>CM041778.1:69929108-69952577 GCA_023374045.1 Limonium bicolor | reverse complement strand
TGGCCATAGCCAGCACAGAGAAAGAATAGGCCACAAAAAGAGATTTTTTGAAATATAGAATGTGGCAGGCGCTTAGAGGCAGGGGAAATTGAGAGGGAAGAGAGAAGGGAAGGGCGAGTAGACGAGAGAAAGAGGTAGGAAAATAGAAATCAGTTATTGCATAATCTTCAGTAACAGCAAATGTTGCGAATAAATAATTGTAATCTAGCAACTAACTAGCCAAACTCAAGGGAAAAGATAACAATAAAGAGATTAACTAATGTTAAATAATCTAGAGAATATCCTAACACCTGAAGAATAAATAAATAAGAGACTAATTATCCTAAACATAGTCAGATAAATAACTCGGGCCTTTCCTAACACGGGCTGGACGAGTACGAACATCCGGGCTGGGCACATTCCCCCCTTCTTCGAAAACAGCCTCGTCCTCAAGGCGGAAGGCTGGGAAATCGCGCTGCAACTCAGAAAGGGGCTCCCACGAAGCATCCTCAGGGGGCAGGCCCTGCCATTCGACCAACACATGAGGGACAAAGTGACCAGCCAAGAGCTGATCCCGACGGGCGAGGACACGCCCAGGCAACACTTGCGGCCGTCCATCCACGAACTCTGGAGGCAAGGAAGCAACAGCAGATGGAGGAGGCCCAACAGCTTTCTATAGGAGCGAGACATGAAAAACATCATGAATGCGAGCATCCGGAGGCAACTGAAGCTTGTAAGCAACATGACCCACGCGAGCAAGTATGGGGAACAGCCCATAAAAACACTTGGCCAGTTTAAAACAAGAGCGGTGCGCTACTGAAGACTGGCGGTATGGCTGAAGCTTCACGTATACCAAGTCCTCGACAGTAAACTCAGCATCATTGCGGTGTTTGTTTGCCTTTTGCTGCATACGGAGGCGCGCGCGAGCAATGTTGTCCTTCAAGGACTGGAGGAGGTCGGAACGGGAGGATAGGACCGAGTCCACTGCTGCTACCGACGAGCTTCCAGGCTCATAATCCAGCAAGGACGGTGGGGAACGCCCGTACACTGCTTCATAAGGAGTAGTGCCAATAGAAGAATGAAGGCTGGTATTGTAGCACCACTCCGCCCAATGAAGGTAATCCATCCACAAAGAGGGGGCATCAGCAACATAGCAGCGAAGATAATCCTCCAGAAGGCAGTTGACAATCTCAGTTTGCCCATCGGACTGCGGGTGATAGGCACTAGACATAGACAAGGTGGTGCCCTGCAAACGAAATAGCTCCTGCCAAAACGCACTCATGAAAATGGGATCACGGTCCGAAACAATATTTGAGGGCAATCCATGGAGGCGACAAATCTCCCGGGCGAAGACTCTAGCAACATCAACAGCCGAGAACTTAGAGCCAAGAGGACAGAAATGAGCATACTTTGACAAGCGATCAACGACCACCATGACAGCAGAGAACCCACGGGACGGGGGAAAATGAGTGATGAAATCCATAGAAATCTCGTCCCACACCTTCGACGGAACCGGTAGAGGTTGCAGCAAGCCCTTCGTAGCATGATTTTCTGACTTGACTTCTTGGCACGTGGCACAAGAACGAATGGCAAGCTTAACCTCCTCGCGAATACCAGGCCAATAGAAAACCGCAGTGAGCTTGGCCAGAGTACGGGAGACACCAGCATGGCCGCCGAGCGGAGAAGAATGGAACTCCTGAATCAATAATGGTCGAAGTGCAGACGAGGCCGGGACAAAGAGGCGGCCTTTATAATATAGCAAACCATCCCGAAAGTCATAGTCCGAATGCGCAGCGGGCTCCGACTGAATGCGAGCAACATGGTCTTGGCAATGCTGGGAAATAAAGATACGCAAGGCGGAGAGGAGGGCAACCACGGGCCGCGATGTAGCCTGCAGACTGCTGAGCTGACCCTCATCAATGCGAGAAAGCGCATCTGCTGGAGTGTTGTCCTTGCCGGGGCGA
This sequence comes from Limonium bicolor, assembly GCA_023374045.1. NCBI lineage: Eukaryota > Viridiplantae > Streptophyta > Magnoliopsida > Caryophyllales > Plumbaginaceae > Limonium > Limonium bicolor. The sequence goes on along the minus strand of CM041778.1, from coordinate 69,950,634 downwards.
TAAACAATAGTAAAATCAAATCCCAAAAGTTTAGCTAACCAACGCTGCTGCTCGGGGGACTGAATGGTTTGAGAGACCAACAAACGGAGGCTCTGATGGTCTGTGAGAATGGTGAAGCGAGAGCCCAACAAGTACGGACGCCACTTCTTAACGGCCTCAGTGATAGCAAACATTTCCCGAGAATAAGTAGAAGCAGCCTGCATTCGGGACGACAACTGCTTGCTGAAATAGGCTATCGGATGACTGTCTTGAGACAAGATAGCGCCAACACCAGAACCCAAAGCATCCGTTTGAACCACGAATTCTTTAGTGAAGTCCGGGAGACGCAAAACCGGGGCGGAAGACAAGGCAGCCTTCAGGCTGTCAAAAGCAGCTGTAGCAGCAGATGACCATTGAAAGGAATCCTTTTTTAACAAGGAGGTGAGAGGCGCTGCAAGAGTAGCAAACCCCGCAATAAACCGGCGATAGTAACCAGCTAATCCCAAAAATCCGCGTAACTAGAGAACCGTGCGGGGTTGGGGCCAAGAAACAATTGCTGCTATTTTGTCCGGATCCACCGACACACCACTTGCGGAAATAATGTGGCCCAAATACGAGATGGAAGCAGCTCCAATAGTGCACTTAGATGGTTTTGCAAAAAATGAAGCATCACCCAGAAGTTGCAAAACATGATCCAGATGTTGTAAATGCGAGGCATGGTCCGGACTGTATATCAAAATGTCATCAAAGAAAACAAGAACATACCGGCGAAGGACGGAACGAAACAGATCATTCATAGCAGCCTGGAATGAAGATGGTGCATTCGTGAGGCCAAAGGGCATGACCAAAAGTTCGTAGTGGCCGTCGTGTGTACGAAAAGCCGTCTTATGGACATCCGACGGGGCGAGGCGGAGCTGATGATACCCTGCACGTAGGTCGAGTTTAGAGAAAACGGTTGCCCCATGCAATTCATCCAACAACTCGTCTACTGTTGGAATTGGGAAGCGATCCTTGATAGTAACTGCGTTCAAGGCCCTATAGTCAACATAAAACCGCCACGAGCCATCCTTCTTACGGACCAAGAGAATGGGTGAAGAAAAAGGACTAGTACTTGGCTGTATGACACCGTCACGCAACATTTCCTGGACCAATTGTTCAATCGCTTCCTTCTGCTTGTACGGATAGCGGTAAGGGCGGACGTTTACCGGCTGAGTGTCCGGCAACAAGGGAATGGAGTGATCATGTGGGCGGAATGGAGGCAGACCTCACGGCTGCTGGAAGACCGGTGCGTGACGCTGAAGAAGGTCTTGCAGGGCCGGCGTTGGAGCAGGAGGCAGATCAGGCGCGACCTCGATGGTGGCACTGTCGGTCTCGCGCACCAAGAGAGCGTAGTATGACTCAAGTCCGCCACGCTGCTGACTCGAATGCAGTTGAGAGAATAAGATTGGAGAGGCTGGCGTCGGGGGGATACCATGCATTGTAACCCACATGTCTTTCCACCGAACCATCATATACAAGTCTTTGTATTCGGTGATAATCGGGCCCAAGGTAGACAGCCAAGCGCACCCGAGAACAGCATCAGTACCGTGTACTGCCAGTAAGTGGAAGGTAATAGGGAAAACATGGTTGGCCAGGGATACTTGGACAGGTGCGGTGACTCCTTCGCTAGACATAGCATCGCCATTACCAACAACCACGCTGTAACACCCCCGAATCACGACCAACAATAATACGACGCGCCTAAGTTAGCGGGAGAAGTCTACGTAGCGGTTTAGAACTCTATTCGGGTGCTACAGACGCCAACCACCCACGTGGTTGACAGTCCTCATTACCAACTCCAAGTTACGGTCTGAATGACTGGAATCTAAACCTTAACCAAATCCAAGTACGAACAGGAATTACGAACCAAGTACCGAGAGTCTACAACATAAGTTCTTAATTCAGCAACATAAACAACATAACTCATACATAAGAAAGCATACTACTTAAAGTCTTGCCATGTGGACTACCCCTATGATAGTCACCCTTGCCTACTCTCCGTTATCGTCTGGCACAAGACCTGAAAAAAAATTGGGTGTAAAGGACTCAGCAAACTACGCTGAGTATGAACGTGTGAAGCCCGCATGTTACCGGGCCACACGACTACTTGGTCGAATATTATTAAGTCAATTTTACATGCTATGTTAAAGCAGTAAAGCACACATCAGTACATCATAATATCATACACACTCATCGGTAGCATAGCAATATCAGCAAGCAACCAAGCACAACTTGCAAGTAGCATAGCAATGTCAATAAGCAACCAAGCACAAAAGCTGCTAATGTAGCAACAACAATCAAGTACATGGTACAACGTGTGCGTAGGTATATTATACCGTCGATCCTCACTATGGGATCATTCAAGAGATTACGTATCGTTTTCTCGTTCTCATTACACAGGTTTCCTTTTCTTTTCTTGCACCGAGTCAGGGAATATAGGTTAGATCCCGAGACTTCGTTATGTAGGTGCTATTCATTCCTTGTTTCTTAAAGGATCACATTTGTGACTTTCTCTTGTTTGCTTGGTCTCGTTACACAAGTTTCCCTTTATTCTCTGGCACCGAATCAGGGGATATAGATTAGATCCCGAGACTTCATTATGTAGGTGCTAATCGTTCCTTGTTTCTTTAATGATTATTTGTGAATTCTTTTATCACCGCACGTTGGAGGACGTCTCCTCCATAGCTAGTCCCCCATTCCCGGCACCCAGGGTCGAGAAAGCGGTAGTCACCTCTAGACTCCAGGATAAGCTTCACCAATTTGTCACTCCCCCATTCCTGACACCCAGGGTCAAGGAAGCGGAAGTCACCTATGGACTCCAGGATGTGCTTCACCAACTTGTCACTCCCCCATTCCCGACACCCAGGGTCGAGAGCGCGGAAGTCACCTCTAGACTCCGGGATGTGCTTTACCAACTTGTCACTCCCCCATTCCCGACACCCAGGGTCAAGGAAGCGGAAGTCACCTCTGGACTCCGGGATGTGCTTTACCAAAATATATTCCATCATAGACGGTAGAAGGATCTGATGCAGACCAACTCCCGATCTTCCATACCGCGCGGCCCGAGCTGTTGTCTTCCCGGGTTATTCTCATGTTTCACAGTTGATACTTTTTGTTTCATTATCATTATAATCTCGACACCATAGTGGGTGTCATTAGCGGTCCTCTAAAGTTAGAGAGGAGTTGTCTCTTTGTATAGTTCTTTTTTTGTCTACGTGGTTCGTCATGTCTCACCAAAGGAGACTTGCTCTTCATTATCATTAAAGCATAGACACCATAGTGGGTGTCATGGTAGTCCTCAATGGTTTGAGAGGAGTTCCCCTTTATAGCGTTTCTTTTTTCATAATTCGTAGTAGTTCTCGTAGTTTTCCCTTTATGTAGTTTCTTTGTTTACATAGTTCGTTGAGTTCATCTCAAAGTTCCATAACGCGAAAGGGACTAAACTACTGTGTGCGCGCAATGATACAACAATGATATAAAATCACAACATATAAACAAGCAATCCAATTTCATGCTTGATCTTATCATTTTCACACAAGCACACAGCACACAAGCAAACGCCGTGTAACACGGCAACATACGAACCACACATGTCCATACCTTATTCGAAGTACGAGTCGTCTTACGCTCGAAGTCCCGGTCGGAGTTCGTTACGATCCTCACGCTGATTAAAAACAATGTGTCAGTCCATGATTTCATGTGACGACATTTATTCTAGTTAATCTTATTTATACCGGGGTTATTCCATATGTGAGTTCGTTGAATGTACAGTTTATTTTAAACCTTAGAACTTCCCAAGTATTAATCCTAGGCTTATCTTACTCCTAGGATATTCACATAGTTAACTCACACGTTAACAAGGTCTTTCCCTCTAGTTTACGTTTTAGAGTATCCCAAGTGTTAGTTTGTAACAAGTTTTCCTAAGATAGATTTAACCTTCCTGAAGTGTATTCTTTCCTTGGATAAATAGCTATGTTTTAAGCTCATTAATTACACAATAATACTCCTCAATTATTTCTAGCACTCCTTCATATTGGGGCTTAAGTATTTCACAACCGAAACAAGGTTCTTGTACCTAACCTTATATTATAACACTCTTAATGTATCTAAGGGTGTCCAAGCTTCCCAAGATGTTTCATAAGTTCAACTAGATACATGGGAGGGTTTTGGGTTTATTATCCATATAGCATCACACTCATAACACCCCTATGCATCAGTTATACAGAAGCTACAACTTATACCGAAATTTGAAACCACATCCCATATCTTTCTTCTTAACTCTTGTCTCTAGTTAGCTCCACTGATGTGTAATCTTCTCCAAACGTTTTGCTAACCTAGATGCGATCATTAGCTACGATTTGGGGTTTATTTTTACCCGTCATCACACTATTAACTCCTTAGAAATCAATCATACTGAGACACAAAACAAGGAAAAACTGAAACACTAACTCAAGCATACTCCCTCTCAGATTCCCCTTTGTACTGCATTAACTTGATCTCCTATCTTCCTCAAGTGTCTACAACCCTAGGTAAGTGTATAATCCAGATACTAGGTTCATTAGCAGGCCATTACAACTCCATTAACCCTTCTGTAAAGTAGTCATACAGAAACCACCGGTTATTGGAAATCTGAAAAGAGAAAAAGCATAATCTGTACAGTTCTTTCATTGCCTCTTGTTAAGTTGTTAAGTTGATTTCTAACCTTCCAAATGTTTATACCTGCTTATTTGAGCATATTAGCAATGCCTTAGATCCATTATCAGACCATTACCACTTCTTTAACTCCTCTGTAGGTCGTTTATACAGAGAACAGCCATTACTGAAACTGAAACACCAACTGATGTTTCCTCTCCTATCTTTCTCTTTATTCACGTGTTTAACTTTCAACCCTTCCCAAATGTTGACTCCGTTATTTATGTGTCCTATCAAGCTTCTAAACCCAACCAAAGGTCCAACCGATAATGTCTGCACCTCAAAAACTTCCTCACCCACAAATCTGTAAAACTGATGGCAGAAACTCAAGTTCATCTCAGTATCTCCCTTTTAAATCCTTCTTCTAAGTTGTCACCTGCCTTTTTTTTTTTTTCTGCCCCATGCACACTCCTGTTTACTTAAAGGTTTGTCGAGATTTTACACTCCAAAACATCCCAAAATAAACCCAAAGACAGCTTGTTAAGGCCACTGAATGTCCCAATACCGGACTGATAAGGAACTACAATTACAACCTGATATATTCACGTATGTTGTTTTCTGTTTTGAGTTGTTTATTAATCAGGCTTCTATTCCCCTCAATTTGTTTAGCTCCTTCATTAAGAGTCTTAACATAGCTTTTCTTTTCTCAGAAACAGACCTAAAGCCACAGGGAAAACCTCTCTGAATCCTCTTATACAGAAAACACTTTTCAGAAAACAAAACACAAAAACTGATAACTTTCTCTCCTGTTTTTTTTGTTGGTTTACAATATGTTTTTCAAATCTCTCCCAAGGTATTTCCACCTTACTTAAGTGTATTAGGCATGTATTGGGTTAATTAACTTCTCAACACGACCCTTACAGACCCTCTGTGGAGTTAGTAAACAGAAACACAAGAAGGTTTCAGAAGCTGAAACTGAACCTCACACCTAATAGATTCATTTTGCTGTTTTCTGTAAGTTCTTAATCCTGGTTTCCTTCTACTCCACCTCTGTTGTCTAGCTGCCTAGTTAGCGTCCTAGTATGGTGATATTGCTTCTGAGAGGTGGGTATACCGAGGGTACAAAAGTTTTAGAATCCAAAACTGACGCATGAACTATTATTGTTTCTTTCTGTTCTTTTACTTTGTTTTCTGCTGTTGAATATTCCTTTACTGAAACAGGATTTTCAGAACTGAAATTAACCCCGGGTAACCTCTTCTACCTCTATTCCTTTTCAAAATTTACTTACAGATTGTTTTCCCAACACGCTTACTCACCTGGTTTAAATGTATTAGCAGTGTTTTAAACTCTTGAGCACTCACTATCACACCCTATAATTCTTTGTAACAGAGGCATACAGAAACCTCAAGACTTCAGAAACCGAGAACATTACTGAGGTTTCTGTCTTCTATTTTTTTTTCTTCTTCCTCAACCTGGTTTTTACTAGCTATCGGTTGCAATAGTTTGAGGACATTATATTCCCCTAGTCTCTTAGTCTGATTCGTTTTTTTTTTGTAGTTTAAGTTCAAAACAAACCCACAAAGCAGTTCATAAAACACTTTTCTGTTCTGGTTTCTTTAGCTAGAGTTTACAGAATTTTTCTGGAGTCAATTCTAGCTCCCAAGTCATGGATTTTCTTCCAAGTTTTCGGTACTCATCATGCTTGATCTCCAACCTTTAAAACTTGTTGTTTCCACCTTTGGAAGCTAATACATTAATCATACAGCACCCCAAATTTACTAGTTCCTTTATCTGTTTACCCCTTCCGTTCTCTTTGCTTGTGTTTGTTGTTTTTTTTTTTACACTGCAGTTACCAGCAGAACAATACTCCTGCACAATAACTTGGTCCTTTCGCCTTCTCAGTTCACCAGAGATTGATTTTAATCTTCTTAAAATGTATTCCCTCTTAACTAGGCATATAAGCAAGGTTCTATATTCATACCGAGCCTAGTACAGCACTGCTAACAACCTTGGGGACTCACCTAGACAGAACAGAAAACATAAAAGAAACTGAACAGAGAAGGGATTTAAACAAGAATCTGTTTCATGGCTTACGTTGAGCTAGTGTGCAGGAATCAATCGTAGGTGTTTCTGGAGGTTCTGGCTCAACCTTCATGGCTTGAGTTACCAATCGAGCTATGCAAGGATTCAGGTGGAAACAGGTTAGACAGCAAGGAAAGTCTCGGCCGACCCAAACAGATCAAGTGGCCAGGGAAAACTGATTAGAAGTTTACCTGATCAAGTTATTACTTTGAAACAGCAGTTTCTTTTTTGTTTGTCCAGAAGCTTTTCAACACAAGCCTAGTAGGCTGCATAGGGAGTTCATTCATGAAAGGGAGCAAGAGTGCGTCGTGTGCATGTCTGTACAAGCCTCAGTCATTCAAGAATACAGAGAGAAAAAAAATAGTAACACAGTTTGGAGCATCACCTTTAAGGATTGTCAAGCAGCAAGGTGGCTGACTGTGTGGGTAACTCCGATGCATTCTTTGAAGAAGTATTCCGTGGAGTAGATGTATGAAAGTGGAACAGGATCGGTAGCCATGCATCAGAACTTTCGGGTAGAAAAATCAGAATAGGGAAGAAGAGAAGGTAAGAAGGAGTAGAAATGCACTGAGCAGCGGTTTTCTTACCTTGTTTGATTTTCTCGAAGAGAAGGTGTAATTATCTCAGACACAACTTATAAATTCTCTAAACTTGGGTGATCAATCGAGGGAGAGTGGGATGAGTTTCCTTGTGATTTCAGTTTCTGCAAGTTGTTTGCGCAGGTTTGAGTCTCACCCTTCTCCTGCTGTTGGAGTTCGTAAATGGGCAGGGGAGGATACCTTCTGTCGTGAGTGAAAAGAAGAGAAGGATGGGTCTGATATTTGGTGCTGTTCCAGATCTTGAGCAGAGGGATGGGTTTGAAGATGAGGAGTATGTGAATGTTGGGCACCAACGTGTTGTGTCTTCCCTCGACTCAGGACAACAGATCATGGTGCTGCTGTGCACCTGTCGGCCATGGGGAATGGCTACTGCTGAGTTTTTATTTTCTAACTCCCGTACTTAATTTAGCAATTGGGTTAGTCCATCGGGTCTCATTACTCCAGTATCCTGGGGTGTGATTTGTTACTGAATACGAGCTCAGCTTAACTGGTTAAACACTCAGGAAAGGTACGGGAGGTCTCGGGTTCGAACCTCCGCGGGAGCGCCTTTGCTCCTTTTCCCTTTTTTTTTGTATAACTATATACATGCTTACTTATGTATATGTAAGATCATATACTATATCGTTTTATATTTATTTATTTGTTGTTGCTAGGTTATGCGACGTTATCATTTTTATTACAACGTTACGATATATGTATATGACTATATATTATATCGTGTTGTCGTATATATATTTTCTTTTGTAGCGAGGTTATGCGACGTTATTGCCGCCCATTTACACGTTACAATAACGTAACGTTACGTACGCGTATTTTTCATATTCGTACACGTATACATATGTATACTAGATTTAATTGTTCGTACGTTATTTTATGTCCACATTATACAACGCGTTATAATTTTATACGTTTAATGATCATGGGTGTTTCACACGCGGAAGTGGCGTGACGGCTGAACCGGAATACCAAAATGCCGAACCCACCGAGGATGAATGAAATTATGTGTGGAGCCACCATCCACGAGCATGACAAGCGGCTGCCCATTCACTTTGTCCCAAATTCGTAGTGTGGACTGGGCAGATTCGCCCTCGAAAGCATGTAGCGAAATATTCGGAATATCTTCCTCTACCGGCTGCACAAATTCACTTGTTTCATAGTAAGTAGCATCAGTTTCAGGAGCAGGTGTCGAATCTGGGTCACCCGGTTCAGTAACGAGCAGAAAAAATTGTCGGGTCTGGCAGCGATGTCCCGACACAAAGCGTTCATCGCAGTTGTAACATAATCCTTTCTCTCGGCGCGCCAATTCCTCTGCCGGTGTCAGGCGACGAATAGGAGTCCGTCCTGGAGCAGTAGCAGCTGGATTAGTGGCTGCTGATTTGCTTGGTGGCGTCGGAAGGGCAGGCACGGACGTAGCAGCTAGCGGCTGCTGTTGGAAGGGTCTGGTGTATGTCGTCCGTCCAGAGGATCGGGAATGACTGCCAGTTTGTCTTCAACAGAGCGGGCCAAGCCAACGGCGGACATGAGGGACTGCGGTTTCAGAAGCAGAACTTCCCGTCTGATGTCGTCTCTTAAACCAGAAACATAACAATTAAGAGCGCTAGCTGGAGCCAGATTTGGAACCCGGGACTGGAGTGATTCGAAAGTTTGGTGTATTTAGCCACCGTTGTTGTCTGCGTCAGTTTGTATAGTGTACCCTCTGGACTCTCAAATGCAGTCGGACCAAAACGCTCCTGGACAGCGAGTTTGAATTGGTCCCAAGACGGGAACAGGTTTGCTTGATGTTGTATGGTGAACCAAACCAGCGCCGGTCCAGACATATACATCGCGGCGATGTCGAGGCATTGGTCAGGCGGTATGTGATGATAAGAGAAAAATCGTTCAACCTGAAACAGCCAGCCATGGACGTTTTCACCAGTAAAGAAGGGAATCTCAAGTTTGGGTGTCCGGATTGGCGGGGCTGTCGATGACGAGGAAGCTGCCGCTGTGTTGGGGGGAGTGCGCAGAATGGGTGTGCGCGACTCGATGGCTGCAAGTCGGCTGATAACGTCGGTCAGTTGAGACTGTATGGTGTTCTTGAATTCGAGCTGGGCTTCCACGAGGGCATTAACAGCGTCGTTCGTCTTTTTGTTCTGGTTCTCCAAGGCATTGAATCGAGTCGTTGTGCCGTCTGAAGCCATGATAGATAGAAGTAACGATATGGGGAATTAGAAATTAGGGTGAGATCGGAGCAATGAAAGCACCAAATGTGGCAGGCGCTTAGAGATAGGGGAAATTGAGAGGGAAGAGCAGAAGGGAAGGGCGAGTAGACTAGAGAAAGAGGTAGGAAAATAGAAATCTGTTATTGCATAATCTTCAGTAACAGCAAATGTTGCAAATAAATAATTGTAATCTAGCAACTAATTAGCCAAACTCAAGGGAAAAGATAACAACAAAGAGATTAACTAATGTTAAATAATCTAGAGAATATCCTAACAACCCGAAGAATAAATAAATAAGAGGCTAATTATCCTAAACATAGTTAGATAAATAACTCGGGCCTTTCCTAACACGGGCTGGACGAGTACGAACATCCGGGCTGGGCACATAGAAGCACCAAAATTATTTGGTTTCCCCCAACAAAAGTAATGAGTATACTTTTTTTGAAGGGAGATTTGAAAGACAGGGACCTTGTAACTTCTCTGACAATGCACGCATACACACACACGTGACTTCAAGAAAAAGGTAAAAAAATCTTACAAATCAACAGCGGTTAAAAGATGGCCAAAAACCAATAAGCCCCGGGAGGAACGGAAGCTCTTCCGCCTTGACTCTACAAAGGAAAAAAACTTGTGGAACTGATGAAGGGACAGGCCCCGGGGAAATCAAGGGGAAAGAAAAGAATTTATTTTTTAAGAGAAGTTCTTTCCTTTCATCTTCACAAAAGAAAAGAACTTGTAGGACTAATGAAGAGGGCAAGAAAGAAAGACATCCTCGGGGGAAAGAGATCAAGGTGGACAGGGCAGAAGAAAGCAATAGAGCACGGGTGAAAGATAGAAAACAAGCTCGGGCGCAGAATGGAACATACCCCGAGACAGGTATGGAGCGAGCGGGTGGCCCGGGCAAGATCCAAAAAAGACCGTCCCCGAGCGAAATAGTAAAAGAATAATAGTATATGTAAAGAAAGGAAGAAGTGATGTGTTTTAGAAAGAAAGATCTATGATAGTCTGACATGTAAAGAAAACATTGTAAAAAAATGTATATGAATAGGGTTCACCCCACATAATAAAGACACGATACTGAGTTTGATAGAAAATCTCTCTCTCAAATCATTCTCTACCTTCTCTCATTTGTATTGACAATTTAGCAAAACGTTCATCTTACTCCTTCAAGTAAGGAAGGGACAACAATAGAGGGGATTCCCTAGGACATGTAGAGAGAACTCCCTGGAAACACTCAATTACAATTATGATTCATTAATTAGTAAGCGATGAATCATATATTGTTCTAACGTATAATTTTACAATTGGTGAAGAATTATTATTGTTTTATGATATATCATTATTGTTTTGTGATATATTATGAATGTTGTATGGTTTATTTTAAACCTTATATGGTGAATTAGAGCTTGTGTAACGTATGAATTTCAAAAAAGATGATGGATTCTTTCTTGTGATGAATTATCATAGTGCGATGTATTTTAAATCATATATGATGAATCATAAGTTTTGGTATGTATAGATATATAGATATAACTACTATAAAGTTTAAAACTTGTCAAAAGACTCAAAACATATTCAACACTAGCCTTATTTTAAAGATCTCGAATTTAGATAAACAATGGTGTAACATTATTACATTCTAGAGTTATATTTTAAAAGTTATAATTATTTTAATATAATGCATCAAAAAATAACCATATATGGACCCTGTAGCAGCCACCTAACTTGGCACAAGAGCAGCCATCATGTCATGTAGCCGCTCAAAATAAACAGCAACCAGCCCACTTCATCTCCCGTCTCTAGGACTATATATAAAACAATGCAAAGTATAGCTATGAAAGATATACCAATAGAGATGCATGAAAGTACAGGAATAGCGCTGGCAATAAGATATTCCAAAAACGTCAGCAAGAAACAATGACAATTTGAAGTAAAATTAGGAAAATATTGATAGCGGCTCATCTCCACAACGGGACAATTGAAGCTTAAGGGACGGAAGGACGTCTCCAGAATTGTATAGCATTCAAATGTTTACACAACTCTCGCTTGTGTAGGTTTTAAAAAAAAAAAGATCTCTCGCTTGTGTATAAAGAGAGTTACACATCTCCCGTGTTAGATTTGTTGCACAGTTAGAAGGCGATGCTCAGAAGATAATAACGAGCTCGTGCTCAAAATTTATCAGACGTATGAGTAACAGCTGTTGCAATAATTAAGTTCTCTGCGACACCGGGGGCAGAACTTCTTAGGTGGTGGCGGAGGAGGTGCAATGTAAGCACACTTAGAAATGTCAACCTCGGCTGTGTTTGATGCCCTATGAAACTTCGTTATTTCTCGGACATGATCCAGCATTTTGTCCGGACAAATGCGACTATCGAATTTGATAGACAAGAGCTTGAGCACTGGAGAACCAAGTGAACACTTGATTAGATTCATCCAAAAACAGGTACCCGATATGTTCTGGAAATCAACTCTTATGAGTCTCTTAAGAGCATAGTCATACTCCTCATCTTTCATTTCTGCTTGCCCTTCAGCACCATCACTCTACAATATTGTCAAATGGATGTCAATTGTTAAAATAATTTATGCAACATATATACACGCATTCATAATAACAATCTAAAGCATTTACCATAGAGATGGTGAGCTCTGTCAAGTTGGGAAAACACCTGATCGATTTCCATGCATATACAAGCATATCTGCAGTGCCTAATTGCTCAAATGCTATGCTTCTCAGACCATCATATTTTGCGAACTTTAGCATATCAGTGTGACGAGCCAACAACTTTCAAAAAGAATATGCATGGGATCCAAAAACCAAAGAAAGAAGGTGGTGTAAATACAAAACCAAAGCATATATAACTCTTAATCGACAATAATTTATACGAAGATGCATTTAAATGAATAGACCAACAATTCACCTCTGAGAATCGACGCCCTAATATGATTTTCTCAAGATTAGGCACGCTTAGGAAAGAGTTAGTGACAAGGGTAGACATGTCCTCCCATGAATCAGGTAAGATTTCCATGTCAATAGCCAATACCTCCAATTTATCCGAATTTATGAGATATAACCACTTGAACTTTCCATGGACAGACAATTGACGAAGCTCCAGACAATCAATATGAAGGATTTGATTGGGAATGTTGAGACCCTGCAACACCAACTTTTGAAGCGTCGGGCTACTAGCGACAATGCGGGAGATTACATCAGCTCTAACTTCACAGTGGAGAAGTTCAAAGCTAAAGAGGGTAGAGAAGCCTTCGAAAGAAGATGGAAGTGAAAATTCACAATTGCAGAGCTTCAAATGAGTCAAGGAAAAAGTAGAGCACATCACAAAAGAAGGCACACGATATGGAGATGTACCATCCTTCTCTACGGACAATATCTGAGCACCATTCAACAAGAAACGTTTAATTAAATGGTCAAACGACCAAACACCGTACGTTCCACAGTCGTTTGGTATGAATAAGGAAAGATCTCGCGCATGATGTTTGTGTTGCAGCGTAAGGCCGGTGATGATAAACTGGTAATCAGAGACGGGTCTTGTGTTGGTTTTGCGGACGGAACTATAGAACTGTTTGTCCAACACCAGAGATGAAAGTTGCGTCCATTGGAATCTCCACCTGCTCGATAAGGTACTTGTTCTCACCCTATCTTTTTGGGGTAATCTTTCCAGAATATGCTCGATCAAGGGATCAGGCAGGCTACTGATTCTATCCATATTAGAACAATAGATATTTGGACCTGAGACTTGAAAAAAGCATGCAGTTAGTTTCAACACAAACAATCAAAGAGTGGAGCCTCGTGAATACATAGACTAGTTAACTGTAAACGAAGATTAAAACTGACATTTTAAATGACCAAAAAGAACACACGCCTCAACACTCGACAGAATTGCATAGATAGTGAAGATCAGAAGAACTCAGGGCAAGTTTCAAGTCGATCTTGGGAGACTAAATTACGAATTTGTTATAGCAATGCTAACACCAATTAGCTTCAATCGTACTTAAGTACATCACTTGCACAATCCTCTAACTATGCCCTAGTTTGTCCAATTAGAGGAGTGGTGTAGGATAAATCATCTCATCTCTATATATACTCCGCAAACTGAAATAACTCAAGACAATCACGGGAAGAAGTAGCAATGGAGCACAAATCTTGGCACTAGCAGTATAAAAAGTAGACGCACGCTTGCATCTAATTATAGACTTATAGTACAAATAGATTGATCATGTCACTCCCAACATAGAAACAGAGAAGTCAGCTTCACCAAACACTCACCACAGGTCCAGCAACGGCGTAGAAAAATGAAGGAGACGTCCGGTTGTGGAAGAGTGCAATTCGAATCAATGTACCAGCCGCGCTTGTCGCCCGGCAGTCGCAGACCCCGCAGATGAGATTATATTATTAGGATTTTTGTTTATCTCCTCTTTTCAAACCCTTAAATAAAGCGCCCGTTTTGATACTATATTTCTTCTTTGAAATAATAGATATTTGTATAAATGTTTTTAGGTTTAAGGGAAAATTCCACTATTTTTTTATAATTAAGCAAAATACAATTATTTGACTTTATATGTCACGGTTTTTGTTCACCGAATTATGGCAAGCTTAACTCTAGCTGAATATGTGAAATGATATTTTATTCCCCCACCATCCTCTAAAATTTAAAATATGTCACAAAATCTTTCACATCCTTTATTGACAATTGCTTACATTAAAATTTATCAATACACCACGTGATTTTTTTATTCATAATATAAAACAAAATTCTGAAAATTTACAATATAGACCAAATTTTAAATTAGTATTTTCCTTTATTTTTGGTCGAAAAAACGGAGGGTTTCCCTCAATCTATTACAGATCGTAAGAACCCCAACTCCCTACCCCAACTCCCTATTCAAACCTAGTTTGGCTAGTTTATCTACTAGAATATTACAACTTCTGGGCGTTACACTAATTGTATATTCTGAAAATGCCTGCTAAGTTTTTTACAGTCACTAATGAGGGGGCGAAACTGGAAGTTGGTCGGGCAATTGTTGAAGTATTCAACCAGAGATGTCGAGTCTGTGCATATGATGATATCTTGCATTTCTTTTCCTCTGGCCAGAAGCAGGGCATATCTCAGAGCCATAAGCTCAGAGTGGAAGGCGCTCTGTCTCTCAAATGTAGCTGTGAAACCAGCTACCCACTCTCCTTTGTGATCACGGCATATCCCCCGGCTGCTCCATTACCTCCAATTGGACTAAATGCACCATCGATGTTAATTTGCAGACAGCCTTCCGGAGGAGGCTTCCAAACATCTTGACCACCATTCCGGGAGTTTTCACTGCGCTGCATCAGGTCTGGGTGAAACTCCTTGATCATTCGCCAGGCTCTTTTATGTTCCAGACAGGCAAGGATGATCTGTTTGAAAGGGAGAAAGATGCGGTTCTCAATAGTAAAAACTTTGCTATTTCTCCAACACCATAATTTATAGAACTAAAGCAAAAACTAAATTTCCTTTTCCTCTGATGAGGAAATGTCCACTCAGTGTAATATTTTCTGAGAACCACTTCGGCATATCATTCTGGAAGAAGTCGTCTCTTGAAACTGAATGGAGAATTTTGAGCCAGATCCTCTTCGCAATTGGACAATCGCGAAGGATGTGTAGAGCTGTTTCTTCATTTCCACAATAGTGGCAAGAGCTGTCCAGTGTAAACCCCATAGCTGCCCTCCTTGCGTTTGTCATCAGTTTGCTGTGTCCAACTTTCCAAAGGAATACTTTAATCCTCTCTTGAACCTGCAGTCTTCAAATACTTTTAAACACATTGTTATCAGAAACAGGTTGAATCCGATTCATATTATGAGCAGATAAAAATCGATATGCAGACCTCACACTATAGATTCCACTTGGTTCATATTTCCAATGGATGAAATCATCTTCCCCATCAGGAAAAATCAGAATACTACGAATAGAACTAATAACATCAATGGGAAGAAAATTTTGAAATCTATCCCAGATCCATCCAGAATCTTGGGACCAATAGTCTGCTACAGATAAGTCTAAATCCTGTTGAGGGATTTCACAGATCGAAATAGATTGTAAAGTATAGTTACCCACCCAGCAGTCAGTCCAGAATCTAACCTTCCTACCATTGCTTACCGTCCAGCTGAGCCCTTCTTCCAAGAGACTTCCACATTTCTGGATGTTTCTCCAGTTTGTAGAACATCTTTTAATATCTGGATTTGGATATTTCTGCAACAAAACACTTTTACAAAAACTATTGTTATCCCTGATTAGTTTCCAAACAATCTTACCGAAACATGCCACATTCATCTTTCTCGATTCCCTAAGTCCTAAACCTCCATTCACTTTTGGTTTACATAACGTCTCCCACCCAATATCGTGTAACTTCCTTTTCCCCATCTCATGCCCCCAAACAAAATCTCTGCATAGCCTATCTATTTTATCACAGATACCAATAGGCAGGATTTGGGACTGCATAACATATATCGGTATAGAGGCAATACAACTCTTAACTAACGTAATGCGACCCACCATGGAGAGGGTTTTGCATTTCCACCCAGCTAGTTTGTCCCTGATCTTGGACAGAATTAGATAATGATTAAAATCACTGGATTTCCCATGTTTTAAATAGACACCTAAGTATTTACCAAAATTTGTTGCAATAGGAATACCCGACTCAAGGCTGATAATCCTAGCCCTCTCAACACTGGTGTTCTTTGATAAGAGGATAGAAGATATATCCAAGCTAACAATTTGCCCTGAAGCCTCATAGAACTCGGCAACACAATCACACATAACCTTAACTTGATTAGGGGAAGCCACACCAAACAGAACAATATCATCAGCAAAAAAACAGTGTGATATAGAAATACCTTTCCTGCCAAGAGTGATAGGTTTCCACTCCTTGCAGTTTACCTTTTTGAGAATAAGTTGGGAAAAACGCTCCATACACAACACAAAAATAAAGGGGGAGAGGGGGTCTCCTTGTCTGACCCCTCTACCTGCAGAAAAGGATTCTGACAAAGAACCATTCCAAGAAATCTGAAACGAAACTGATGTAATACAACTCATAATTAAGGACCTCAGGCTATTCGGTAACCCTAGGCAGCCCAAAGTATCATCTATAAAAGCCCATGATAATCTGTCATAAGCCTTAGCAAGATCTAATTTCATAGCCATGAAACCTTCCTTGGCCTATGTGTTTTGCATATAATGAATAACTTCTTGGACCAAAATAATATTTTCAGCTATACACCTGCCTGGAACGAAACTGCTCTGACAGCTCGAAACCCAAAGTGGCGTATATGGTTTCAGCCTATTTGAGATTACTTTGGCTAAAATTTTGTATTGAACTGTGCATAAGGAAATTGGTCTAAATTGAGTTGCCATCGTGGGTTGTTCAATTTTTGGAATAAGGGTTAATATGGTTTGGTTCAAAGCAGCATCTACTCTTTCGACTAGGAAACACTTCTTAACAAACCGCATAACATTAGGAGTCACTAAAGGCCAGAATTTTTGATAAAATCTGGCAGGGAAACCATCCTTCCCTGGTGCTTTAAAAGCACCCATACTTCTGACTGCTCTAGAAATCTCCTCAAGATTAACAGGTTTTGATAAATCATTTAAAATGGTCTGATCCAAAGGCTCAAAAAAATTCCCCATTTTACCCATCAAAGATTCATCACCAGCACTAAATAGAGAATGAAAGTACTTAACCATCATCTTCTTGAGCTCTAAGTCCTTAGTCACCCATTCTCCACTTGAGTTTAAGAGTTTATAAATACGTGATTTTTGCCTTCTAATCCTGGTCCTTACATGGAAGTATATGGTATTCTTGTCCCCCATTCTAATCCACTGGTCCCTAGATTTCTGTTTCCATAACATCTCCTCCCTTTGTAACCAAACATCCAGCTCTCTAGTCAATTTTTTTTCTAAGTTAACAAGGTGACTACCAACACCAGCATCAATGGCTTTTTGAATACCAGCCAACCTAGCTAGAATTCTTTTTTTATTCAAGATAATATGGCCAAAGACATTTCTATTCCAGGAATTTAACTGCTCACCCAAAAATTCTATCGCCTCATTAAGAGGATCATCTTTTTTCCAATTTAAATAAACAGTATGAGCAAACTCCGGGTGGGTAACCCAGGCCGCTAGGTACTTGAACATTTTAATCCTAGGTTGGGGAGGGCGGGAAGGAGAAAAATTCAGAAGGATAGGGCTGTGATCAGAAGCGAACCTAGGAAGAACATAAGCAACAGCTTCAGGGAAAAGATTTGTCCACTCAACCGTTCCAATAACTCTATCAAGACGAGCACAAATTCTCCCGTTAGACCATGTAAAACGATTTCCAACAGAGTAAATCTCCATTAAACTTCTGCTATGAAACCAGTTTAAAAAATATTTATCAACCCCATGATTTGGTGCAGAGGAGAAATTCCTATCAGATGGAAGGAGGGTAGCATTAAAGTCCCCTCCAATTATCCAGGGGATGTTGTTCACAGGTTGCACTAAATTCAAGCAGTTCCAAAGATGGTTACGAATACTTGCCACAGGACAAGCATAGATAGCAGAGAGCAGAAAAAACAGATGACCAACTCTAATTACACAGTGAATAAATTGACAATTGCTATCAATAATATTAATTTGAATAGGGTTTTTCCAGAGCAGCCAAATCCCTCCCCTGAAACCAACAACATCCACTCTAAAACTATTATCAAAGCCAAGTTTTGCACACACAGATTCAGCCACAACACCACTAATGCGAGGTTCCACAATAATCACAATGTCAGGATTTCGTGTTCGAGCCAACTCTTTCATGGCTCGATGAAAATTAGGTTTCAGAGCACCCCTTACATTCCAAAAAATAATGTTGTTTAACATACTGAAATAATTTTAGAAACAAGTAGGGAAGAAGATTTACGTACCCTGCTTACCAGGGGGGCGATCTCCAGAATGTTGAGAATTTGTTGTCGACTCAGGCATCGCCCTCGAACTCTGTAGATGGGGCTGTCTCGATGGTTGCCAATTCCTGCGATCACCAGAAAGTACTCCATCATCCCCGGTTTCCTGGGCAGAGACCAGGCTCTGCTTGTTAGCCTTGTCACCCTCGGGTATCCCCTTCTCAGAATAGATCGAGTTGTCTAGATGATCGGCGTTGTATCTTTTTGCATCTGAATGTCTTCGGAATGCCCCGGTTCACCCAAGACTACAAACCTGGATTCCTCCTCAGGGTTTCAAGGTCGCGTTGCTCCCCCTTCCGATTTAGGTTTCTGCCTCTATCTAGTTTGGTTCTTTCTTTTTGGTACCATCCATTGACCGTAATCGTCCGTGACGTGGGCTAAATCATTTTCAGAACTTTCTTTACCTAGTTGGATCCCATTCTACTGGCGCACTTCACTCTCTGAACTGCCAAAGGGACACAACACGTCTTTATGGCCGTAACAGCCGCACTTGAAACCTACCAAGTGCAGCCCTTCATACTCAATCTTCATCACCCTGCGGTGAAATTTGTATTTTGCCAGAAGTGGTTTGGTAAGGTCCACTTCTATGGCCACCCGAGCAAGTCGAGATTTACCAAACAGGGATGGCGTCAAGTCTACCCTCTTCACCTTGCCCACTTTCGATCCAACCAGAGATAGGAACTCTTCGTTATAATATTCGCTTGGTAAATCTGGAAATCTTACCAGGACCTCAAGAGACGATAGCGCTTCAGTATTAGGGTTAAAGTTAGGTCTCCATCAGGTAGTGGTCCAATATGGGCCACGGTCCCTCTAAAAGAACATATTCGAGATCTTCCTGATTACTGAAGTTAACTTTGAAGAAGCCATTTATGAGGTCATCGATCGAGAATTCTCTGTGTAGCCTCCAACGATTCTTGAGTCTATCTTTCAGTATATGCATCGGTATGGTTTTCCCCAAAAGTTTTACTATTAGGGCATTACGCCACGGGAGTCGAAATTTCAATTTCTGCTCCTTCTAAATGCAGATGGAAGGGCATCTAAGGTCTTCCTCCTCCATGTCATCTTCTTCGTCGTCCGAAATATCGTCGACTGTCAGATCCGCAAATCTTGATTGATTACTTTCAAATTCTCCTAGCGTCGCCGCCTTGAAGTTTCGTTCCATCGTAATCGGGTTTTGTTGGGTCTGTCCAACCAGACTTCCCTCGAATGCACCGATATTACGCTGCTTTTTCGCTACTTGCTGAATTTCTTTCGCAGGCTCCATAGCAGAAACAAATTCTGGGAACTGAAGGGTGGAGATTAAGGAAGGAAATCGGGAGAAACCGTGGGTGACACGAGGTGTGTCTCCCAGAATCACTCTCTGGAACTAGAAGCTGGGAAAACGAAATCGGGAAATCAACAGCCTGGAGAGGAATCGACTCTCATTCTTTCGCCGCCGAGATAAGTGCAAGACGACTTCACTTTACGAGATTTATACAATCGCTGGTATTTTCCTTTAAAAAGATAGTGGTTTGCTAAAAGATACCAGTGTACCTTCCCCATCTAATTTTTATCACGATATTATATTTAGACTTACAAAATTAGTTTTGTTTACAAATTTATATATGGACCAACTCCGCACTAATGTACAAAGGATAGTCACGAAATACAGGGCCTATTGTAACACAAGCCAAATTTAAGATTATTTAGGGATAAACTTGTTTCAAGACATTTTTTCCAATATGACTATATGAGTAGAGATTTGTTTAGGGACAAATTTGTTTCAACAAACGACTATATAAGTCACTACTCGTCTATTTTCACTTTGGGGTTTTTTTTTGAAGTCAAATATCATATTATATGATAAGGATAACATAAGGATTACATAAGTAATAGAAGATAGAAACCTCATAACAAGACAGTTGGGAAATTTTGGTGAAAAGATCCACCAAGAACTGCCTAAACAGTATCACAGATCGTTTGTGATACTGTTAAGACAGACCTGATGAAAGGAGAACTTAGATTCGAACCAGTTAAGACTAGAGAAATCAAGATAAAGATCCTAAAACCTAGGGGGTAAGCACCAAAAAAACTAAGGGGATGTTCACTTCAAGGTAATTAGTAACGAAAATGGAATCATTTCCTTTGTGGTCGTTTGAATTTCACTTTTAAAAATTTTGTTTCCCTCACTTTCAGTTTTAAAAGCCCCCCCACATCCCTCTACAACCATTCCCCCCACAATTCTAGGGAATAGTATTCCCTTCCCTTTGTCTTTCATCTATTCGTGCTTAATTTAGCCACATATTAATATATGTTTCTAATATATGTAAATCATTATATATGTTATTATTTAAAAATATTCATATATATATATTGATGTATATTTGATAAATATTAAAATATGTCATTCATAATTTAAATGAATTCTAATATATATATTTATATGAATAGTATATATTTTATATGAATATGAATATATATTATATATAATTTATATAAATACTAATATATACTTCCTCTGTCCTCAATTGACTGTCCTGTTTACTTTATGACACGTTTTTCCACTTTAATATTAAGCATATAAGATAAAATAATTTTATAAAACTAAATTTTGTAACATATAGTTTATCATGTAAGGAATCATATGCAAAACTTAAATTTTCAAAATTATTTAATCTTATATGTTAAAAATTGAAGTCAAACGACATGTCCAAATAGTAAACAGGACGGTCAATTCAAGACGGAGGTAGTATCTTATAATTTTAAAAATTATTAATATATATATTATATTTAATATTAATATTATATAATGTATGTAATTAATATTAAATATTGTTAAAATTTAAATAAATTTTATATATTATTTATGATTTATATATGTTAATATATATATCATTTATAATTTAAGTGCATATTAATATATTACTATATAATTTATAATTGTAAATATACATTATATATTTATGTAAATATATATTATTTATAGTTTAAATATATTTTACATAATTATGATATCTATTGTATATAATTATAATTATAATATAAT
>CM041778.1:69822963-69928608 GCA_023374045.1 Limonium bicolor | reverse complement strand
TAGAATACAGTGCAAAATAAATACAAAGGCAAATTCTTGCCTACAGGTGAGTGTAGGTAGGATGGCTATAGTTGAGGGTATTTAAGACAAATTAAAACAAAAAAAAAGATGGGAGGGGAGAGGATAAGAGCGCGCAGCAAGACCAAACCGAACGGGGTGAATGTATTTTTTTAAAGAATTTTTTTCCTTTTCTTATTTATATCATAATAACAATAACTTTAAATTGTTTATAATTTTTAATATATAAGTCCAAAATGAAAAAAATACTAGATCTTTGTTCACTTAAATTCAAGCTCTTCAAAACAAGACCAGTCATGGATATGTTTTGAAACTTTTAAAAAAAATTTATTTTTTGATACACTAAAATGATAATATGATTCATTAATTTTGTATTATGATTCATTAAATATTCATTAAGTAATAAGTGGTGAATTCGACATTTTAACTTTCCTATGGTGGGTTTTGGGTGTTTAGGGGTAGAGTAATCTATTTAGAATTTGTTCTATACTTTATATTGTAGCAACTAACTCGACAGGTTTTTAGGGTTTGTGGTAGCGGGTTTAGGGTTACGCTCACTATAAACTCTAAAAATGCCTTCGACGTTTAGTTATCCTAGGGTGGGTTTTTGGGGTGTTATGGGGTATGGTAGTCTATTTGAAATTTGTTCTATACTTATATTGTAGTAACTAACTCATCGGGTTTTAAACTTAAACCCGCCACTGCAAACCCTAAAAATGCCTTCAACGTTTTTTTAGCTTTCTTATGGTGGGTTCTGGGGTGTTTATAGGGTAGGTAATCTATTTGGAAGCCGTTCGATACTTTAATGTGATGATGTACATATTTTAAGGTGAGAATGTACATGTTTTAATGTGACGATGTACATGTTCAATGTGAGAATGTACATGTTCAATGATCAGAGTGTATATGTTTTAATGAACATCTGTACATGTTTGTATAACCATCTGTACAAGTTTTCTCCCTCATATGTACATGTTTTAATCTAAGGATATACATATTTAATTCGTACAAATTTATGTGACCATCTATATGTTTATAATGCGATGATGTACATGTTTTACGTGAGGATGTACATGTTTTAATGACATTTATACAAGTTCAGATGACCATCAATATAATATTTTTTTTACGTTTTGTGTACTATAATCCTTGACAGCATCAATTTTATTTTTTTTAAAAAAAATTAAATATATATTTTTAATTTGCCGGATCAACATATCTAGCAAGTATGACATGATATATATCAAACAAACCATAGCCAACACGCTGGTGTCACATTGGTTATTTTAAGCTTCTCATCAATAATCTAAAACCCAATCGGGACAATCAACCAATCATCATAAATGGAAAAAATCACCAGCTACTTGATTTTAGCCTCGTGCAGCAGTATCATTTCGCGTTTCCCCACTCTCACTCTACCATACCGGTGCCCACTGCCCTGCCTGCTATCTTTAGCTTTTGCAGCTTCTCGTGGCAGCTGTCTGCTGGGTAAAGCAACCTCCTTCTTCAGTTCGCACGGGAAAGATACGAGAGACGACGCAAAGGAGCTAGTGCCCAGGAAGGTCGGTAAGAATAAGATGCTGAATCGGCGACAACCGACCTCCTCCCACCGGCCTTCTTCTTCCTCCCAGACCTTCCCTTCCTCTTTTCCGACTTCGACAGCGTGGGTAACGAAACATCTCTATTTTTTCACTCGAATTATCGCTCTAATTCGCTCGTCTTTGATAATTTCGTAGAGCTAATTTCTCGTCCAAATTTTCGGTTTCTTCTTTAAATTGTGATCAGTCGACGGGAT
Organism: Limonium bicolor; assembly: GCA_023374045.1. NCBI lineage: Eukaryota > Viridiplantae > Streptophyta > Magnoliopsida > Caryophyllales > Plumbaginaceae > Limonium > Limonium bicolor. The sequence continues at coordinate 69,926,795 of CM041778.1, read as the reverse complement.
CATTCTTCCATGACCGGAGCACGACGCTAGGGACCCTGATGGGAGTTGCGTTCCCGCCGATCAACTTCCACCACGCGGCGGCCACCCAACACCACCGAAAGCGATGGCGGCTCTTCCCGGCGGCGGATCCAGGCGGAGGAGGGAAATAAGAACGGAGGACTACGAGGATCAGGAGGATGGAGAGGGGCCATTGAGGCGGCAACGGAGCTGGCTTCGGAAAGAGGAGGAGGGGTGGTGGTGGGGCCTCTGCAGGGATGACGTGTGCGGCGACGATGGTGGAGGAGGGGGGGGAAGAGCTCATCGGCGTCATTGGCGGAGTTTTTGGAGGTGGAAAAGAAAATTTGGGGAGACGTTTTACGGGGGAGGAGAAGTGGAGGTCGTCGAACCACTCGCCTCGGGGAACGGGTGTTTTCGCGGATGGGAGAGTGTTGCCGCCGGGGAAGGTGATCGTGGGTCGCATGGTGACGGTGGATCGACGGGTGTCGGTGGTGGTGGTTTTAGATTTCCCGGTTCCCTCGGTGGGATTTGTAATCGTGGGGTGGGTTAGGAAAAGTGAAAAGTAAATTATCGTGTCCTTTGGGCCTGTTTATGGTTAACACTTTTGGTTTTTTCTCATTTACTTTCCTCCGCTTTCTGGTATATTACACAAGTCACTTTGTGTTTTTTTTTTACCGTTTTTGAATCTTTATTTTGTGGATTTTGAATTTTTGTTTTGTGTATCTATTTTGAATATTCGATGCGGTTGCGTTGATTGATTGTTCGAGTGAAACTAGTTAATGAATGCATAAGTTTCCTCAAGTCATCGTGTCTAGACGTTTTTGCCGGGTGAAGTACGCAATTTTAAGCATTGATGGTGTTTGGGTAATAGCAACCAGTACCAGGTTCATTAGCATGTTTTCACCAAATATTTAAAATTATAGAAGCTATCTGATGATAGTTTCTTAATTTTTAGCAGGATCCAATATCTATTTTTTAAAAGTTCAACTTTTAAATTAAAACCATTCCACCATGATAATTTTTAGGAGAATTGATGAAATTACAAAAGTAGAAATGAAGATTACTTTACTTTGGTGCATTTGACACCACACCAAGTTACTCTATTTATAGGAAAAAGTACAACGGCTAAATTGTTGCGAGCTCGTAACACACAAGTAAGTTTCCTAAATGTGTGATAGATCTAACAACTCAACGAATAGAAAAACAACTACACGTATTCTCTAACTCATAAATAGGAAACTTATGATATAGTAAAATAAGAAAATGAGACAAAATTAGGAAAACAAAAATCAGGATTAATAATTTTTAACATCCTCCCATAATATTGATTTGCATCAAAGTCATCCCCAACCTTTCTTTAAGCTTGATAATGCATCATACTTCAGAGGTTTGGTGAGAATGTCAGCAACTTGATCTTCCGATCTGCAGTACTTCACTTCTATCTCGGTCTTTGCAACTTGATTTCTCATATAGTGATATCGGGTCTCGATGTGCTTGCTTCTACCATGTATGACTGGGTTCTTTGCTAAGTTGAGTGTAGACGTATTATCAACAAAAATCGTCATTGGCTTCGTTGTGGCATATGATGTGATCCATTAGGTACTGCAACCACATAGCTTGGCAGACACTTGTTGCTGCAGCCACATATTCTACCTCGCAGGTTGATAGGGCAACAATGGACTACTTCTTGGATGACCATGAGCATGCGATTGTTCGAAAGTTCAAGCAATATCCCGAAGTGCTCTTTCGATCATCTACATCTTCACCCCAATCACTGGTACTGGCTCAAGATATGCGAATAGAGCAAAATGCACAATCTCTTCATCATCAGTATCCCCATCATCAAGGTTTACCTCATAATCTTGAAGATGTACTGTCTTTCGGCGATGACGCTATGGTCTACAAACATCTGTTTTTGTGCCTGGTTAGGTGTTGAGTCTTCTCCCTTTGGCTTTGGAGTCAATATCGATAACGTAACAAATCTACAACTTACAACCATAATTTAAACATGATATATATATAGTGAGAGAGCATACTGAAGTATGTATATATAAAACTGATACTCTATGAGCATAGAGCATACTGAAGTATGTATATACAACTTCTAAGGAACCTTTTATTTTGATTGTTATAAAAATAAAGTGAATGCTAATGACAACATTGATTGTCAAGCCCCTGTGGCTTGGTTGGTAGTGGAATGATATCCTAGAACCATAGGTCTTAGGTTTAATACTAATTACCTATTAACATATTATGAGAAAGGTTCATTTAGAGCCTATGAGTAATTGTAAAACTTGGAGAAGACAAAGAGGATGAAGTGGTCGAGTTAGTAAGCTAAATATGCTAAGAAATGTAGATATGTTGGGAATATGCATATGTAATATTGTTTTTGTTTTTCAACTTATCTTACATTAGTGGATTTTAGCTGATGACCCCAAATACAATAAAATAAATTAAATGGTGATCGTAGATCTATTGTTTACAATTAACCAAAATGTATCAATAATGTACATAGAAAACTACACATATTAGACCCATTTTTTCAGGGAGATGGTTACCAACTTAATGTAATATAATTCTACCAACGTGTTAGGATATGGAATACTGAGTTTATACATAAAATAAATTATACCATTGTTCATCATGATTTGTGCTCTTCAAAACAAGACGCATCATGATATGTTTTGGTAAACTTAAAATTTTATGGTTTTAGAATGAGTATATATTACATATTTAATTATAAAGTGAATCTTATTCAGTAACGGAATATTCTTTAATAATAAAGTGTAGAACCAATGCCAAAAAGATTACCCTACCCTAGAGCTGGCAAACGGGTTATCCGTTCGGGTTTTGGGTCATATCTTTTTGGGTCATTATTCGCTCAAGTCATTAAACTTTCAGGTCATTTCAGGTTCAGGTCAAATCGGGTTCGGATTGTAATAGTGTCAGATAGAATTGGGTTTCAGTTATTTCGGGTCATGGTTAATATTTTTGAAAAAATTATTAAATAAAATTATACCTAATTTCTATAAGAATATATTACATATAGATTAGAGAAAGTCAATACAATGTCTATTCTGAATTTCATTCGGATATACTCCGTTTGAATCAAGTTTTTTGTCATATTTATTTGGGTCATTCAGGTTTGGGTCAATTTATGGTCACTATTATTTCATGTTATTTGAGTTTGGATAAATTTTAAGTACTATTATTTCGGGTCATTTCGGGTTCAGGTCGGTTTCGGGTTATAAACTTTTTGGTCATTTCGGGTTTGGGTCATTTCGGGTTTGGGTCATTTTGGGTTTAACCCAATCAGGTTTTGGGTTTATTATATTTAAATATTTTCGGGTTTCGATCGGGTTTTGGGTTCAGATAAAACAGACGGGTTTTCAGGTTGGGTCAAATTTTGACAGCTCTACCCTACCCCCCAAACACACTAAAAATCCACCATAGGAAAGCTAAACACGTCGATACATTTTTATGGTTTGTAGTGCAGGGTTTAGGGTCTAAACCTAAACCATAAACCTTAAAAACCTGTCGTCAGTAACGAAAATATTAAGTGTAGAACTAATGCCAATATATTACCCTACCCACCCCCCCCCCCCAAACACCCTAAAACCCACCATAGGAAAACTAAAAACATCAAAGGCATTTTTAGGGTTTGTTGCAGGGTTAAGGATCTAACGACCCTTAACCCTAAAACTTGTCGAGTCAAAGGTGGGGCATTATTGCCACACTCGCAATAAAACAAGTGCTAAGGTCTAACAATTAACTAAATTACCAAACTATTATTAATAAAAGGAAATCCGACAATGGTATAATAGTCTTTTAATTAACAAGAAAGTCATAAAGTCTAAGATAAAACTGTTTGTAAATTAATTAATCTAGTGGAGTCGTTGTCCCATCCCATATACTTCACGAGTACCTGTGCCATTATTGCCACACTCGCAATAAAACAAGTGCTAAGGCCTAAACAATTAACTAAATTACCAAACTATTATTAATAAAAGGAAATCCGACAATGGTATAATAGTCTTTTAATTAACAAGAAAGTCGTAAAGTCTAAGATAAAACTGTTTTTAAATTAATTAATCTAGTGGAGTCGTTGTCCCATCTCATATACTTCAGGAGTACCTGTGGCAAAAATCCAAACAATCACAGAAAAAGACACAATAAATTCAATAAATCGAGTAAGTTACCACTTCACTTCATAAAATATTTTCTCTATGAAAACCATTTTTAACATTATAACTACGCATCAACATACAAGTCATTTCAACAATATTATCATACAATAGTAAAATAACCAGATATAATATTTCATGTTTGGTTCTTAGTCGGCCAAATTATTTTAATTATCTTCCATGTCCCAACACGTATCCAGGACAAAACAACCTTTCTCACTTTTGGGTACAACACGCAGCTATAACCCGGACCCCAACACGCAGCCGGAAATCAAACCTCGCCACTAAATCCTTAAGTGTGCACACCCCTCAATAGTACAAAATTGTAAGGAGTAGAAATAGGGCTAACTGTGTCCTAATGCGGCCCACAGTATCTTATAGTAATGCGTCCTAATGCGGGCCGCATTATCATCTCATTCATGTGTCATAATACGGCCCACATGCACCATGGTTTTTTCTCTTTGAAATTCTTTTAATAATTATCATTATTCACCATTTAATCAGTCAAAATCCACTTATACAACAATAAAATAAACTGTGTGATAAATCGCCATGATTACATAATTTCTTTTTATATATTATCGCATAAATAATCTCATAACAATTTTCCTTTAATCTTTTTTAGAAAGAATATTCAAATAATCACCGATATCCATTACAGAATAATACATTCACATAATAAAATACAATCATAACACAATAGTTCAATCTAAACATAATCGCACATACAAAAATTCACATCAGTTGTAAAAATTTATTTTTACAGAGTTAATAAAAGTTTGTGAACGCAGTAACTTACCTGATATTCTAGAGACGGTAAGCACGAAATCTACGACTCTTGTTTTTCACAAATTCGGAGCACTGCTGCCTATGCATTGTGGATTACATAGAGAAAACAACATTGATTTATCTCTAGCTTTCTATTTTTCCCTTTATGTGTAAGTTGACATGCTGGATCATCTACTTCTTATTATTCTTGTTTTTACTCTGCGATTGTAGAGAAAGAAACAGCAGTGTATATTTTGTTATCTTTGTTTGCACCAACGTAAGTGATGGTGAGGATGATTGATGTATATATTTGTTTTTCTTATGTATGTGAACCGCAGAGAAAATAGAGAGGAAAGGTGAAATACCCACGAATTTTGAGTTAGGAAATGCATATTATTTAGTTGATATTAGTGAGTTAATCCTTATAATGGGTCGATTCTGGAGTTATTGGGTTAGTCCGAGGTTATTATTATTATTGGGCCCATGGAAGTTAAAATAATCATCCTACCTTTCCTTTCTCTTTCTAAATTAATTATAATTAATACACTCTCCTTATCTTCTCCTAAATTATTTAATACGAATATCTTCATCTTTACTGACGTTACCACGATCACCTTACTTCCTTTAAATTATTACTCAATATTATTTTATCTCCTTCTAAATAACTATCTCTCCCTAGAAGATGATCACCTTCATCCTTATCCTTCCACAGCGGATAAACTATTTTTCTTCTCACTGTATTTCAAATTATAAGTTTATTCCTTCATCCTTTTTAATTAGTTACTTGGTAGGAATTTATTTTCCCCTTCAAAATTATTTACAATATTAATTATTTATTTCCTCAACTAAAACTATTTACATTACTATCTAATTATTGTTATTCCTTTCTCTTTACAATTAATTTTCTATTTATATCACGATCCCCACCATCATCTTCTTCATCCACATCGCGACGCTCTTACGCTCTTCTTCTCCAAGTTTATAATTCTCGTTCCTTTTTCCTGCTCTTTCCAAGTCTCTTCCCTGGTGCCAAATTAGAGTAGAAGGGTAAGGTCTAATACCTGGGTAAGGTTTTGGATTATTTTGGTCATGAATTAATAGTTTCTTATTAGTGATTCTTACAATTCTAGACCCCGAATTCGTTGATGGCCGCTACTTGTGATTCTGCTGAACCGTCCTTACTGGCGGTGTGAGTAATTAGGTAAACTTATGTGCTCATAATTGATTTCTGGTGTGGATTGCGAATTATTGAAGGATTATTTAAACCCTAAATTGGGATTTTGGAAGTTGGGAATTTATTCCCCCGCATATTCTGGATCCAATGGTTTTGCAAATTGGTATTGATTACTGTTTTGGGAGACTTTCACTGGATTAATTGCTTTGTTGGTACCGATTGGTGCTCCGTGTAAATTGTTGGTACCTTTGGTACTCCGTGTAATTGATGGTACTTTGTACCCATGTTTATATATTTTTACACTGCAAACAGTGAAACACGATTAAGCTCTATGATCTACTCCTTTAGGTCAGAAGTACCTTAGGGGGTGCACACTTAAGGACTTAGGGTGAGGTGGTATTGTTATTGTTGCGGCCTCAATTTGGGTGTCTGTCCGCGTATACTTGTGATTGATTCCTGGTGAAAGCTCCCCCAAATTGTTTGATGAATAATGATTGTTGAAAATGATTCTCGCTTGAGAATGAATGGTTGTTTGCGTTAGTGGTTTAATTATTCAAAAGGAGTTTTCAAAATGTATTTTACACAATGAGACAGAGTTTACTCAGTTTCACTGATTTGCGCAATCCATTATGTTTGTATATTGTTTTCTGATCGCAGGTATGGATTGCTGAAGCCGGGGCTGAGGATTACGCCATCACATAGATGTAGGAGTTTGGAATTGTTTCTGAGATAATATATTTTGAGTTGCAATGTTTTGGATATTGGATTTTCGGTGAATTGTTGAATAATGAGCCTGAGCACTCATGGTTTGAGTGTGGTGGTAACACTCTGGGTTGATTTGATTTTTCCGCTGTAGTTTTCATGTTAACAATTGTTCAATTTGCTTTTGCTTTATTCATCTTTAGGCCCCGTTCGACAGCTAGATTAATGTTGTTCAGGAGATGAATCGAAGATAAATCCTCTTATTTTTCTCATCTCTGTCTGAAGATTAATGTAGGGTTAATCTGTAGCTAGGAGCTGATACATAGACGCCCAATATGCTGCGTTTCAGATTTATTCAGCTGTGGGGGGAGATTAATGAGCTATCAATGTCCATATTACCCCCTCCAGGTCAGTACCACCTTCCTCTGAATTTTGGTTCGACTCCATTGAGTAACCCACCCACTGCATTCAATTTCAATGAAAGCTACCTTCAGATATGGATAAATGAAACCCTTGTTGTGCGCCAGTATCAACCCTAACTTCATTGCAAGCAGCATACCTGGGACAAGACTGAGAAAGAAGGGATGACGATACAGAATAGAAAACCAAAAGGAGGAAGAAGAAGAGCCGTTTAATTGAAGAAGGGAAAGGGGATCGAAGCTGAAATTGTATTTTGTGGGGGTAATGTAGTCTTTTGTACAACCCACTCATTCAAATGCCCCATCTCCATAACGAACAGTTATTTTTTTCTGGATTTTGACCAACCAAATTAATCTACCGAGATTAATCTTATCAGATTTGGGCAAGCAGTAAACGAACGGGGCCTTAGATGCAATCAATGTTATGGTATTATTATTATGTACTTTGCAAGCTGTTTATCTCTTCATTTTAGCAGATTTGGACCTGTCCGGACATCCATGTTCAGATAGGCCCCGAGAGCGTTTTATTTTTCACATTTTTAGTGTGTCCGAACATCTGTCCGAACTTACATGTTCGGACAGCATGCGAGAACGGGTCTGAACTGTAAGTCTCGACATTGGTCCGAACTTACATGTTTGGACCAATGTTCGGACCACATACTACGGTTTTATCGGAACTTGTGTCTGAACTTACATGTTCGGACACATGTTCGGACGCCTATATCTTCAACTCTCGACTTGTGTCCGAACGTCAACGTCCGAACACAAGTTTGGACACTTCCACTTTCTGTTTGTAAACTCTCGACTTGTGTCCGAACATCAATGTTCAGACACAAGTTCAGACACTTGAATAACTCAACATGTTTTCACTTGGCTTGTGTCCGAACATCAACAGTTTGAACAAACCTTCTTTCTCACTTTTAAGACTCGTTTGAAGTCCGTTTTCAACTTCGTTAGCGACGTTAGATCCGTATCGTCGTGCTCTTTCATTTAAGGTCAAATCCATGGTGTTACAAAAGGAAAGAGTAATATCTTATTGTCTGGCTCAGAAAAGGATGCAAGAGAGAGAGAGAGATGACTGTAGGGAGATAAGGAAGACAAATGACTAAATTTATGGAGAAGGGTGAAGAAGATGACACATATATATAGCCGGTCATAACCTAAAGAAAGTGAGGGAATGTGATAGAATAAATATGCACTAATTTACTAATGAAGGTACTTACACTGTTTAATTAAATTATAGAAAACTAAGAGTTAAGATATATGTTTTTTATATAATTTGGGCATATAGCCATATTATTGAGATAAATAAGCGGATGGGTTGTGATCAGGCCTCATTAAAACCTCCCCAAGTAAAACCCAGTGGGAAAAAGCTTAGGTGAGAAAAAGAGTACCCACCACATCCATTTACAAGCTACAGACCAAACTAACTGTTCCAAAAGGGACAACAACTAACACCGATCTTTAGCACTCACATATCGCACAACAACCCAAGCTACCCCCAAGAACAAACAAAAGAGATAATCCACCACAACAGATAAGCTCCCATAACCTCCTATCAACGCATAGAGAATCAGCACATGATCCTCGCTCTCCATGGCATTATTGCGCCATGGGCACCAACTTAGAACAAGGGGAACTACACTCCTTGCGACCATCATTCCTCAATTACTAGTCTACTCAAGGGAGTAAAACCAAACCACCATCACCACCTTAGTCTCACAAAGTCCTCTCCATGAACTTCAAGACAATTACTGCGACAGAGATTGGAGTTGATTGATAATGTTAGCCTAGGTGAGACTTGGATTAGGAACATGGCACCCAAATTGCATTTAAAGGTCAACGCACTCTTCCGCTTCTCTTTCTGTATTAACTATTTATTAAATAAAACTGATTTATTAAATAAATTAGCAAATATGGATAGACGCAACCGACGTGATAAATTGAGTCGGGAAATATGAAAGGATAAAACTTAGTTATTAAATAAAGTCAGAAAATATGGAAAGATAAAACGACTTATTAAATAGAGTTAGGAAATATGAAAAGATAAAACTGACTTCTTAAATTAAGTACAACAATTATAGCTTTAAATTAAGTAACAACAACTAAATTAAGTAAAATCAATTATGGCCTCCAAAACGTAAAATATTTATTATAACTTCGTTATACAAATAAATATACCAAATTAATCAGAAAAAATACAAGGATCTTTAATGAAATTACAACTGTTCTATTTTAAAACACATTATTTTTTTAAGACGAATTATCTTTATTAAATACTATATAATATACTCGTAACTTATAGTATAAAGTACGCATAAACTATATATTATACTTGTCAACTTATATACATATAATAGATGTATTTTAAATCAATAATAGTATTTGAATCGTATCATTATTAATATGACTCCATCTTTAATAACTAAATATTTCATATTAATCAAAATAAACATGAGGATCATTAATAAGACAATAAAAATTATAACCAATCTATTTAAAATGTTATTTATTAAAATGAATTTCTTTAATAAATAATATACTCATACCCTACATAATATATGTACTAGTAAGATATCTAGTATATTTGCGAACTATTATGTATACTTGTAAGATAATTATATACTATCAAACTATAATGTATAATCCTAATCTAGTTTATATGTGTAAATTATATAATGTACACAAAAACTATATGATATATTTGTGAACTATAATATACACATAATGTAACACCCCCTAATAACAATCAATAATTAAACGACGCACCTAACGATAACACGAGATGTCTACGCAACGGTTTCTAACTCTATTCGGGTGCTACAGACGCCAACCACCCACGTGGTTGACCCGATCATTCTACCTACACCGAGTTACGGTCTGCATGACTGAAACTTATCTTAGCCAAATCTCATAAAACACATTCCCAAATACCGAGGGTATAAATAATAGGTATCACCTTACAATACTACTGCGGAATACAACCCGGGTCAATGCCCGCCAAAGTAACAGCCTATACATCGTTGTGCTACCCAAGACCCAAATGTCTCGCCCTGATGGACTACCCCCACGGTAGCCCTCCCGCCTACGCTCCGTATCATCCGGTTCATTACCTGTAAACATTGAGATAAAGGACTCAGCAAACTACGCTGAGTATGAATATGTGTAGCCCGTATGTTGCCGGGCTACACGACTACTTGGTCGAATATTATTAAGTCCAATTTACATGCTATAATAAAGCAGTAAAGCACACCACAACACATCATGATATCATACACACTTAGAGGTAGCAAAGCATTAGCATCAAGCAACCAAGCACAACAAGCTGCTAACGTAGCAACAACAACCAAGCAAGTAAATAGGACATGTGCGTAGGTATAATATCGTCGATCCTCACTATGGGATCATTCAAGAGATTGCGTATTGATTTCTTGTTCTTATTACACAAGTTCAACTTCCTTCTCTTGCACCGAGTCAGGGGATATAGATTAGATCCCAAGACTTTATTATGTAGGTGCTATTCATTCCTTTTTCTCAAAGGATCACATTTGTGAATGTTTCTTATCTGCTTGGTCTCATTACACACGTTTTCGTTTATTCTCTGGCACCGAGTCAGGGGATATAGATTAGATCCCGAGACTCTATTATGTGGGTGCTAATCATTCCTTGTTTCTTTAAGGATTATTTGTGAATTCTCTTATCACCACAATTTGGAGAACGTCTTCTCCATAGCCAATCCTTCACTCCCGGCGTCATATGTCGAGAAAGAGGGGTCATCTCTAGACCCCAGGATGTGCTCGCTACTCCTCCAGTCCCGGCATCATGCGTCAAGAAAAAGGGGTCATCTCTAGACCCCATGATAGCTCTCCCTATTTATCTTTAATGTTATGGGCCTCTGCCCCCGGATACAAAGGGTCCGTATCCCTATTTATTTATTTTATGTCATGGGCCTCTACCCCCGGATACAAAGGGTCTGTCTCCCTATTTATTTTTAACTGGTATTGGGTTATCATTATCGTTGATAGCTCGACACCATAGTGGGTGTCATTAGTATCCCTCTATAGTTAAGAGGAGTTTCCTTGATTTATGTAATTTCCTTGGTTATTGTGACATTCAATGAGTTTCGTCACGTAGTCTTTCGTAACCGAGAAGTGATTAAGTTACTATGTGCGCGCGAGCAAAGTATAACAAGAATATAGCACGCGAATCAGCAAGATAAATAAGCAATCCATTCACATGCTTTACACAAGCTCACAACAGACAAGTAAGCACGGTAAACAAACATCCGTTTTCATGCATTAGTCTTGTGGTCATTGTCAAACAAGGCACGCAGCAAACAAGCCGTGTAACACGGCAACATACGAACCACACATGTTCATACCTTATGATAGTTGTCACAGATGTTTGCACTAGAGTTCCCTGCAGCTCGTGTGGCTCACTCCTGTAACGGTTATACGGGCGGGTTAGATCGTTTGATCATGCGGTATGGTTCGTAGTTCTACCTATGACTGGTGATTTAGACTTGAGTGTTATGACTGGCATTGCTACCCCTATTATCTTAGTTGTAATTTAACCTCGACTAGGTTGTCTTAATCCACCATCTTCTTTGTACCATTTACAACAGAACCGGTACCAAGTGACCAGGGAACCCTACTTAATCCTAAGACATTTATATTGTCGGTTCACACATTAACTAGGACCCTCCAGTAACCAATGTTTTAGAGTAATCTGAGGCACCTGAATGTGATATATTATCCTGAAATAAAGTTCCACATTCAGACCAGCTTTTCCAGACTATTACCCCTCCCCTTGGGGCTCATGTGATGTGGTACCTAACTTAATTATCTATCCGATTTTACTTCCATACTTTGGTTAACAACTCACGGCCCTATTTCTCCTAACCCACTAAACTTATCCTAGGTTTATTGTCATGCTAATACAGCTCCCCTTAATACTTTTGAAGCTGATTACACCGAGATGGCATGTTACAGGTTTTTGTGAAAGCAACTGGTGTGCACCTCTCCATCTAAGCCTACCTTTAAGACACTAAACAGTTTTGTAAATTCCCTCAACCTGTGTAAGGCTCAGTTAGGTGCTTGTGAAATGTTTTAGACTCATCAACGCGTTATTACCACTCCATACTCCCTCTGGTAAATCAGTTGTACTGAAACAGCAAGGTGCAGAAAAGAAAACACCCAAACCGGTATATCCCCTCTTCAACCTGTCTTTTAGTTCATTAGCTGGCTTCTATTTCTTTCCCAACGTGTTTAACCATTTAGTCGCATGTTTAAGCAAGGTTTCTAGCTTACGACCCATTCAAAACACCATTACTAAATTATCCAACAATCTTTTATACTGAACGGTAACAACTGCAGAGAACCGAAACAAAAAAAGAATTCTGTATGTCTCTCCTTAAGCTTACTTGTAGTTCATTAATCAGTTTTCTAATTCCACCCCATTCTTTTACAGACCTGCTTAAGTGCATTAGCTAGGTGTTGGGTTCATTAGCAAGTTAATACCACACTCAAACGCCACTGGTAACTTGGTTATACAGAAGCAATACTTATCAAAAGTCAGTGCATTACTCCTTCATTTCTACCTTTTAGTTTTTTTTTTCCTGTTGACTGACTCCTACATTCCCTAAATGCATATACCACGTCATTCACCTCTTTAGAACTGTTCTGAGTTCCTTTCTTAAGCCACCCTATCACTCCTAATATTTTTGATAAATCAGTACACAGAAGCAATTCTATTCGGAGAGAAAAGTTGAAAACAAAATCTGTGCAGTTCTCCTCTTCATTCCTCCCCCTTCTCTGATTACTTCACTCTCTATTCTACCCAAGTTGTTTATAAACTCCCTAGAGTGTGTCAGTTATACTTTAAACTATTTATCAAGCCCACACAGTACTCACATACTCCTTGTATTTCAATTACATCGAAGCTACTGCTATAACAAGAAAACTGAAACAGAAACTACTTGCTCCTTCCTGATCATTGTTGTTAATTGATTGAACTAACTCCTAATTCAACCCCAAGGTGTTTATAACCTCCTCTACGTGTGTCAGGTATGTTCCAGGTTCAGTAACCACTCAATTCACCCCTCACGAACCTGTTGAAGTAAGGCCATACAGAGCTGAGCTAAAACTGTCAAAGCCAAGACATGAAACTGATACTTCCTCTTATACCTCTTTTCTTTTGTCAATAGTCCATCTTATTACTACCCTACATTATTTAACTTCTTAGTTAAGTGTTTGATTTAATCTTCACCTCAAACTAAACCCCAAAGCACTCATTAGTCTTACAGACCCTAAAGTATACTGAGACAAGAGTTTCAGAGAACACCGGTTCTGTGCATCCCTTCTTCCTCTCTTTTCTTATATAAATTAACCGACTTCTACCCTCCCAAATTAATATACCACCTTAGTTGAGCATATTAGCATTATTGTAGATTCATGATCAAGCCACTACATCTCCTCTAATTCCTCTGAAATTTGTTTATACAGAGAACACACATCACAGAAAACTGAATCACTGAAACGACAATCTGGTATGCTTTATTCCACATCTTTCCTTTGCTCACGAATTTCGACTCCCAACTTCTCCCTCTTTGTTTGCTTACATTGTTAAGTGTCTTGTTAAGATGTTAAATCCCAACATAACCATGTTAATAACACTGGCACAATCAAAACAGAAACTGGACAACTGATGAAAAATGAAACGTACAACAGATAATTTCTCTTCTGTTTGTTATTAGACTGCCTTTTTAATTCATCCCATAGTACTCACTTATTTAATTAAGTTTTCTTGTTATGTTTTAAACCCAAAATTACCTAGACCACCCTGTTAGACCCACTGATGTATGTCGTGAACTGAAACAGAAAGAAAAACAGGAATTCTTGAACTAATGCATTCCTTTTCTATTGCTTATTTATCTGGTTCTTCAGTTTCTCTTCTTCCAAATTACTTCGCTTCCTCGTAAGATGTCTTAATATTATCCTATCCTCGAAATAAGCCCACGGCAACATGGTTAATGCCACTTAAATTTCATTATACAGACTGTAATGTCTGCAGGAAACCGAAACAGAAAACTTGGACTGGTTTAATCTTTCTATTTCATTTCTTCTTTCAGTGTGTTCAACTAATTTCTAATCCCCTAAGTGTATGTGCCCACCTAGTACACTCTGTTAGCAATGCCTTGGGTTTATTTGCAAGACAATACTACACCCGCATCACAATTATACAGAAGTAACCCTTTAGGGAGAAACTGAGACAAAAGTCAGTATGTTTCAGCACGAGTTGTCTGCCAATTCTCCCAGGTTATTTAGCCACTTGGTAGAGCGTTCTAGCAAGGCCCTTTTTTAAACTTATAAACCGCCTAGAAGACCCAGACTCTTAACTCAGTGACAAGTTCTCAATTTAACGACCTGCTAACTCATTAACCCGCATGTATTCAGTTGTTTTTGTAATATTTATTAGGTTAATACCAACAGATCCTTCCTGCTGTTTTTGGTAACACGTAGGCACGTTTTTACCTAACAAAAGAATTGATGTTTAGACCACCATTCTCGCCAAAGTTTTAACAAACCAGCACATAGATTCCCAGCAGAATATTAACCTCACAACACCCAGTTTTCCTTTCAGTTAAATGTTACCCGATTTATCCAGATATCTTCAACCAAAATCATACACCAGATTAAGCATAAATTTAGATAGGAGCTTGGGTTACAACCTTGGTTTCGAAGTTGTGTTTCCTGGGCAGTTTCTTGATACTCCTCGGTCTAATTTCACACCTTGACAGAGACAAATGCCAAGGTTAGTTTGTTGTTGGTTTTAGATTGAAACTTTAAGTGCTAGTTGGTAGGGTTCCCGGTAGTGTTTACCTTACTCAAGAGGGGGAAGAGTTACTCCTTGGGTTTCATCTCTGCTTTGCTTGGCGAACTGATGGATGTTTTAGACGTGACACTGGCCATGCGTTTAAGATAAGAAAAAGGGCTTCCAGTTTAGTTGTTAAAATTACCGAGAGAATGGAAGGGGTTAGATGTTGTCCTATAGTGGAATTAAAACAGAGAATAAGGCAAGGAAAGCATGTCTGTTTGTGGTCTCACCTTGGGGCCGTATTCAAGACGGTTTGGTGATAAGTTTCTGGATTGTTTTGGTGTAACCTTGAGGAGGTTTTTCCCAGAGAATCTCATACATGCAGAAGGTTAGTCAATGAGAGGATGTCAACACCAAATTTTCGGACATCAGAAACAGAGAATAGAGAAAGGACTAAACAACCATGTTTTCGGTTTTGTTGTTCTTACCTTCGAGAGATCTGGAGGAGGATCTTGTTCGACGTTTTCCAAAGAGTATACCAGTGGGCTTGCATGCAGGGGTATGCGAAGGAAGGTGAAGAAGATTAGAGGACTGAGAAAAAATTTCGGGCAAGATGGACAAGGAAAGAAAACAGAAGTAAAGAGGACAGAGCCGGTAATATTTACCTTGCGCTGGCACCTCAAGAGGAATGGCGTGGTTTTCCTTGAAGATCTTCGCACACATCACAGGGGTATTTCCAGGGGATTGCATGCATGAAGGATTGAGAGGAAAAGAATCAGGAACCGGAGATTTTCGGACAGAAACACAAGGATATGGTGAAGGATGGTTGAGGATTGATTTACCTTGCTTTTGGACTGTGCGGTCCCAGATTCTCAGGTCGATAAGTACTCCAGAACTCGGACATGCAAGGAAGGATTAACAGGTTGAGTCATGGTGAGATTGTGAAGAAAAATAAGTCGTCAAGAAACTAGGACTTCCGAGCACCGATTTTGCAATAGCAAGAGAGGAAGGACTTACCGTGTTCTTGCAACTTCGTTGTGCAAACCATGAAGTAAATGGGAGGAAGTGACGGGGTTTAACTGCGCATCTTTGACCCAGCACAATGAGAAATTCGGGAACTCACTGGGAGAAGTAAGAGGCTGAGTGGGTTTCTCAATCGGGGCACACCAATACGAGAAGAAAGGGAGCACCGATTTAAACCATATAATGGGGGTATTAGTAATTAGGAATCAGTATAATACTTGGGCTGAGTGGATAGGTAATTGAAAGTTAATGGGACTTAGTAGTATTTTCAGAAATCACAAGAGATGGGGGGCTGATTTTGATAAATTGTTAGTTGTAGTTCGTGGGTGTTGTCTTGTAATAAGATTAAATACTTGTAGTTAATTTAATTTGATACCAACGTCATGGGATACTGATCGTGAGTACCAATATTTATGTTATAATGTTACTTGTATATGTTTGTATCCGATAACGTGGTTCGTATAATATACCTTCGCAACATATGTTATTTAGTACAGTCATTATATGTCGACGAGTACTTATTGTTCAATGTGCATAATGCATTACACCTGTTTCGTGTACAAAGGTCCTAACAAGGACTAATTTGATTTACTCAGTTATATTCATTAATGCCAAACCGAAGCGTACCAATGCTTATATTACAATGTGACTTGCTATCACTTTCACGGGCATATGTATGCCCCCTAGTATCTTAGGGTATAAGTTGTAGTACAGTTATACATTAATGTGACAGGTTAGGTAAACATACCACACACATTCATGATTTCATATGTTTTGATTCTTAGGGGTGTTTCACATAAACTATATAATATATATGTATTTTGAAATTTAGGGGTATTTCATTATTCTCCCCTAAAAATAAAGCTTCATCCTCGAAGCTCAAACTTATACTATTGACCAATTGATATAATAATCAACCAATAAATTGTAGTTACTTTACAACAAGGTTTATAACATATAATTACCCATAATGAATTTGGGTATTGAAGTCTACCCCCTTAAAAAGAATATTGTGTCATCGTAATTAACTTCTCAATTAATTCATACTTGACTTAAAGAGATGACAGACAATTAGATAAAATTTTGAGCTGCAAGAAATCTCACAGAAGTTTGCAACCATAGGACTATAATTTATTCAGATAAAATTTCAATCATTCTCAATTAGATACTATAATTCGCTATAAAGTTCCAATCATCTAACATACATTCAGTAAATCCTTCAATATAAGGACTTTAGTAACAAAATCACTTGAGCTCCATAGGCTTTCAACATATTAATCAATCTCATCAACTTTTACTTATATCCATAATCATCACTTATGCCTTTGTGGTCACATATATCTCAATCGATAATTCAACATCTCAAGCATAAAAATGTTAAATCATAATCACACATAATATCACAAGAAAATGTACTAAACACAAATAAAACACAACAAAGAAAATATTTCCCCAAGAAGACGAATGTTCAAATTTTAATCCTAAGACCAATTTTTTTTATCTTTTTTAATCTATTTTCTAGTCGGTTTTGTTCTGACATCACTTTGGAACACTCCGAATTTTCTAACATTTTATTGTGTCAATACTTAAAAATTCAGGTTTAATATTAGTAAGCAGCAGAATCAAACCTAAACCCGGGGCATTATTTCCACACTCGCAATAAAACGCTAAGGCCTAAACAATTAACTAAATTATCAAACTATTATTATTAATAAAAGGAAATCCAACAGTGATATAATAGTCTTTTAATTAACAAGAAAGTCATAAATTCTAAGATAAAACTGTTTGTAAATAATTAATCTAGTGGAGTCGTTGTCCCATCCCATATACTTCAGGAGTACCTATGGCAAAAATCCACACAATCATAGAAAGAGCCACAATAAAGTCAGGATATCGAGTAAGTTACCACTTCACTCCATAAAAATATTTTTCTCTTTGAAAACCATTTTAACAT
The DNA here is from genome assembly GCA_023374045.1 of Limonium bicolor. NCBI lineage: Eukaryota > Viridiplantae > Streptophyta > Magnoliopsida > Caryophyllales > Plumbaginaceae > Limonium > Limonium bicolor. The sequence continues at coordinate 69,908,759 of CM041778.1, read as the reverse complement.
TATAACCACGCATCAACATACAAGTCATTTCAACAATATTATCACACATTAGTAAAATAACCAGTATACAATATTTCATGTTTGGTTCTTAGTCAGCAGATTATTTTAATTATCTTCCTTGTTCCAACACGCACCCAGGACAAATAACCTTTCTCACTTTTGGGTACAACACGCAGCTGTAACGTGGACCCCAACACGCAGCCGGGGATCCAACTTCGCCACTAAATCCTTAAGTGTGCACACCCTCCAATAGTACAAAAGACTAAGGAGTAGAAATAGGGCTAACTGTATCCTAATGCGGCCTAATGCGGCCCGCATTTATCATCTTATTCATGTGTTCTAATACGGCCTACATGCACCATGGTTTTCTTCTCTTTAAAATTCTTTTAATAACCATCATTATTCACCATTTAATCAATCAAAACCCACTTATACAACCATAAAATAGACTGTGTGATAAATCGTCATGATTACATAATTTCTTTTTATATATTATCGCATAATAATTTCATAACAATTTTCCTTTAATCTCTTTTAGAAAGAATATTCAAATAATCACCGATATGTGATACAGAATAATTCATCCACATAATAAAATACAATTATAACACACAATAGTTCAATATCAAACACAATCACATATACAAAAATTCACATCCGTTGTAAAATTTATTTTTACAGAGTTAATAAAAGTTTGTGAACGCAGTAACTTACCTGATATTCTAGAGACGATAAGCATGAAATCTACGTCTCTTGAAGAGCTCGAATTATGATGAACAACGGTATAAAATTTATGTTATTTGGACTTATATCTAATAAACTACAACATTTTAAAATTTTACAAAAAGACAAAGTAGAAAAAGACAAAATAGGTGTCACCTTGTAAGGTGGCACCATCGCCTGGTTCGAAATTGCCAAAAAAAGAAAGAGATCATGGATCCATCGTATTTGCATAAGGTAATATATACTTAAAGAAGTCATATTTTCAAAAAAAAGAATTGCCCTTCGTTTCGGCATGGAAACTCTCCTAGAGGATGAGAGTGATGCATGGAGGCTTATTTGTGGTCTTGACCGATCGTACATGGCACAATCCTCAGGTCCATCCATCGGTTTTCATGGTATTGTCAACCTAGAATCAAGATGAACATACACGTGCTTCTACTCAAGCCTTCAACTTTCATCATCCCATCAACCTCCCCAATATGCTCACATCCTAGGGAAAGACAACCGGGATGAACGGACTTGATGATTCCCTTACATCGCCCTGCAAGGATCTGCAATCTAGTTTAGGTAGTTCTCGTAAGAGACACAATTATAATCGGATTGTTGCTCGTTGGATGACCCAGCAACTCCATCCAAGTTTGCTCTTTAGGTAAAGAAAGGAAAGAAATTGTAGGAAAGGACTGAACCAAGCCTTATTATTAAGCGTATCCACTAGAAGGAAGCTAACACTTTAATTCCTACTCTAGATGATCATGTGGAAGTCCTGGGCCAGCTGGGGTCTACAAGGAATCATGAGCTCACACTAATAACAAAAGGGCACACTTCAACAGTTGTAAAGTGTTATAATCCTAGTTTTTTCTTCTAAGTTGGATTTATTTTGTGATCTTATGTTAAGTTGGTTTTATGACATTTAGGATACTTTGTGGTTATGGGGAGAAGAGAAGGGCGAAGAGGTCATTTGCCAATTTATTTTAAGGTAAATAATTCTACTTTTCCCGTTCTACTTTTCTCTCGATAGTTTGAGCGCTTTCATCCTCCATTCTTCTTTTTTTCTCAAATCTCTAATCTTCATTGGTGTGGTTAGCTTGATACGTTGATGTGTGGATTTTGAGGCTCCATCGTTGCGTGATTCTTCTTCGGTGTTCAGGTTTGGATTATGTTTTTGATTGTTATTTTGGTTCTTCATTTTCTGATTTTGGATTTCAGTGTCTGGGTTTGTTTCGGTATTCAGTGGTCTGCTTTGGTTTCGAGTGTGGTCTTGGTTTGCTGTTTGGCTTTAGTTATGGATTTCTTCTTTACATTTGAGGTAGGGGGTGAACAGATTTGGCAAGTATGTTTGACCATAAGGAAAGACTTGTGAATTGGGCATGTTTTGATTGAGTGTTGGTGTGATTTGTGAACTATTTATTCTCTCTGTTTCCGCTGCTTTTCTAACATCAAAAACCACATGGAATTGTGTGTATTTGATGTGGTTTGATTGTGAGTAGTTTTGGCATTTGGGTTGTGAAGTTTCTGCAACTTTCGAACAGTATTTCGTCTCACGCGGACTTCTGTCCGAACTTGTATGTTCGGACACGACTCGGGTGCGCTTTGTATATTCTACTGTTTTTCTTGTTCAAACTTCCATCCGAACTTGCATGTTCGGATGACATGCAAGGACAAAGTCTGGGTTTGCAGTTCAAATTGCGTTCAAACTTGTAAACCTGGACACAAGTTCAGACATACCTACTGTCTTTCAAGATTTCTAAGTTTGGCATGTGTCCGAACATCCATGTCCGGACACATGTTCCGACACCATTATGAATGTTTTGACCGACTTCTGTCTAAACTTGCAAGAACGCATGTTTGGGCATATGGTTTTCTGGATGTTTGAAGTTTCGGCTTGTGTCCGAACATGCATGGTCGGACACAAGTTCGGACAACACTTCGATTTTGGCTAAAGTGTTCGTTTTAGCTCCGTTTTGGCTTCAGTTTGTGGGGTTATGATCTCCTGAGTTCTAATAAGTGATTACTCATGTATTATGCATGTTCATGCACTTCTGTTATGAAAGTTTGAGCATTTCATTTTGGGACCTAGTTACTTAGCTTCTGAGCCATGGATGGCTAGGTCTGGCTATCCTGTATAATGTTGCACAGGACGTCCTTCTATTTTCTATTCCTCGGATTTCCCGGGATGATTAGCAACGGGCGGGTCTGATTAATGGTCTCTACCATTTCTGTTGTGGGATCCTCTGATCTAAGGGCCTTAGCCCCTTTTGTATATGTATGCTTAGGGCTAGTGTCCCACCCGTTTTTGTGAATCTGATAAGTTGTGCTTTGAGTGCTTTAATTAACACTTCTGTTTCATTTGAGCTTGATAGCTTCTGCTATAAAGTTTGCTTGTGGGAGATCAGTTTCATTTTGCTTTTGTATCGTATTCTGTTTTCAAATGTTTTGAGCATTCTTCATTGATGAAGTTTACTATCTATTGAGTTGTGGTTGATCACTCATTTCCACTAACATATTATAGATTGATCAACGCCGGTTTCTGCTTCTAAATTAAGGAGTTTAGATTACTTTCCCTCTTGTGTTATGTTTAGGTTTCGGACATGTTGTTTGACTACTCTATAGCCTGTGGGCCTTTGTTATGACTATGTATTTGACATGTATTTTGGGCTTTGTAAACCTTTCAACTTTTTTAATGCAAGTATTTATTTCCGGTTTTGAGTGTTTGTTTAGAAGCCTTGCGTATCTTAAGTAGTAAGTGGCGGCGTGTAACGGTCTGGGGTCATTACATAAAGGGCCTATTTTGGCGGTCCAAAATATGGTAGAGACCTATATTGGCAGTTTTAATTAAGAACCGCCAGTTTTAAACACAACCGATGTATGCCGTCGAAATCAAGAATTTAGGCACACCTATTTCGGTGGTTGTTAGGTAAGAATCGCCGAAATAGGAGACCGACCAATCCTTGTGGGTCGGAAAAAACCCGAAAGTTTTGGGATAATATGTCCGACCTATATGGTCGGGCGTATGGGTCGGACAACCTACATTGGCGATTTTAATTAAGAACCGCCGAACCTAGCCAACCTATTCGGCGGTTCCTTGCTAAGAACCGCCAAAATATGATTTTTTATTTTTCTATTCCAGCTTAATAATGCACCAAAATACATGTCACCATTCAAGCAAACCTGTAATTATACAACAATGCTACCACCACAGCGGGACACTCCAGTACACAATCACAAACCTATAAAATGGTCAACATCAACGGCGCGCCACAATATTGCAATTAAACAAAAAACAAAAGTGTACAAATGCAAGAAAGTTTGCATTATGCAATAAACAATCAATGAATGTCTTCAAGACACTTCACCGCAGTCCAGTTCAATACTACCATCACACCGTATACAATTGCAATGAATTACAACTACTATATCCAACTAGTCATTACAAAATCTCATGATCAACTAAGTGAATTCATTGAGACGAATTCTGACCATTCCTCGAGCACCTCAACTATATGATGATCTTCATATTGCTCAACACCTACTAGTTTCTCGAAAGCCTTGAACAAAAAAAGGAACATTAATGAGAAACTACATGTGTAACAATTATAAACCAAAACTTTCAAAGAATGATATATACCTTGTCTAATGGTTTTTCTAACAAAAGGGTCAACATAGCTACTAGGTCATGCATAAACCTTAGGACATAGTAGCCACATTCTGAACCTCTAGGATGCACTAGACACTATACATACACACATGTTCTTAATCATTCTTGTAGGTCTACTATCAATATGTGTTAACTAGTATTGACAATACTACACAAGTTAAGTAAGAATACCTTGACCGGGGTCCACAGAATGTTCTTCACTTGCCTTTGCAATGACAACAATCCAGCTTTCAAGGCACTATACCAAACATACAGTTTAAAATATTAGAAGTTTTGAAGCAATATAAGTAATAACAATGATTGTATAAACTAAGTAGCTCACTTGAGTAGCGCTGATGTTATCGCTGGTTTCTTGGCACTCTTACCAAGTGAGTCAAACTGGAAGATTCTTGGGTGCTTCATGCACAAAACCAGCAATGACCAGTGTCGACTATTCACATAGTAGAATTACATTTGAACTTATTATACAAATAGCACAATTATAAATAGAATATACTAAGATATGGACTGACAACTTACCCTGATAATATGGTAGCATAATTTATGACTTATTCGCACATTCAAAGATTGCATTTGTCAAGTATTGCATAAGGCTGTGAACGTCACTTGACATGGTTACATCGAAGCACATAGTAGGGCATAAGAATCCAACATTATCATTGAGATGAACGTTGAGCGCCTTAAATTGAACATGTCTGTACCATAAAGACAATGACATAATCGATTTAGTATTATTAAAAATAACTATTTCAAGTCGTGCATTCAGATAATACAAGGTAGTAGTCGCTCATATGATGGCTGACTTGAGGATTGATACATTTAACCAGTCCTTCCTAAATACCTCGGTGAAATCGGACATATATATATATATATATATATATATATATCAAATTGGTGTCTTCCTCCTACTGTTTGATAGTGAAATAGACCCTAACTATCCTCCACATTAATTGAATCACTATGAGGTGATGTCAACAGCAGCTCCGAGTGCAGTGTGCTTACCTAGATTGATTGCAAAGTGTATATTAATAGTGTAAAAGTAATTGTTCAGTGTGCTTACCTGCCCTGGAAGTTTGACCAATAATATTGGCCACTACACTATCGTATTTGTGCAACACACATTGTTCTTTTATTTGACAGAGGCACCGGCAAACTAGTATCACCATGTTCCACCACAAAGTCATCCATAATCACCCGCACATGGTAATGTCGAAGTGGTTCACCATGCACGACGTCACCTGAAGATGAAAGGAACAGTTTACCCGATGCCACCATGACATCCTCACCTCCAACTAGTAGGATAAAGTGCACTCAAAGGATACCTGAATGTTAGGTGGAAAAAAGTTTAGATGCAAATAGAGAAATCCTAGTTCTAAAATGAGAACAAGTGAATCATTCATTTTATCATATTTCTAGTTTATATGTTGGTCTAACCTGGAGAGATGCACAGGGATACGGTTCAGCCGAGTGCACACTACTCTTCCATACTGGTGTGCTCTACTCTTGATCAGGTGATCCTAGTGTCTAGCAACCTCTTGAATATTAAGCATCTCTAATCGCATTTTAGACATACCCTCAGTGATCCTCTACTCAAGACTCTGCTGAAACCTCTCCTGAAACCTATGCTTTATATTATGTTCAATTATAGTAGTTAATCTCAGATGCTCTTGTAGTTGATCGTCTTTCCTTGTGCCCCTTTCTTAGACCCGGGATTGCCAAAAGCTTGGCGAATACCAACTTGTCCTCCAAAACCAATAGCGCAGCTTGGATGATCCGTCTCTCCAAGAGGGAAAGAAAGATGATCATTTTGCCTATCTCGAGTCCAAGAACCCTTGATAACTTGAGAATTTAACTCAACCTAATACAACACAAATATCATTATTAATTAGTCGACAGTTACACAAACCACATTTCCAATTATATACATAATTTAACTACTTACCATTTGATTAATAATGGATCTCGTGGTCATCATACTGAGGATCTTCAGGCATCGATTTTTTGGCACGCGGCTCAATTTCCGGACTTTCATCCTTTTGTCGCTAGGATCCAGCGAGCCATCCGATGGCAGCAAGCTCTGTTTTTCCCACTCTGGTAGACGCTCGGCAATACCTTTGCCGCCTAAGTGATGCAGGCATATATTTTTCTTCACATTTTGTTGTTGTTTCACATAAAGAGCCTGAATAAATATATAGGTGAAATATGCAAATAAAATATGAATAAGATACAAGACAAATGAAAATTAAATCCACCTGGTACTCCGGGTGTGATGATACTCAACGAACTATAGCCAGTGCTCTTCTGTGATGCCCTTGTACTTCTGCCACGGTGGCATTTCATCGCCAGCATCTTCTGGATCATCTTGATCTTCTGGAGTTTTCACCTTATGAATGTACTTGGCGGCGAGCTTATATCTGTGGTCACGAATGCCGCCCCAATGCCTTCAGCACATCTTTCTTAAGAGCGGGATCTATGCAGAACCAAGCCTACATAAATGATTAGTTAGTTAGTAACATGTAACAAGATACACTTATATTGGAACATACTACTAAAATGTACATATACCTTAAGGCATTCAAACAAGGTGTCCTTCAACGCTCTAGGCACTTATTTCACTAGTGGTTTATGTTGCAGTGTGTCTTCACCAGATGGCCAACATAAGCTATAAAATCCTTCTTCCAATCTCTGTACAACTACTAGTACTCATTGAACTGCATTGGCTTCGTATGTGTGTGTGTGGGGGGGGGGGGGGGGGGGGCTATTAGCCTTCAGTGCACGTGTGGGGCCTCTCTTTTTCACCTTCTGTGAAGATGATGAGGCAACTGCTGGCTCTTCTATTTGCTGTGAAGGGCCAGCCTCAGCTTCCTGTGCAGGAACTAGCTAGTGCGAAGCTGTCTTTCCTTTCTTATGATAAATGTGGAATTTATCCACATTCCTATGCTTAATTTAATTAATATGTTATTTGATTATGTGATAAATTCCCTTACTTATGTGTTAATTTATATTATATGTGAAAAACTCCCTTTATTTGCGGTTTTATACTTAAACAGATAAAAATACTGAAGAAAATGGTCTACAAACGCGTGCCAAGAGCTTAACGATCAAGATGGGACTGCACGAGAGCAAAATCAGTCTTTTTAATGCATTTTAGAATTAGTCCAGACATGTATGTTCGAACATACCCCGAGATGACCTTTCTGTCAAATTTTAAGTGTGGTTCGGATATGTGTCCGGGTAAACTCACCCAAACCACACAAGAACGGAAGTTATTGTATACTCCCTCCGTCCCTTCTTGACCGTCCTGTTTACTATTTGGACATGTAGTTTGACTTCAATATTTAACATATAGAATGATATAATTTTATAAATCTAAGTTTTGTAGTAGATTCTTTAGGTCATAAACTATACATTGCAAAAATTAATTTTATAAAATTATTTTATTAAAATGTTTAATATTGAAGTGGAAAAACATGTCAAAAAGTAAACAGGACAGTCAAACTGGGACAGAGGTAGTACATTTTAACATGGCCTGGGTGCTTGTGATGAACTTTTTCTCGGACCACCTGAGCATGAAGAAGCCGCATCTTCTGAAATTGAAAGAAAGAATATCATTTAATTGGGCCGCATTTCAAACCTCATCTTGATGACCTATGGGCTTCCGGATATCACTTTTCGAGTCTGAAAAAATTAGGAGGGGGCCGCACGACATTGAACTTGAAAGCCACAATGACACGTAGATTGGAGTCAGAATTTAATCATGAACCCATCATCATAATAGGTGGTTCAGCTTTGCATCCATTCACGGGTTGACATGCATAAAAAAGAAAGGACATGGAAATATACATGCACGTGGAGAAAAGAGTGATAAACATTATATGTTGTGTTGTAACAAATGAGCAACAACGTAACTACTCAAGACGACGGTATATAAAGAGAGTAGAGAATACGAGTAGGGGGGTCTTCCTCATATGACAAAAAAATCCTAGCCGCAAGGACATCAGAACAGAGAGCAACTTGGAAACAGGAGCAGAAGATAGAGACTGAATTCGTTATCAGTTCTACAACAATTAGATGATGTTTTCTTATCTCTTTATCATTGTTATTATTTCTGTGTCTCCTATGTCTCAATAGTTGTTCAGAATTCTAGTTTATTATGGATTCCTAGTTTGTGATTTCTCTCCCTTTTGTGTTTACAAATAATTCTATTTAGATTGTAGTTTTATTCCTTGCTTCATTGTTAAATTCTCTTGTGACTTACAAGTGCTTGAGTTTATCTGGTTTAATTACTTACACGTGAGAACTGCGACATTCATTAGACCATAGGAATATTACTAGTGAAACTTGAGATGGTAATTCCTCGGGAATAGGTTACTAAAAAACCAAATGGATTTCGAACGCTACTAGTTAATTAATAAATTTGCAACGAGAGTTAGGGTTTAGGAATTACTAGTAGGAGACCAGTTTTAGATTAATTTAGATCCGAGGTTGCAATCTACAATTAAGAAAAACACATAGGAAGAGAACTGAAGAACTAGGAAGAAGTTGTAAACCAGGATTCCTCCGTTTAGCTTGTCAAGATGAGCATATTTTGTTTTTAATTTAGTTTATTTATTTTAGCATTTCAAGCTCCTAAGTTAAAGTTATTTGATTTCTATATTTTATTAGTTTAATTAGGATAGATACTCAAGCTAGACACTGCCTCCTTTGGTTCGATAACCTGAGGGGATACTTTTAGAAAACTGACTACAATAGACCGGTACACTTGTCGTGTTAGATTTAACCCATACAAGTTTTTGGCACCGTTGCCGAAGACGCATGGTTATTTAGTTTAGTCTTTATTTTTATTTTATTTATTTTGTCTAGTTTATTTTTGTTGTTATTTTGTTAATTGTTATAATTTGGTTGGGTATTGAGTTTTCTTTTAGTTATTGTTTTTTATTATAATAGTTATATTATTTTTAGGATTAGGATTTCATTTAAGCTTATTTTATATTTGTTTCTAGGATTTTTATTTTATTGAATTTGTTTAATTTTTGTTTAGTTTGGTTTTATTTATTTTATTCGTTTGTTTTCTTTTGTTCAATTTTGTTTTATTTTAGTTTTTTTTATTTGTTTATTTTAATTTTGGTTCTGTCTATCTTATTTTTATAGCATTTTGTTTAGTTTGATTTTATTTTCGTTTTTGATCATTTTTATTTAGTTTTATTTAATTCATTTTTGTTTTGTTTTTACGATTGTCTTTTTGGTTTGTTTGTTTTGTTTTTGTTGTTTTTATTTTATTTGGATATAATAGTTTTTCTTATGTTATAGTTTTAATTATTATTTTCTTTTAGTTTTTCTTTTCCTACTTGTTTGGTCTAGCCAAAGACGTTAAAGATGGTAGCTGACTAGGAGGCAACACAGTGTTAAATTTTATTAGATTTTATTTTCTGAATTAATTTCTTTTTGTAGTTCTCTTTTTTCTGGTTTTGTTGTCTACTAATCTATAACCTTGTTTGTAGTTTTTGGTTGCTTCTGGTGTCTATCTTTCAGATGAAATCTTCATGTTGATGATGCGCTACTTGAGCAAAGCTCAAGTGTGGGGTCATTCTACCTGTGAAGACAACAAAATCCAGGGGAGTCCTAGTTTTGCTTTCTTGTAATTTTTATTTTTATTTTTGATTGCTCTGTTGTGTGATTCCTTTGAACTTTACTGTTTTTCGGAGTGTTCTGAGATTTTTACTCCTTCCTTATCACACAATAAGACATTGTTTATTTTAAAGTGTGGGGTAGGGACTAACCTTCAGTTATTGCTTCAGGCCACTAGTTTTTGTTAGTTTTCTAGTGATAAATATTATGTTTCTCTAATTCCAATAAATGTTGAATTTTGGGTGATAATGTATGTGGAAGTTTGAAATTGAGCCTGATGACAACCTTAAAAACATTTTCTGCTTAAAAGCTTTCTGATTGTAATGTTTTTTCATAAAATTTATTTTGTTTTCACCGAAATCTGATGAATTGGCTAATTGTGGAAACTGAATGAGTTTAGCTTGGAACCTCGGGAATGTAAGGAAATAAAGGACAAAGGCAAGGAACTTCGCTAGTTTGTTTCTCCTAAACCAAAAACATGCCTCATCCACTCGGTTATTAATTTTTTAAGGGCGCTTCATCACCTAACTTCCTAAGGCCACACAACCTGGGAAAGTTGATCCAAAGTTGTTACAGGGATGGAGAGAAAAGTCTGGGAAATGGAGGCGATCCATGTATGCTTAATTTGTTAACTGTTTATGAATTGCAAGTTTTAAAATATAAGCTACAGGTGGTTGTAGCTAAGAAATTGGCTTTAAAATTTAGAGGATGGTGGGGAATAAAATATCATTTCACATATTCAGCTAGAGTTAAGCTTGCCATAATGCGGTGAATAAAAACCATTTGTGACATATAAAGTCAAATAATTGTATTTTGCTAATTATAAAAAAATTAGTGGAATTTTCCTTTAAACCTGTTAACATTTATACAAATATCTATTATTTCAAAGAAGAAATATAGTATCAAAACGGGCGCTTTATTTAAGGGTTTGAAAAGAGGAGATAAACAAAAATCCTAATAATATAATCTCCTCTGCGGACTCTGCGACTGCCGGGCGACAAGCGGCTGGTACATTGATTCGAATTGCACTCTCCCACAACCGTCTCCTTCATTTTTCTACGCCGTTGCTGGACCTGTGGTGAGTGTTTGGTGAAGCTGACTTCTCTGTTTCTATGTTGGGAGTGACATGATCAATCTATTTGTACTATAAGTCTATAATTTGATGCAAGCGTGCGTCTACTTTTATACTGCTAGTGCCAAGATTTGTGCTCCATTGCTACTTCTTCCCGTGATTGTCTTGAGTTATTTCAGTTTGCGGAGTATATATAGAGATGAGATGATTTCACCTACAACACTCCTCTAATTGGACAAACTAGGGCATAGTTAGAGGATTGTGCTAGTGATGTACTTAAGTACGATTGAAGCTAATTGGTGTTAGCAGTGCTACAACAAATTCGTAATTTAGTTTCCCAAGATCGACTTGAAACTTGCCCTGAGTTCTTCTGATCTTCACTATCTATGCAATTCTGTCGAGTGTTGAGGCGTGTGTTCTTTTGGTCATTTAAAATGTCAGTTTTAATCTTCGTTTACAGGTATCTAGTCTATGTATTAACGAGGCTCCTCACTTTGATTGTCTGTGTTGAAACTAACTGCATGCTTTTTTTTCAAGTCTCAGGTCCAAACATCCATTGTTCTAATATGGATAGAATCAGTAGCCTGCCTGATCTCTTGATCGAGCATATTCTGGAAAGATTACCCCAAAAAGATAGGGTGAGAACAAGTACTTTATCGAGCAGGTGGAGATTCCAATGGACGCAACTTTCATCTCTGGTGTTGGACAAACAGTTCTATAGTTCCGTCCATAAAACCAACACAAGACCCGTCTCTGATTACCAGTTTATCATCACCGGCCTTACGCTGCAACACAAACATCATGCGCGAGATCTTTCCTTATTCATACCAAACGACTGTGGAACGTACGGTGTTTGGTCGTTTGACCATTTAATTAAACGTTTCTTGTTGAATGGTGCTCAGATATTGTCCGTAGAGAAGGATGGTACATCTCCATATCGTGTGCCTCTTTTGTGATGTGCTCTACTTTTTCCTTGACTCATTTGAAGCTCTGCAACTGTGAATTTTCACTTCCATCTTCTTTCGAAGGCTTTTCTACCCTCTTTAGCTTTGAACTTCTCCACTGTGAAGTTAGAGCTGATGTAATCTCCCGCATTGTCGCTAGTACCCAACGCTTCAGAAGTTGGTGTTGCAGGGTCTCGACATTCCCCATCAAATCCTTCATATTGATGGTCTGGAGCTTCGTCAATTGTCTGTCCATGGAAAGTTCAAGTGGTTATATCTCATAAATTCGGATAAATTGGAGGTATTGGCTATTGACATGGAAATCTTACCTGATTCAGGGGAGGACATGCCTACCCTTGTCACTAACCCTTTCCTTAGCGTGCCTAATCTTGAGAAAATCATATTACGGCGTCGATTCTCTGAGGTGAATTGTTGGTCTATTCATTTAAATGCATCTTCGTATAAATTATTGTCGATTCAGAGTTATATATGCTTTGGTTTTGTATTTACACCACCTTCTTTCTTTGGTTTTTGGATCCCATGCATATTCTTTTTGAAAGTTGTTGGGTCGTCACACTGATATGCTAAAGTTTGCAAAATATGATGGTCTGAGGAGCATAGCATTTGAGCAATTAGGCACTGCAGATGTGCTTGTGTATGCATGGAAATCGATCAGGTGTTTTCCAAACTTGACAGAGCTCACCATCTCTATGGTAAATGCTTTAGATTGTTATTACGAATGCGTGTATATATGTTGCAGAAATTGTTTTAACAATTGACATCCATTTGACAATATTGTAGAATGATGGTGCTGAAGGGCAAGCGGAAATGAAAGATGAGGAGTATGACTATGCTCTTGAGAGACTCATAAGAGTTGATTTCCAGAACATATCGGGTACCTGTTTTTGGATGAATCTAATTAAGTGTTCACTTGGTTCTCCAGTGCTCAAGCTCTTGTCTGTCAAATTCGATAGTCGCATTTGTCCGGACAAAATGCTGGATCATGTCCGAGAAATAACGAAGTTTCATAGGGCATCAAACACAGCCGAGGTTGACATTTCTAAGTGTGCTTACATTGCACCTCCTCCGCCACCACCTAAGAAGTTCTGCCCCCGGTGTCGCAGAGAACTTAATTATTGCAACAGCTGTTACTCATACGTCTGATAAATTTTGAGCACGAGCTCGTTATTATCTTCTGAGCATCGCCTTCTAACTGTGCAACAAATCTAACACGGGAGATGTGTAACTCTCTTTATACACAAGCGAGAGATCTTTTTTTTTTTAAAACCTACACAAGCGAGAGTTGTGTAAACGTTTGAATGTTATACAATTCTGGAGACGTCCTTCCGTCCCTTTAAGCTTCAATTGTCCCGTTGTGGAGATGAGCCGCTATCAATATTTTCCTAATTTTACTTCAAAGTGTCATTGTTTCTTGCTGACGTTTTGGAATATCTTATTGCCAGCGCTACCCGTTTCGCAGCAATTGATCGCGTTTGGATAAATGCTCTTTTGTGGGAGGGAGAGTGGGACCCAACATCAAAAGTTACAAGTTAAATCATGACATGTGTTATTTATCAATAGATTAATCTACTAAGGAAAATAAAGGTGCTCAACGAACAGGACACGCCGGGAGATGAAGTGGGCTGGTTGCTGTTTATTTTGAGTGGCTACATGACATGATGGCCGCTTATGTGCCAAGTCAGGTGGCTGCTACAGGGTCCATATATGCTTATTTTTTGATGCATTATATTAAAATAATTATAATTTTTAAAATATAAGTCTAGAATGTAATATTACACAATTTTTATCTAAATTTGATATCTTTAAAATAAGACTAGTCATGAATATGTTTTGAGTCTTTTGACAAGTTTTAAACTTTTTAGTAGTTATATGTATATATCTATACATACCAAAACTTATGACTCATCATATACAGTGGCGGAGCTATGTGCTCCATTCGGTGGGCTTGGCCTCCAATTAAAAAAAATTCAATAGAAAAATACCTATAATACAAAAATTCACAAAATGCCACTGTTTGAGTTTCTAATTCATAAAATATCACTGTTTTTTTTCGTAATTAAACTTTAAACATGCTTAAACGTTGTCCAAAATTGATGAAACTTACATGAACGATACTAAAGTGTTATATTTTGCTCCAATATCAAATTTGAAGTTTTTAAGCTCATATGTGACATGTGGGACCCAATGAAAAGTTTCATCAATTTGATATTGGACCGAAATTTAACACTTTAGCATCGTCCATGTAAAGTTTCATCAATTTGGACAACGTTTAAGCATGTTTAAAGTTGAATTACGAAAAAAACAATTATTTTGTGAATTAGAACTCAAACAGTGGTATTTTGTGAATTTAATGTGGCCCCTCCAATATATTTATATGGCTCCTCCAATTTTCACAAGCTGGCTCCGCCCCTGATCATATATGATTTAAAATACATCGCACTATGATAATACATCACAAAAAAGAATCCATCATCTTTTTGAAATTCATACGTTACACAAGTATCTAATTCACCATATGAGGTTTAAAATAAACCATACAACGTTCATAATATATCACAAAACAATAATGATATATCATAAAACAATAATAATTCTTCACCAATTGTAAAATTATACGTCAGAACAATATATGATTCACCGCTTATTAATTAATGAATCATAATTGTAATTGAGTGTTTCCGGGGAAATCTCTCTACATGTCCTTGGGAATCCCTCTATTGTTGTCCCTTCCTTACTTGAAGGAGTGAGGTGAACGCTTTGCTAAATTGCCAATACAAATGAGAAAAAGGTAGAGAATGATTTGAGAGAGTGTGAGAGAGATTTTCTATCAAACTCAGTATCATGTCTTTATTATGTGGGGTGAACCCCTATTTATATATATTTTTACAATGTTTTCTTTACATTCCAGACTATCGTAGATCTTTCTTACTAAAAACACATCACTTCTTCCTTATTCTTTTACTATTTCGCGCGGGGACGATCTTTTTTGGATCTTGCCCGGGGCACCCGATCGCTCCATACCTGTCACGGGGTATGTTCTGCGCCCGGGCTTGTCTTCTATTTTCCACCCGGGCTTTATTGCTTTCTTCTGCCCTGTCCACCTGATCTCTTCCCCCGGGGATGTCTTTTTCCTTGCCCTCTTCATCAGTCCACAAGTTTTTTTTTTTTGTGAAGACAAAAGGAAAGAACTTCTCTTAAAAAAAAAATCTTTTTTCCTCTTGATTTCCTCGGGGCTTATCCCTTCATCAGTCCCACAAGTTATTTTCTTTGTAGAGTCAAGGCGAAAGAGCTTCCATTCCTCCTAGGCTTATTGGTTTTTGGCCATCTTTTAACCGTTGTTGATTTGTAAGATTTTTTACCTTTTTCTTGAAGTCACGTGCGTGTGTGTATGCGTGCATGTCCGAGAAGTTCAAGGTCCCTGTCTTTCAAATCTCCTTCAAAAAAAGTATAATCATTACTTTTGTTGGGAAAACCCAAATACTTTGGCACTTCTATATTTCAAAAAAATCTCGTTTGTGACGTCTTCTTTCTCTGTGCTGGCTATGGCCCCGAAATCTGACACTGCCAAGGCGAAGAAATTTTACGCTGCATCCGACTGTGTTCTAGGCGTGTATGAAGGTAAAAATTTATTCCCACCCTTCTCTCGCCAAATCATCCTTTTTCGCGGAATCGCAAGCCACTTCCCTCTACTCTCGATGGTTGTTCTTTGATAGATACACTTAAGGACGTCAAGGCTCCTCTTGGAACCCAAATTTACCTTCCGTCGGAGGATTCAAATCCCTTTGACATTTTGGTACAGGGTTTGTCGTGTACCATGATTTTTTTTTCTTCGCGGCTTGTTAATCCCCCCCTCAACCCCCGCGCGCCTCATCCTTATGTTCATGGCTTGCTTGTTAGAAGATGTTGCACTCTCGCACATCTTCACCCGAATTCCCATGCTTGCTGCCTGCACGCCTATGTTATTCTTTGCTCTGAAAACAACATTCGACCCTTGGACACCGAGATTGCTCAATATTTCTTGGTCCGCGCTAACCGGATGATCTATCACTTTCTGCAAAATCTGGTTTTAAGTTTTTTTGGCTATTCGAAGTGTGACAACGACTGGAATTAATTTCACGAGTACGTATATTAGGTAGGTTACGAGTATATTATTTACTACTAAAAAGAATTCATTGTAATAAATAAGGTGTTGGAAAATAGGTCGGTTGTAAATTTAAAGTCATAATAGTTATCTCTATGTTTTCTTATTAATTTAGTATATTTATTTGTTTATAACAGATTCAAAATAATAATGATATGATTTAAGTATCGGTGTTGATTTTCTACATTAAATAAGCCAGCTTTAATAAATCAATTTTATCCTTCGGTATTACCTAACTTTATTTAATGAATAAGTTTATCTTTGTGTATTTCCTAACTTTTAGTTTTCTATAATTCAATTAAACAATTTAGGTACCTTCATTAATAAATTAGTTCATATTCCTTTTATTTCACATTCTCTCACTATCTTTACATTCTGATCGAATATATATAGGTTGTCACCTTCCTCATCTTTCTTTGCGAATTTAGTTTTTTGTCTTCCTTATCTCTCTCCATTCATCTTTCTCTCTTACATCCTTCTCTAAGCCAGACAACAAGATATTGCTTCTTTCTTTCTCTTAAATTGTTTCTCAGGTTCACAGACACATGAAAAACAACTATATATACATCACTTATGTAGATGCAGACAAAGGATCAAAAATAATATACACCTCCGCTTCTTTCTCTACACACGCATAGCACAATAAAAAAATTATAAGAATAAGAAGATCCAGCTTGTCAACTCACATGTAAAGGGAAAAATAGTGAGGAGAGATAGATCAATTTTTTCCCACCATGTAATCGGCGACTTGTAGGTAGCAGCGTTCAGATTCTGTGAACAAGGAGTAGTAGTTGAATTTTGGTTGGTTTTGGTGCAAGTCATCGCTAGAATATCAGGTCAGTGTTATCCTCAAAATTTTTACTTTCGTTTAAGCGAAAAGGGGTTTCTATGGCTTTAAGGGGTATGGTTCATATGATTGGTGATACTGTGAAAACTAAGAAAGGTGGTGTAGGGAACAAGAAGACATATTGGAGTAGTGGTGAATGAGATAGAGGAGGTTTAAGTAGTTGATGGTTGGAGGATAAGGAATAAAGTTTTTTAATAACATTAAGTAGTTTAAGTTCAGTTTTCTTCATAATGAATTTTCTTTTCTACTTCCCAAAAGAAAATAAAAACTTTCAAAATTCTTTACATGTGAATATATTGAAAGACAAAAAAAACAAGAAAAGTAAAAATATTGTTGTTAGCCCGTTGGTTATTTATCCCTTTGTTTTAGTTAATTTTTTTTTTTACATTTTGCACATCCTTATTATTTTTTTGATTGTTTTCAAAATTAAAATAAAGTCTTTTTGAACTTCTATTTTTTTGTTTAAAAACGTGTTTTTCAAACCAACAAAACAGAACACAAATGTAGTTATTTTATCTTTAATTGTAGGTTGAATTGTTTAAATAATTCTCACTTATTCACATTTGTATCCCTTGATTTTCTCTTAACTTATTTGCTTGATTATTTAAAAAAACAGAAAAAAAGATTGCAAATCCTTTATACTTTTACTATGGAATATTTTCCTTACAATTTTGTTTTTTTATTCTCTCATTTTTGTTAAACGTGATTATAAAAAAAGGAACTTTGTTGTTTGTTGTTAATCCCTTTCTTTTAGATAGTTTTCACTTTTTATCCATATCCTTATTCATCTCTTAAATTATTTGTATATCAATTTCAAAATTCAAAAGTTTGTTAACGTTCAATTGAAAACAAAAGGGGGGGTCAAGCATTCACAGCCAAAAAGAGTTTTACACATTACCACCGTCCCTCTGCAATACATTCATCCTTCTCCTTCTGTTTCCCCTATCTTGTCTGATCTCATCGGTACATCTAGTACTACACTAATCACCACTTCCGCCATGCTCATCTCATGACCCAGTACCTGTTGAAGAAATTACTAACATGAGTAGTAAAACCTAGCTAAAATGAGAAATTGCACCCAATTCGTTGTAGTACAACAAGTATCACATCCACAAGGAAATTGGTTTCTCAATCCCGAGCTTCGGTATTTTAGTAAGTGCGAATAAAAACTGCAATGGGGTTTAGCCGGAGGCAAGCTTAGTTGTTGAAGACAAAGAAAACAATAAAACAGTAAATCAAGTGTTTGAATGGAATGGGTGAAAAAGTACTTTAGGATAGTGGGGAATCACCTAAATCACCAAACAATCTTACAACCATAACTCATTGTCTATTAGAGCTAAATTCATGAATCCCTAAATCACGGAACAACCAATTCTTACCTAATTAGTCAAACCTCTTAATTGAAGAGGGTCTAAGTCACTAGGTATCATTAAGCATAAGCTCTTAAATAATATCCATAAGATTTTGCCCCCAAATCAAGAGTGCAAAAGTTAGGGTTTATCCCTCCTTGGTCAAGTTCCAAACTCAAGTCAAATGCTGAAAGGAACCACCATAAATGTCATAGTTGATAAAATTAAAGCATTAATTTGATATTGAAGGAGATAAAATATGAGTATTCAATGAGTTAGGTCACAAGCATTCAATGAGAAATGTTAGGGTCAAACCTCATCCTAGGATACAAAATGAGACTACTCAACCATTGAAAAGAGAAATAAAAGAGAAAAGAGTGATTTAGCCATTGAAGGAGCTCTAGATCTTTAATGGAGGTGGGTTCTTCAAGTCCTTCTTCCTCCTCTTCTTCTTTTCTTTTCTCCTTTGGTTTATCCCTTTTTCCCCTTCTATCCTCTATTTTAGGTTGTGGAAGTCATCCATCCAGATTGGGAGAAGTGTCCCCAAAATTCCCGTTTTAAAACTTAGATCTGGGCAGAAATTCCATCCAACCGACCCACCCTGGGTTGGTCACGTGGGTCGACCGGCCCTCTGAAGAAGGAGGCACGTGTGTGATTTTAAGTTTGACCGACCCACACTGGGTCGGTCCCCTGGTGAAATACCCTAAACCTTAATTATATTAATTAATAATTAATTAATTAAACTAAAGAGTTAATCAATGGTAATTTATTGATTGATAAGGCTAAAATATGCCTTAAGAGCATGAGGAACAATCTAAGATTACATATAAGCAAGAAAATGCTTAAAATCACTTAAGGCAAAAATATGCCTTAAGAAACCTAAAGAATTGTGTAACCTCAATCAGGGTCCAAAGTGGATTCCTAAACCTTATATTAAGGTAAAGAACAAGATAAAACAATTACCAAATAAAAAACTCTAGAATGAGTTAAAACACAAAAGGGAGTCCTAAAACTCATTAAGACACATTTTTCTGAAAGTGTTCAAAAATTGAATTTGAGTGGGTAGTTGGCCTTTATACATCTCAACTAACATGTGTAATACTTAGTATCACATTAGGAAGCCTAATCCAAATAATTTACAAAAAAATCAGAAATTTGGGCACTAATTATGAATAATACCCAAATAGTGCCAAATTAGGTCCTAATCTTTCCTAGCTTGGTCAATGGTCAAATGATCACCTAAAATATCCTAAGTGATGCGGCAGCCCTTGGATAGTCACCCCATCACTAGTAAACTCACTTAAAGTTATGAGTGCTTATTAAATGCCACCTTTTTCACTTACTTATCTTATTCCTTAAGTCACAAATATCTTCATCCTTGCTCCCACCTCTCTCCTACTGCCGTATCCCTCCTCTGTCATTAACTTATCTTCTTCCCTTGTTCTTGAGAAAGAACACCAAGAACACAAAGGTCATCAATGGCTACATAAGATCTAAACACCAAAACACTTCCGAATCACCACCTTTCTACTCCAAATCACCTGAGGAGTCTTCCTAACCACTTATATCTTAAACCAGGGTTAAATCAAGTGTTTTTCAAGGCAAAGATTCGGCCATCACCAGTTCTTTGAGCAAGGAAAGTCCTTTCAAGGCTTAAGGTACAAAAAGGCGCTTTAAAGCCATCTTTTCCTTTCTTTCAATTTTGGCCTGTTTCAAGCTTGTTCTTGAGATGATTTTTCACCATATTTAAACACATGAAATGAAGGATCTTTCTAGCTCCATTTTTTCAGCCGAAACCCACCAAGGAGTCATCTTACAAGAGATTTCAAGGGTAAGTTTCTTTAAGGTTTTTAAGTGTTCTAAGTGCAATACGTCCTTAGATCCATAAGTAATCTGATATTTGGTCTATTTATCCAAAAGGGCCGATACTCCAATATTTCCATCTGGTGAAAGCAAGTTCATAAGCTTAAGGTTAACATTTTCTCCTTAAATGCTTATTTTGATGTATTAAAGTCTTTTAATGCTAAGATTTAATTATGGCCGAGGCCATGGGCTGTTAATTAAGATATTTTGACCTAGGAATGAGTATAAACCACTTTATAAACTTTGATCTAAGTTTAGCTAATGGTTAAGGAGCTAAAACACATATAATGTCTTAAGGAATTAGCATATGAGAAAGGCCTTATATGGCTAAGACCTATGGGAGAAAAGTGCTATATTTTGAACTAAGAATTTGTATAAAATTGTATTGGGACATTTAGATGTGTTGTATGGCAGCTAAGTAACTTAAATGTATATATCTATAAGTTATAAGGGCTCAAATGTAATTTTGAGAACTTGGGGTTCAAATAAATATAGCCGAGGGCTTGCTGTGTAATGGTCCCCTTAATGACATAAATAGTATATAAACTTGTATTATAACATTTTACTAAGTTAACTAAGGCTTAGGAGTAAAGTGACAAGTTTATAAATATTATTGGGTAAGAAAGTAATTTCTAGAAAGTTAGGGTAACAGCCAAGTTTATGCTGTTATAAATGGTCCATAATGACCTCAATATGTATAGAAGCTTAAATTATAACATTTGGCTAAGTTAATTAAATGTTAAGGGTTAAAATGACAAGTTTATAAGGTATAAGTGGTAATAATGTAAATTGTGGAAGTATGGGGGTATAAACTGGAGAAGCCAAGAGCTTAGGGTGTTATAATGTATCTTATTACATTTTAAGCTTATATTAAAGTTTAAATTATAGCCATATGTTTAGGCTTGTATATTATAAGGTTTTATGACATAAAATGCTATAAATAAGCATAGATATAAATCTGGTGTATAATGTGTAAGTTTGGGGTCATTAAGTAAATTAAGGTATTTGGATGGCTTAGGAATAATAGCTAATTCATAAGGAGGTATTTGGTACACTTAAGTATAATAATGATATTAAAGGAATTATAAAGTTTATATAATAAGATAATAAACTTTAGGCTATAAAAGGTTGTAATATGTTATGGGAATAAAATAGAGGTGGGGCTGTAATATGGCCGAAATATAAGTATGGTTTGGAGAGTATGAAATTATAAGTTAAGATAAGTTTGGAGTTAAATGTAAATTCTAGGAACGATTGGGGCCAAAGTGCAATTTTATAAAGTTCGGGTATACATGAGTAATTAAGGCCGGAAAGGGTATGGGTCAAATGTTGACCAAAATTTAGGATTAATTATTGAAAGTTGGGATTTAAATGAGTTATAATACAAAATATAAGAGTTATAAAGTTTTGGGCAAATTGTAATTTATAAAAAGATACTTGAAAACCAGTGAGTGGGACTGTAGGATGATTTCCGTATATAAGGGTGTTTGGAATTAATTAAATAAATGGTAAAAACTATAGGTTATAATAATAACTATGACATAATTGTAAAGTTATAAAAGTTAAGGGGTCAAAAAGTAATTAAAGGAAAATATTGTACACCCCTACTCTAATCGGCTCATAAATCGTTTAACTTAACATTGTAATCGCAACGGTAATCTAACAATTGAACTACTGGTGTCACCGTTCTCATCGCCCATACGAGTAATAATGTGCTTACTGATATATATACATACATACGAAACAATTTCCCACAGTGACAACAAGAGATAGATCTAACCTTCAAAACCAATATAAAATACAATCATAGTGAGCATTCTAAGTATCCCAATCTATACACGTTTCTAGTTCATATCAAAATGCAAAAGTGCATATTTAAACAACTGTAACTAAAACTACCAGCGTGTCCCGCTCTTGTCGACACTGGAAGCTGCATACCTGCAAAATATTTGTTTGTGGTATGGAATCAGCCCCTGCTGAGTATGTTATACATGACTGTCATGCCCCCTCGGACCCTCAGTTAATTGGTCGAGAGAATGCAATTCATTTTCGGCAAGTAGTTAATATAAAAACTGTAAAGCAACAACATATATTGCAGTAAACTCAAATAGCAACAAGCCCCCGGCTTCACACATCGCATCGCAGTAAACCACTGAAAGCGTTACAACGCTTATATGAGTACAGAGACTCCATTCCAACAACACTTAATAGTTCATAATTGAGTACGGTGACTCACTCGACCAAACAATCCACAATAATCCATACACGAGTACGGCGACTCGACTCAACCAGTTCACAACATAGATGTAAGTACCACGACTCAATTAAACCAATTCACAACACATATGAGTACAACGACTCAATTAAACCAATTCACAAAGCACATATGAGTACAACGACTCGTTTCAACAAATCCATCAACATCACACATAACCACAAAGCATAACCAATGAGCAACAAGGCGAAACAACGAGAATTGTAAACAAGTATAAATTCTTGTCTTTGGCATGCAAGCCCAAATAATGTTTGCCTAATGTACGAGCTAATAAAGTCGTTTGTAATTGTTCAGTCATGCCTAATGACAATGTCTCGTTAAAACGTGTCTCTTAGTTACCCATCTCCTATGGTGGGTCACCCACGGCAATAGCCACTCCAGCGGTAGAGTCTCCGACCGACGGACCATCTGTAGTCCGTTGGAAATTTACCCTGATACTTACGGATACCCACACGGTATCCAAGTATCGTTAATTGATCTCAATTCACAGCAAGAGCCACATCCTCTTGATTAACTTATCTATACCATCGCATCGTTTTACTATTTTTCCTAACACAGTAGACTAAGGTCGTTAGTCCAATCCTGAGTATGTCGACTCGGGATCCAGTGTTAGATACAAGAGCGGTTAAAAAGGCCAATGCTCCGTATATAAGTCTCGGATAATATATATATATATATATATATATATATATATATATATCTATCCTAATGCTACAACGTTTTACTTACGTTCCTTATATTACACATATAAGATAGCATCATTTCCGCTAGTTCGTTTTACAATATGTTCATATATACGAACGGTACTGTTACCGTGCAACATATTAATAATAAAGCAGCATTAATACACAACTCAAGCATATTAATTCACACAAGCAGACATTCAATCTTAACACAGATTTTCACACAATGTCTGAACTGAGGAAATCCTCAGAGACAATCAAGCCATATAAATAACATACCGTGCATCGGGATTATAAGACCGTGGAGTATGAATCAACTAAAATCTCTAGCGATCCTCGAGACGCCTCTAACAATCTATTAATATGCATCACACTATGCATCAGCATCTCATACCAACAATACACTACGGCACCCCGTACCGTTACTAATCCATCCCGGTTTATTCCCCATTGTTAACTAATAACGTTTGTCGGGTTTTCGGTTTAACTCGGGATTAGGAAAAACGTCATATTTCATGCGTGGTTACGTCGAGTATATTAATATACTTAACTTTAAACGTTTATTATCGCATGTAATTTTAACACATTTGTATATTATAGTTTATCACTATATTGCATGTATAATCTTAATCATATATTATACATCTCACCTTAGTATTTATTTCCTAAGGTTAGTTTTTCCAAGTGTAATGTTGTATAATTCATATTTGAAAATACTTTGAAATATAATAACTCCTTCTTATTTCATGAACAACATAACATTAGAATTTCCTTACCCAATGTTTATAATGCTTTTCTTCTTACTCTATATCATTTTAGTTATGATATTATATGGTTGTTTGAACCATATTGTATTTTTCACTCCATAAATATATTTATTTATATATATTAAGAGACCATTTATTATATGGTAAATCTCATAATATATTCATTCTCTTTTAATGAATATTTCTTATATTATAAATGTTATAACCTTTATAACATTGAAAACCATATTATAAATTTTTATTCTAAAATTCCCATTATTTCCGAACAGCACCCTTGTCCTCTAATATTTACAAAATCCACCACTTATTTAATATAATGTTATATTATAGTTATATAACATATATTATGACATTTATGTCATTAAAACAATTATAACCTATAGTTATACATTGTTATAAAATACCAAACAGCCCCTTATAATCTCGGTTTTTATTATATTCCATTATACTTTCAGATTTTACAAACCAACCCCAAATTATATTCCATTGTCACACTTATAATATATACCTTATATTATAATCCTTAAACCTTAATATATATAACCTATGGTTATAAATCCTTAAATTAACCGAACAGACCCTAGGTCTGTTCTAAATTAATTACCAACCCATTATCTTTCCATATTCACCAATTAACCCCATTTTATAACATATAGTTTCTAATGTCATTAAAACTATATATTATACAACCTCATATATAATTCCAAAAATTACCAAACTATACCAAAGGGTTATAAACATCATTCCTAACCTTATACGTTCAATGTTTTCGGTTTTCACCACATATGTTACCTATATGTAACAATGTAAAATATCATATATTATACTTATATAATCCAAATTAACTCCAAATTTAACCAAATAAATTCCTAATAATTCCTAATAACCCATAGGTGTATAAAATACCATTTTATACCCCAAAACTCTCGATAATCACCTATACACCCATATGTTATGTAATTTTTACATTTTAATACATAACTTAGTATAATTTGATAATTAAATTAAATAATCATCAAATCTGGTCAAAGTCTTTTGCTTGGTCAATGTTTGACTTCCAAACATCATTTTGACCCCGCTTTCTCGGTAATTACATAGATTACCCCAAACTTTCCAATATTTACAATTTCACCCCAAAACTTTATAAAATCCTATAATTTTTATTTTACATTTTAAATCCCAATTTTCGGCTATATCCACCTACAACCCTCTAATTTTTTGTTTATTTACGGCTTTGACCCCATACTTAATAGTAAGTACTTAAATTAAATTAAATAAGCTTTTAAACTTAAATAAAATGGCCTAATGACATGGCCTTATTACAACTTTGCTTTATAACATAAAATTACACATAAATAGCTCAAAATATAATATAAGCTCTCGGCCTTACTTTACTTTAATTATTTTTCCACATAATGTCATAATTTGACCATTATGTTAAATATACCACTTAAATAATTAGCTTAATTTATCCAAGTCATTTTTTTCCATACTTAGGTTAAAATCACCCATTTAATTATCTCCACTCTCGGCACATATTTAATATGAGCTGAAAAATCATAATAACATAAGTTTAAGGTGTTTATACCTTGATTTATGTACTTAAAGCCCTAATATCCACTCAACGGCTTGGAGGAAAAATCACCACAGCATTTAGACATGTTTAATACACCAAAATAAGATGTGGTTACACTTCAAGCATGAGCTAACCATAAGGAACAATTAAATGTAAGATTTAAGGCAAAAATCACTTTAAAAGGGAATGGTAGTCTCAAATGGTTTTCGGCCTGAATCAAGAACACCACATGGTGTTAAATTCACCATAAAAACATGGGGAATAGCTAGACAACAACAAGGTTCTATGGTAATAGATTTTACCTTGGCAAATGCCTTAAAGAATGATTTTTCTTTTGATTTTAGGCCACCCTTGCTCCAAGTGGTTAACATATTGAATCAACATGTAAATATGAAGATTATGAGTGAATAAACGCATATAAAACAGAAGAATAAAACCGGATGAAGAGTAAGAATCCTTAAGGTATGTTTTTACCTTATAATGTAAATTTTGACCACCTTGGTCCCAAAGCTTGCTTCAGCCGAGAATGGATGTTGTTAAAGGTTGAAAACACTGAGAATAAGCCATGGAAAGTGATAGATTATAAGCTCCATGTGTAGGTGATGAAGAGATGAAGAAAAAGAGCTAAAATATGCCTTAAACCATTACCTTAGGTGGAAAACAGATTGATTTGCCTTGAATGCTCAAGAACACAGCTTGAGAGGTTTAGGAACTGCTAATGGCTCGGCTGAAATGGGAGAAGAGGAAATAGGAAGAAAGAAAATGTGTTTTAATGAATGAAAAGTAGAAAATGGAATAGTAATGGTGATTCACCAAATTGGCTAGATATTTTGATTAAAGTTGAATGTGCTGTCCTCCATGCCTTAAGCTGCCGCCTCATTTAGGATGTGGATGAGTCATGTCTTGACCATTGACTTGACTTAGTCAATTTTGCTTAAAAATGGCCTATTTGGATCATTATTCACAAATTAATGCCATATTTCTGATTTTTTTGAAAATATTGGATTTAGACCTTCTAATGTGGTACATTATAGTACATTAGTATAACAAGGTTTAATCCAATGCCTAACACCACTCAAAACCCACTTAGAAAGTCAATTTTCTCAAAAACGTGATTTAAGGATTTTTAAAGCACAATTTGTGTTAGAACATGTTTTTGAGCTTGGTTTCCTTTGAGAATTGTTTTAGTGTTCATTACTTAATTATAATAATTAGGAATCTACTTTGGATCCTAATTGAGGTCATACAATCTCTATGGTTTCTTAAAGCATATTTTTGGCTTTACCGATCTTAAGGCATGTTTTTGCCTTGTTGAGATCTTAGATTGTTCCCCAATGGTATTAAGATGATTATTAACCTTCTTAGATCATTAATAGATCATTTAGTTAAGTTTTTAAGGTTAGGGGTATTTCAATCTACCCCCCTTAAAAAGGCTTCGTCCCGAAGTCCTTATTCATAATCAGTTCACCTAAGGAATCCAGTTCCACTAAGTAATCACAGACAGATCGTCACTATGGAGTACATCCCACTACGTTCAGACCTAGTCTATATGTATCACATTTGATACAGCATTAATCTCATTCCATATAGTCGATAATCATGACACGTTCATTCATAAACAACACTAAACAAGGTGCAAAACTCAATCATACACAGCACTAGACAAGGTGCAAAAGTCATTCATACACACCACTAGACAAGGTGCAAAACTCAATCATACACAGCACTAGACAAGGTGCAAAACTAAATAGAGTACTCAAAGGTGTTTACAAGGGATACTCCACGCATCCCTATCTACATGTTAGTATCTCGCGAGGATACTCACACATCACTCCGCATGTATGTGTGCACATATATTTAATGATGGAAAATCACGGGGAAGCAGTCTTAAAGACCAGGACTTGATGATCCCCAACCCCATGCTAACCAACGTCTACTACCCGTGGACACACCAGTTTAATAACGAAGGACACTGCGGTCCACGGCTCCTCGGATAGTATCACCTAATTTCCTTAATCACCCGCAGACACACCGGTCTAATGACAAAGGGCTCTGCGGTCCACGGCTCTTTGAGTGATGTCACTCGCAGACACACCGGTCTAATGACGAAGGACTCCACGGTCCACGGCTCTTCGAGTGACGCCCTAAATTCCAATTTCTATTCATATATGTGTCCACTTGTAGGAAGTTTCGAGAGTCATTCAACCCCGACGTGGTCAGCGTCAGTGTTGAACTATCTCTCACCTCAATTTGTGTTCGTTTCCTTTCCCTTGATCGGACCAGGATCAAGTTCAAGTTCCCACGTCAATTTCACTCAATTAATTGTTTTGTTCATTTCTAATCTTATTTCCTCTTGATATTTGCCACCTTGTGTTCAATAGATACACAAGTCAACTAGTGTGATAAATCTAGTCATTGGCATATAGGATCATGTATCCTAACCATGTACCAAGTTCTCTCGACTTATAATTATTCATACAACTTCTAGAGGTTTTACCTCCACTAGGTTACACATCGGTCTCATGCTGATTCACTCATCGCATTTCAATAATCGGTTTCATACCGAATCACAAATCATATAGTACGGAGCTTTCTACTCCTTCTATTTACAATCTCTCATCGAAGCTACCAGATAGACCTACTTGAACTCTCAACCGGAGCTAACAAGCTAGGTGTTTATGTGTTTAATGTTCGTAACGTTTGCGTAAATAATCGGAAATAGGGTAAGAACACTCTATATGTTCTCCCTTTCCTATTCGCCATAACTAATGCGAACTAAATATATATATGTTCATACATATAATACATCACAATATTACATCAAGTAATATAACACAATCATAAGACTTGTAATCTATGTACAATAATCCTTTGCAGCATGTGTACCATGCGCTACGTACTCCTACGTACGGTATATTTTAAATGCGCGAAATCGCTCTACCCCCCTTAAAAATGATTACGCCCACGTAATCTACGAATGTATCATCTTGAAGTAATAAGTTCAAGATGTTCCACTTCAGTGGAATTATTCGTGCACTAATGTGCTATGTATTACATTACCCCTTTCTTTCTTAGGTCGGGCTTTAGCCCCTCAGGCTATACTGCCTATCTCGGTTAGGTGTATGTATGTTCATATACGGTTTGATCGGGAGATGTAAACACATCATTGTTTTCCCAACCTGCTAGGTATTTCGACTAGCTTTTTATTCAGTCACTCTAACCTCTATACATGCTCATGGTATATTCCCAAGAGTTCATGCCACCCTACCGAACTAACCTTCGGTGTAACGGTTGTCGAGCTGTGCTCTAGCACCTACTGCTTGCAGTAGTTGTCTCTAAAATATCAAGACGAGTCTGATATCGCAACTAACTGTGCCTCATGACTCAAGTTATTTCCCTCTGGAATGAGTTCGTTCCTTATCTGATCTTCCGCGTTCTACCTCTCACCAACATAATTCGGTTAACAGTATTATAATGGTCGCTTTGTTGCGCACCATGTACCAGTCGATTAGACGATTATCCACTATTGCGGTTTGCATGGAGTATCTATCTCCAGCTTATAGTATCTCTTGTAATGCTCGCCTTTGCCCTTCATCTGTTGTAAGCATACAATACGACTGTGGGTTTTAACTTGGCACTCATTTTCTGTTCAACCCTAATTGGTACTAACGTACTAACGTTTTATGGCTTGAGCATGTGGTTATTATTGTTTAATGCGACATCATCGCCGCGCCCTCAGCGCATGATATAACTCTTCTTGTGCCCCCTTTTTGGGTAGCATCCATGATATTACAAAGGTTTCTCTAATACAACTTCCTAAGATACCACACTCCTCTTCTCATTCATAGGTTGTCCTTGCCTTTACCATTAAATTGGCCTTGGCTTCCTCGTTTACTAAAATCTCCAAAACTTGTGTTCTAACTTATCCACTATGGAGTTGTGACCTTATGTCATTTTATTATCAAGCTATTCTTGATTTCTCCTAACCTTGTTGGTTTGACTGAGATCCTCTCGTCAATTCATGGTTTACCTAGTCAGGATTCCATTCACTGACTTAGACACAGAGTTGATTACCTCCTGGGTCCTTACACTACTCGTTTACATACATGGGGTACCATACTGATACATTACTACTTACCCAACTAACTTAAAGTAAGTTTTGTCAGGCCCACAAGCTCCTAGGAGTGTGGTCGTCCCATGTCTCGTTTAGTGCACTCGTAGTGTTCGTACCCGGTGGTTATCGTACTCTTAGTCCCGGTAATTTATGTTGAAGTAACTATGCTGCCAATTCTTAACCTTTAATGTCAGAATGGCCCTAGAGGGTTCTTGGGTTCTATGGGTTCCTTTATTAATGTATATATTCCTTACCTTTCTCTAAGATAGGTGTTTGCGACTTAGCGCCCCAATACTGGTTTCCACATGCTCGTCATCTGGTATCTATGAGTGGGGATCAGTAACTACTTACTATCTCTCCCTTCACTCCTAGGCTATTAACGCCGTTTAGATATGAGTTTTCAGTTCTCTAACTCCACCCAATCATTGGGTTACACCCTCTGGTGTAGTCTGGACTCCATGATAAGGTTGACACCTCGTGTTTTCCCTGTCTTATGGTAGTCCCTCTTTAGTCTGATATTAATCAGTATTTTGATTCATCACCTTTGTCTCCTAGTTTGGGTCATTTTGGTGGTACTAAAGGTATCCTTCCGTAGGCCTATGCCATACGATATTCAGGCTTAGTGCTTATTCTGGTGTTAAATCCTAGTTGGTCTTTGTATTAAATTTAATCCTAGTTGGTTCTAATACTTTCTCCTAAGGTTTACAATTGGATACCCGCAATTAGTGGGTTCCGCTGATCATCGTCTTCGCTTGTAGTCCTTACTCTTATTCAACTCGTATCCTCTCTCCTCTTCGAGGTAACGATCTTCCGTCCTCGGCAAATTCATTGTTTGTTAATATCCACTGCCCTCCGTACGGGAGTCTAGCAGCATAATGGATTCACAACACCCCCGGTGTGTGTGTGCGGGCATCGGCCCCTTTATTGCACGTTCGCATCTGCCTAATCTTTTCTTACAACTCCAAAATTTGCCATAACGGCACTTGTCTATTATTTTCATCCACTCAGTCGGATAGGTTTTATTTAAAGTCTTGGCTCGTATAGCTCACTTCTTGCCCTCTGGCAATGTTCAATGGTAGTGGTTTAACCACAAGTGTCGCGCACTCCCTAAATATGGTTATGCTGGTCCTGAAGACTCGACACTCCCCACCGGTAATACTTGACGTTTAATGTCCATACCGGCACTGGGGTTAGGCTTATAGGCACTAATTACCGTTGTTCTCATTTACTCCCTTTCCACACTCTACTAAATGGTGTATTATTTTCAGGTTTAATGGTCAGACCGGCTAGGTCTTCCCGAGGTTTTATCGACCTCCAACCCAAGGGTTTCGTAACCCTGCCTTTAAGAAGGCTATGTCCTGCTTCATTGCATTACGGACTCACATAAAAGTTTAGTGTTTATTGGTAACCACCTGGACTACTCGGTTCTTTAGGGTTAGTTTACCGTCGCTGCACTTGCTGTAGCAAGTGCGCAAGGCAGGTTGAAATTTAGTACTTTGGTTAGTGTGGCACTTGCAGTGGCAAGTGCGCCATGCAGACTGAGCCACCGGTACGGTGTGTCAGTGCAGTGCTATTCCCTAATCGGGTTCCTGTTCCTGTTGAAGAAGTTCTTATTCAAATTAATACAGTCTCATTCCCGCACTCGTTCCCACCAGTTTACCGTGGTAGTAAGGTCTTACTTCCCTCTCGAGGCGTTGCATGATAGCAACTTAGCGAGTTCTTGTTTCTACAGCTCTCATGATCTCTCCTCATGCACGTCAGGCCATCTTGAACCTTCAGTGTTGCATGGTTTAGAGTTATTCGCTTCGGGTGAGACTTCTAAAAGGTCATCCATTCCGTCTGTTACATATCTCATAAACTAATCATTACTCGTCGTTTCCACTTCCTTCCCCCCCAAGCGCACTTACCCGTGCTTTCCTGGATGTAGGACAGGGTTGCTTTGCTTATAGTAAGCTAGCCCCATTAGTCCTACGGGAATTATCTCCTCAACCTCGGTTTAATATTCATCTCATACTGTATGGTAGACATTACGTCATTACCAGGACCCCCGGTCCTAAACAACTCATCACAACTCAAAGTTTATTTCTACATTTAACATAATTCTCATAGCATCCACATCGGGTCTTCCCGATCAGGAGAGTTATCTCCGTGGTGCTTCTCATTTCATTGCCTCACTAGATAGTACTCGAGGTACGGGCTGCGGCGGGTGGGGTACCATTGCAAATTTCCCGGGATGCTCTCCCATCAAGTGCGAGCGGTTCATACCGTCTTCGTTACTTGGGGTTGCTGGACCTTCACCACCTTCCGCTGCGCCTCGTCCTTCCTTAGTACTGTTGCCCAGACCTCTCCCTGACATATGTCAAGGGACGGGTTAGACCTTTACTCGGTCTAATACCGCAGTCTCGGTCGATAATATTGAAGTGCCTCTACGGCTATGGTGTGCAAGCCTTAAGCATTGCATCAACCCCGCAAGGTCACGTATCCTCACAACGTTTCCCGTATTCCCAAAACCTATGCTCACTGTATAAATCCTACTATCTCTTGTCATCAGAGAGCGGTACTCCGCTCTGATACCACTTTTGTAACACCCCTACTCTAATCGGCTCCTAATCGTTTAACTTAACATTGTAATCGCCGCAGTAATCTAACAATTGAACTACTGGTGTCACCGTTCTCACTCGCCCATACGAGTAATAACGTGCTTACTGATATATATACATAAATACGAAACAATTTCCCACAGTGACAACAAGAGATAGATCTAACCTTCAAAACCAATATAAAATACAATCATAGTGAGCATTCTAAGTATCCCAATCCTATACACGTTTCTAAGTTCGTATCAAAATGCAACAGTGCATATTTAAACAACTGTAACTAAACTACCCAGGGCGTCCCGCTCTTTGTCGATACCGGAAGCTGCATACCTGCAAAATATTTGTTTGTGGTATGGAATCAGCCCCTGCTGAGTATGTTACTACATGACTGTCATGCCCCCTCGGACCCTCAGTTAATTGGTCGAGAGCATGCAATTCATTTTCATGCAAGTAGTTTAATATAAAAACTGTAAAGCAACAACATATATTGCAGTAAACTCAAATAGCAACAAGCCCCCGGCTTCACACATCGCATCGCAGTAAACCACTGAAAGCGTTACAACGCTTATATGAGTACATAGACTGCATTCCAACAAACACTTAATAGTTCATAATTGAGTACGGCGACTCACTCGATCAAACAATCCGCAATAATCCATACACGAGTACAGCGACTCGACTCAACCAGTTCACAACATAGATATAAGTACAACGACTCAATTAAACCAATTCACTACACATATGAGTACAACGACTCAATTAAACCAATTCACAAAGCACATATGATTACAACGACTCGTTTCAACAAATCCACCAACATTCAACACATAACCACAAAGCATAACCAATGAGCAACAAGGCGAAACAACGAGAATTATAACAAGTATAAATTCTCGTCTTTGGCATGCAAGCCCAAATAATGTTCGCCTAATGTACGAGCTAATAAGTCGTTCGTATTGTTCAGTCATGCCTAATGACAACGTCTCGTTAAAACGACGTGTCTCTAAGTTACCCATCTCCTATGGCGGGTCACCCACGGCAGTAGCCACTCCAGCGGTAGAGTCTCCGACCGACGAACCATCTGTAGTCCGTTGGAAATTTACCCTGATACTTACGGATACCCACACGGTATCCTAGTATCGTTAATTGATCTCAAATCATAGCAAGAGCCACATCCTCTTGATTAACTTATCTATACCATCGCATCGTTTTACTATTTTTCCTAACACAGCAGACTAAGGTCGTTAGTCCAATCCTGAGTATGTCGACTCGGGATCCAGTGTTAGATACGAGAGCGGCGTTAAAAAGGCCAATGCTCCGTATATAAGTCTCGGATAATATATATATATATCTTATTATCCTAATGCTACAACGTTTTACTTACGTTCCTTATATTACACATATAAGATAGCATCATTGCCGCTAGTTCGTTTTATAATATGTTCATATATACGAACGGTACTGTTATCGTACAACAGTAATAATAATAAGCAATTAATACACAACTCAAGCATATTAATTCACACAAGCAGACATTCAATCTTAACACAGATTTTCACACAATGTCTGAACTGAGGAAATCCTCAGAGACAATCAAGCCATAATAACATACCGTGCACCGGGATTATAAGACCGTGGAGTATGAATCAGCTAAATCTCTGGCGATCCTCGAGACGCCTCTAACAATCTATTAATATGCATCACACTATGCATCAGCATCTCATACCAACAATACACTACGGCACCCCGTACCGTTACTAATCCATCCCGGTTTATTCCCCGTTGTTAACTATAACGTTTGTCGGATTTTCAGTTTAACTCAGGATTAGGAAAAACGTCATATTTCATGCGTGGTTACGTCGAGTATATTAATATACTTAACTTTAAACGTTTATTATCGCATGTAATTTAATACACATTTGTATATTATATAGTTTATCACTATATTGCATGTATAATCTTAATCATATATTATACATCTCACCTTAGTATTTATTTCCTAAGGTTAGTTTTTCCAAGTGTAATGTTGTATAATTCATATTTGAAAATACTTTGAAATATATAACTCCTTCTTATTTCATGAACAACATAACATTATAATTTCCTTATCCAATGTTTATAATTCTTTTCTTCTTACTCTATATCATTTTAATTATGATATTATATGGTTGTTTGAACCATATTGTATTTTTCACTCCATAACATATATTTATTTATATATGTATTATGGGACCATTTATTATATGGTAAATCTTTATAATATATTCATTCTCTTTTAATGAATATTTCTTATATTATAAATGTTATAACCTTTATAACATTGAAAACCATATTATAAATTTTTATTCTAAAATTCCCATTATTTCCGAACAGCACCTTTTCTAATATTTACAAAATCCACCACTATTTAATAATGTTATATTATAGTTATATAACATATATTATGACATTTATGTCATTAAAACAATTATAACCTATAGTTATAATTGTTATAAAATACCAAACACCCTTATATCTCGGTTTTTATTATATTCCATATACTTTCAGATTTTACAAACCAACCCCAAATTATATTCCATTGTCACACTTATAATATATACCTTATATTATAATCCTTAAACCTTAATATAATTATAACCTATGGTTATAAATCCTTAAATTAACCGAACAGACCCTAGGTCTGTTCTAAATTAATTACCAACCCATTATCTTTCCATATTCACCAAATAACCCCATTTTATAACATATAGTTTCTAATGTCATTAAAACTATATATTATACATATATCTTCATAAAACCTCATATATAATTCCAAAAATTACCAAACTATACCAAAAGGTTATAAACATCATTCCTAACCTTATACTTTCAATATTTCGGTTTCACCACATATGTTACCTATATGTAACAATGATATAAAATATCATATATTATACTTATATAATCCATATTAACTCCAAATTTAACCAAATAAATTCCTAAAATTCCTAATAACCCATAGGTGTATAAAATACCATTTTATACCCCAAAACTTTCGGTAATCACCTATACCCCATATGTTATGTAATTTTTACATTTAATACATAACTTAGTATAATTTGATAATTAAATTAATAAATCATCAAATCTGGTCAAAGTCTTTTGCTTGGTCAATGTTTGACTTCCAAACATCATTTTGACCCCACTTTCTCGGTAATTACATAGATTACCCCAAACTTTCCAATATTTACAATTTCACCCCAAAACTTTATAAAATCTTATAATTTTTATTTAAATACATTTTAAATCCCAATTTTCGGCTATATTCACCTACAACCCTCTAATTTTTTGTTTTACGGCTTTGACCCCATACTTAATAGTAAGTACTAAATTAATTAAATAAGCTTTTAAACTTAAATAAAATGGCCTAATGACATGGCCTTATTACAACTTTGCTTTATAACATAAAAACACATAAATAGCTCAAAATAAATATAAGCTCTCGGCCTTACTTTACTTTAATTATTTTTCCACATAATGTCATAATTTGACCATTATGTTAAATAAACCACTTAAATGACTAGCTTAATTTATCTAAGTCATTTTTTTCCACACTTAGGTTAAAATCACCCATTTAATTATTTCCACTCTCGGCACATATTTAATATGTGCTGAAAAATCATAATAACATAAGTTTAAGGTGTTTATACCTTGATTTAGGTACTTAAAGCCCTAATATCCACTCGGCAGCTTGGAGGAAAAATCACCACATTTAGACATGTTTAATACACCAAAATAAGATATGGTTACACTCCAAGCATGAGCTAACCATAAGGAACAATTAAATGTAAGATTTAAGGCAAAATCACCTTAAAAAGGAATGGTAGTCTCAAATGGTTTTCGGCCTGAATCAAGAACACCACATGGTGTTAAATTCACCATAAAACATGGGGAATAGCTAGACAACAGCAAGGTGCTATGGTAATAGATTTTACCTTGGCAAAATGCCTTAAAGAATGATTTTTCTTTTGATTTTCGGCCACCCTTGCTCCAAGTGGTTAACATACTGAATCAACATGAAAATATGAAGATTATGAGTGAATAAACTCATATAAAACAGAAGAAGAAAACCGGATGAAGAGTAAGAATCCTTAAGGTATGTTTTTACCTTATAATGGAATTTTTGACCACCTTGGTCCCAAAGCTTGCTTCAGCCGAGAATGGATGTTGTTCAAGGTTTAAAACACTGAGAATAAGCCATGGAAAGTGATAGATTATAAGCTCCATGTGTAGGTGATGAAGAGATGAAGAAAAAGAGCTAAAATATGCCTTAAACCATTACCTTAGGTGGAAAAGAGATTGATTTGCCTTGAATGCTCAAGAACACAGCTTGAGAGGTTTAGGAACTGCTAATGGCTCGGCTGAAATGGGACAAGAGGAAAGAGAAAGAAAGAAAATGTGTTTTAATGAATGAAAAGTAGAAAATGGAATAGTAAATGGTGATTCACCAAATTGGCTAGATATTTTGATTAAAGGTGAGTGTGCTGTCCTCCATCCCTTAAGCTGCCACCTCATTTAGGATGTGGATGAGTCATGTCTTGACCATTGACTTGACTTAGTCAATTTTGCTTAAAAATGCACTATTTGGATTACTATTCACAAATGAATGCCATATTTCTGATTTTTTTGAAAATCTTGGATTTAGACCTTCTAATGTGGTATTATAGTACATTAGTATAACAAGGTCTAATCCAATGCCTAACACCACTCAAAACCCACTCAGAAAGTCAATTTTCTCAAAAACGTGCTTTAAGGAGTTTTAAAGCACAATTTGTGTTAGAACATGTTTTTGAGCTTGGTTTCCTTTGAGAATAGTTTTATAGTGTTCATTACTTAATTATAATACTTAGGAATCCACTTTGGATCCTAATTGAGGTCATGCAATCTCTATGGTTTCTTAAAGCACATTTTTGTCTTTACCGATCTTAAGGCATGTTTTTGCGTTGTTGAGATCTTAGATTGTTCCCCAAT
This sequence comes from Limonium bicolor, assembly GCA_023374045.1. NCBI lineage: Eukaryota > Viridiplantae > Streptophyta > Magnoliopsida > Caryophyllales > Plumbaginaceae > Limonium > Limonium bicolor. Next base: position 69,871,494 of record CM041778.1, on the reverse strand, counting down.
GGTATTAAGATGATTATTAACCTTATTAGATCATTAATAGATCATTTAGTTAAGTTTTTAAGGTTAGGGTATTTCAAATATAATTAGGGCCGAATGACATAAGGGTCTGGTCTGTAATTTTCGTAAATGTAGAGGTGAGTTCGGGTTGGAATAAATTATGAAGTTAAAACTATAGATTAAACAAGAATTATAACATAAGTGTAAATTTCATGAAATTTTGAGGGTTAAAATGTAAATAACTGAAAGATAAGGGATAGAGTGTGAAATCGAACAGCTTAGGTCTGTTCTGATATTTGGGAGAAGTTAGGAGTGAAAGTTTGGTATAAAAGGTTAATGAATAAAAACTATATGTTATGCAAGCATAAGGAAATCGTTTGTAAACAATTAATGACATTTGGGGTTATGTTGTAATAAACAAAAAGATTGGAAGAATAATCATGCTATGCATGACATTTGAGGAGTATTAAGAATATAGTAAGGTGGTATGACATTAAGAATAAAGGAAACATATAATATACACAATATATGTATATTTATATATAAGGAGTTTATTGTATATATATTTGGGTTATCTTATATATAAGAGAATAATATAATATATGGTGTTAATGGGCATTATAAAAGCCTACATATACATAGCACATATGTGTAATACTTGGACATAAGATATTAATACCATCTAATATCAAGGAGTATATACTAGCCTACAATAATGAAGAAGATTATTGTATAAGTGGTTGTACATGTATGAATACATATACATATATATATATGATATAAGTTGGTGGAGTGAGTGAAAGAAAATTATAAGGGGAATATACTTATGATATGAACTAATAATTCCTAAACACTAAGGTTTCATGAACCAATGTACATAAAAAATACTTTAGTGTAACATAGTCATGACATAATCGAGTTAACGAGGATTAAGAGGCAATCTTGTAACTCGCATGAAATAACGAAAATGAAACACCTACTCGTTACACAGTGAAATACCCCGAACTTAAATATGGTGATTAGAATATTGTAATATATTATTTAAAGGCCTAATAGTGCCTAAGTAATTTTGGTAAGGAAAATAAATCCAAAGAAACGAGAAAAACGCTTAGAAAGCGGAAAACGCTAAAATGAGCGTTAAATAACCATAGGAGGTACGAGACCTCGGTTATAGTATCGTAAGGGTTCCTAAGGCTTATTCATGCCTAATTAGTATACGGGAATGATCCCTGAAGAAAACGGATCCAAATAATGTATTAAAACGCTAATAGAGCTTTAGCGCACGTTTTTCGAGAAAACCTGAAAACGTGATTTTAAGTGGTCAAACGAACCCGTAAAAATAATAAATAATTAAATAACTATTATTAAGCACTAACGGAAGCTTAATAGCCAATAAAAATAAAGAAACGAGAAAATTCCGGAAAACGGGCCCGGTTAGTGAATAGTACCTAAACCGGGTAAAATAACGAGCGTTTTCTGTAAAAGACGAAAAACTGCTCCAGCTTAACAGTATAAGGGGGCCGGTTTTTATAGGGAATTAATACCCTCTCTCACACTCAATTAAATATTACTCTCTCACACACACACTAGAAGACAAGAAAACAAAAAGTAACAAAAAGTAAAAAGTAGCCCCCTCTCCCCTCATTTCCTTCTCTCTCTCCTATTCTTCCTTCTCCCCACCGTGAGCACTCCCTCCTTCCTGCTCCTCTCAGCCGATTTTGGAGCTCCAAAATGACTCCCATGGCAGCCCCTCTTCTACCTCATGCTCAAGCCATATTAAAACTCCAAATGAGAAAAAAAAGTACATATTCTTGCTCCTCTCTTCAAGCTCTACATTTCTATCTTTTCAAAATCCGAAAATGAGCAACTTCATCTCCATGGGTTTTCCCCATTTGAAGAGAAAAGCACACCATTGTGAAGCTTGGAGTCTCCTCTTTCCAACAAGGTAAAAATCTTCATGAAAAACTCATGTTCCCTTTACCTCCTTGTATAACCGATTTTTGCCCTTCTTGTAATACCTTGTTCTCTTCTTTGTTTGAGCTTGGTTCAACTCTCCAATGGTGGAGGAACTCTCCTTTGTATTCAAGGCTTAAAAACCTCTCTTAAAAACTCCAAGGTAAAAACCCTAACTAATGGCGATTTAAACCCTTCATTGAATTAGTAGTGTTTTAAGAGATTAGAAGTCTAATTATATTCTCCTTATGTAATTTGGGTGTTGGGATGGAGTTTGGAAACTCCATCCCCCACATGGCCGATTTTGCAAGAAAAAGAGAAGGAGAAGACGTGGAAAAGAAATGAAGGAAATATAAGCTCAAGGTAAGAGCTCTTCCTTAATGCTAAAATTTTAATGCATTAGGATAATTGGAATGGGTAAACCAATTTAAAGAAACCAAAATAATGTAGTAGAATTGTAATTGTGAAAGTTTGGGTATTTGTGAACAAGTATGTGGATTGTAGGCCTTAGAGCCAAGGAATTGTGTATGTGTATTGATATTGTGTTTTGAGGAATTAATGATGTATTAAGATTGCTTGTATTGCTGGTAGGACCCTTGTATGGGTGTGGCTAGAATAGGAATGATTTTGGTGATAATGGGTATGTGTAGATAAGTGAGAATTGTAGGTGAACTATGGCAAAATTTTGGTAGGAATATGTACATTTGTGGATGACTTGGTGAATGGGAGAACCAAGGTATGTATTGGGGATGATAGAGATGTTTAATGACCATGGAGTAGTGGTTGTAGTATAAGAAGGAAAGGGTATAAAATCTGTAGCAAGAAGTGTAGTAAAACATTGTAGAAACTAGAGAAAAACTAATGTGCAAGATTTTGTAAAATGAGTGTTGGAACTTGGGTGTAGGAAGTGTAATGGCTTGGAAATGAATTGGCATGGTAAGGAGAGGTATTTAGAATGCTAGGAATGGCATTGGTTGAGGAAGCATTGGATGGGAGAATTGAATTGTAAAATCTGTAGCATAAGTGTAACAAAAATGTTACATGTGTTGTAGAAGAAGTAAAAATTGTGTAAGTTGTTTGATGAATTTAGTAATGGATTTTGGGGATGAATTAAGATATTTTAGGAAGCTTAATTAGTGTTAAAACATGTGGGGTTATATGTAGGAAGATTGGGGAAGAAATGGGTAAGAAAAAAGGTGAAAAACAAAATCTGTAGGTAGGTTCTGGATCCGTCCGACCCAAAGGTTGGGGAGGACGGTGGGTCGGACAGGAACAGACCCCGGGACCAAAAACTACTGGAATGGTCCGACCCAGAGGTGTATGGGTCGGACGGAACGGTTCTGGGTCGGACGGTCCCAGTAGGCTAACTTCAAAATGCTGTATCTTCTTCGTTTCAACTCCGATTTTGGATCCGTTTGCGCCCACGCGTTCCTCTCTTCATCTACTTTACTCCTATCTATGTTATTCCTCATGTTTAAACAATAAATGTGTAATACACCAATGAAACATAAAACTAGAGGAAAACAAGTATGAAAGTAAGTAAATAAGTTTGAGTATAAGACATTAAGCATACCGGAATAACGGGGTAAGTACGAGAGTACTAATTATTTGTGTATCATAAGAGTATAGTATTAATAACAATGTTGGAACATTATCAGTGGAACAAGTGTGAAACAAGGGACAAGGGAACACACGGTAGAGCTAACTCCGGTGAAAGGTATGATTTTCTCATGCCCCGTATGCTAACCGAGTTACGTTGATTTGTATGCTGTATGCCGGCTAATCAAGATTAAAGCATGAAAACGGTTTATTGCCTTTCATTGTATGTCTTGATGTATGTGTGTGAGCTAACCTTCTTGATTGATGTGTGGCTTCACCTAGTGCGTAGATCGACTCGTAGAGGAGTCTTGATTGGTAGAGACTCGTAGTAGAGTCGTATCGTGTAGTAATAGAACCGTAACAACGCACTAACTAACGAATCAACGAACGATAACGCAAACCAAAGAACTCACTAGAATGTGAGAGAGTGTACGGGAGTAACGACCTCCCGATAACGGTAGGAGAACCAAAATGAATAATCCACACACAACAAATAGTGGGAGTAAGTAAGTAACCTCTACTAGAGGAAGTATTCTTGGTGCAAGTTATGAACCATGAGAGTAGTAAAGAATGACGAGGGATTTCCAACCCCTTAGTAATTAGTCGACCCATTATGAGAGGACCCGACTGATGTAAGTAATGTCCCGAACATGAGAGTATCCGATATGTTGGGGAAACCCTTAAACCTGAGGATACTAGACGGTAGTAATTCCCTAAGCCAGTGGAGGTTATCGAGAGAGATACTTCTAGGCTAATCCGTGAGATTGTATTATACTCTGAGAGAAGAGTGTTGGGAATATGTGTAGTCCGATAGAACGGACATTTGAGTATTTGAGGAGCTAAGCGTATAGCCCTCGTATTGTAGGTCCGGTGGCGAGTCTTTGTATGACTCCGCCCGGTGGCCAAAGTAATGAGTATTGAGTATTGCGTACGTATGAGTAAAGTAATGAGTATTGAGTAAGAAGCAAGTATGAGTATGTAGTGAGTATCGAGTATTGAGTATGTATGAGTGAGTATGGAGTACCGAGTATGTATGAGTGAGTAAGGAGTAATGAGTAATGAGTATGCATAAGTGTAGTAACAAGTACGGAGTACGGAACGTGTACGAGTAAAGTATCGGACATGGAGTGTCGAGTATGTAAGAGTAAGGAGTAGGTATGAGTAGAGTAGCGAATATCGAATATAGTACGAAGAGTAATGAATGAATAACAAATACGAATGGTTGACTATCGAACTGTCTTCCTTAGTAAGTATTGAAGTTGTATGTGTATGAAGGTATTGTTGTTTGCATTGTTATAGCATGAGTATGTATGTATGCATGTAAATGAACTCCATGTATATTCGACCCAAAGTAGTCGATGTACCGCGGTTAGCACGCGGTATATGCGAAAGTCATATTCAGCGTAAGCTGACCCCTTCGGGGGACCGTTTTTAGTGTGCAGGTACCCGAAGCTGATCACCGTTCGAGAGAGTAGAACGGGGACTGCTACGTAAGCATGGGTAGTATAGTAGGGATTGGTACTCGTATTGTAATGCGAATTTGGAAGTTTAAACTGTATCGGTAATTTAAGGATTGTAGTATACTCGGTATAGTATCGTATTGGAGTTGTATATGTATTATGGTTGAGTATGCAAGGGAAATTGTTGTATTGTGTAGAGCACTCGGTATGTTTATTTTCATCAGACGATAGTATGTAGTATTGTAACTCGCCTTGTTAGTCACGTGGGTGACTAACGGCATTGTACACCCGCCGTTGTGTATGGAGTATCCGCTGCGAAGGTAAGTATTTGTACAGTAATGACGGTATTAGCGGTAGGGGTGTTACAAAAGTGGTATCAGAGCGAAGTATCGCTCTGATGGATGAAATACCGAGTTTAGGTAAATACCGAGTTAGGAAGTAGAGACTTAGGGCTATGGGTTGAGCGCTAGTGTGTGAGGACGCTAGATAGGAATTTCCAGTGTGATCTGGATACCTACAGTAACCATACCCGCCCTCCGCGTCCCCCGTTATAAGTTGGGACAAGAACGCCAGAGAGATGGAAAGACCTCTCACACTCGGGTAAAACCCGGTCTGGCAGTGCAAAACAAACCTTATTAGAAAGAACCTGTCATACGGTAGAGTCCAAGAACTGGAAGTCCCGAAGACGGTTCCCGTTGGATGACAAGGACCGCACTTAATGGCGGAGGAGTGAAGATCCTAAGCACAAGGATAATGGAATTTATGGCACCATGGGGCGACATGCTTCGCAGTCGCGAGAACCATGTGTAGCCAGCAAGAAGAGAAGCACAGTCTTGCAATGAAGCAAGGAAAATGGAGTAACAAGCCGAGACAAGAGAGTCTCCGGACCGCAATCTTTGATGATACCAACAACGGTACACAAACCGACTAAGGAGTTAGTCGAGGCTGGATTAACCAAACCTACATGCCAAGAGGCTGTAATAACCGAATAACATAGTTCAGATAACTATGAAAGAAATCATAACACATACACTATAGGACCACAACCTGGTTCCTAAGGATAAGTCAAGTCTCGTTAACCACACTGGAGGTGCGAGACACCTGGATGGACGACAATCATGTCAAGTATACTGAGAAGCGACTCAGGAGATCGATCACCAAGATCAAAGGATCAAAGGAAGATCTAATAAGACCACCAATTATGCATAGAAACGATACCGTAACCGGTATACGTTAACCGAAAAACAACCTACCCGCGCACTTGCCCAGGGCAAGTGCAGCAACTACAAGACGGTTGGAAGACTTTTAACAACCCGTAAATAGTTGCTTAAGTACCGCTATGACGAATGGAGCAAATATAGGATTACCAGTCCTAAGGATTAAATAATGAAACTTCGGAAGGCCTAACAGCTCGACCATTGTATTAAGAGCATACCGGCCAGCAAGCTGGACTTGGTCAAGACCTCAATGGCAACGCCATGAAGAATTCCTTTTAACACCGAACTGTTATTTCAAAACTCAGATTTTTCTTTCGAAACCACCAACTCTTCTTTTAAACCTTGGATTTTTAAAACCAAACCAACGGAATTACGGTGAGTATCATAGAGTGATGCAAGAGGAGTTGACAATAAATACTTCACCTAGGCGTGTGACGAACACTACGAGTGTACCCAAATACGGGATGTGGGACGACCGCACTCTGAAGGAGCTTGCGGGCCCGACAAATAGTCAGGTAAGTGGTAACGTGCCAAAAGGTACCCCACGTATGTATACATGTAGTGTACGAAACACGGGAAGTAGTCAACTCTGTTCTACGGACCATAAGTAAATTTGAAACAGAACAGTTGGTTACCTCAACCGAACAAAGGAAACTCAGATAAGCTACAAGCTAAGGAATCAGAAACTCACTTCAGGAAAACCATTAAGAGTTGAAAGTGCAAGAAGCACTAACAACGGGATAAGACATTGGGTATGTCTCGAAGATATCTAAGTAAAGCATGATAATGGAAGGAATACCCAGTCTAAACACTGTAAGGCAAATGCCTAACATTGACACATCAGTGTGCAAAGAGCGGGATGGAATTCCCAGAACAACTACCACAAACACACAGGTTGATGTTATAAGGTACCAGAAATACCGTTCATCACCTGAAGGGATATCAAATCTGTTGTAACATAAGGAAAAACACCAGTGAGCTACCCTAAGAACGGGAGACACTATAACCCTCAACGGATAACTCAAATCCAGAACCGCAAAGCGGGATAACAAACTGATCATACTCATAAATGTCAGCCAGATGCTACCATAAAATCAGTAATACCCAGGAGCAATCCATAAAGGGTTCAAGTCAACAAGGTTGAACGAAATATCGTGGTAAGGACACCACAATTGGAACGAACATACGGTTAGACACCGAAGGGATCCCACTTGACAGGGGATACCCCAATTAATACATGGTATAAATCAATACCAGGATACAAAAGGGTCTCCAATGAACGGAAGCGTGATGCGACGATCTTATCATGGAGCCCAGTATCACCTTTAAAGCCATTCTTTGGCATATGAGAAGCAACCACTTTGGAACAGCCTATGATGAGCAGAGCTCTAGGCAATATGGCTAGTGTTCTATGAAACTATTACATTACAGGTTCAACGGTCACAAAACCAGTTGTAGACCACGTGGAAGTATTCAAGGACGACACCAATAAAGTTTATTGACCAACAAGCGAGGATACCCCTCATAAATGTGAGACCGCAAGAGCGGTGAACATATGGATTCCGAGAAGGGGAATACCATCAGTAACTATCGGGAAATACATCCCTTTCAGAACTACTAATGTAGTCAAGCTTGAGCATATAATTATTGTCAAGCAATGTGAAATAAGCTTCAACAACAATCGTTGACAACCAAGGGTAATCAGTTCAGGAGGAACACACTACGCGGGAATGTAAAGTATAAGTAAATGACACTTAATGAGCTCAGAGGTATAAACACCAAACCATGAGATAAATGGTGGGAATGCATAAGCTGAAGCCAGCAACGGTGGATGCTATCTAAACCGATATTATGGAATCAGTAAGAACATGGTGCGCAGTAGGCGACCAATGTATGAGAATAACCACCCAATACTATGGAGTGGTTAACACGAAATGGTAGACAGACCGGGCAACAAGCCAGAAGTCTGCACCAAATGATGAAGCACCACCTGAAAGAGTAGCAATCAGTCCTGTTGCGACCTCATAAGAGAGTTACTGTCAAGCGTTTACGCCTCTGCACTCTGTAGGACTGAGTGTTTTGGTATTGCATTTGTGCAGTAATGATCGAGTGGGATAGCTAGGAATATGGGAAAATGTAAATCGTGGAAAATCCTTCCTTTCACCAGTAAACATGGCACAAGCCAGTTAAGCAAAAGCTTAGAAACAAACCATGCGGCCTAAGGCCAAGGAGACACGACGAGTGTCAAACACCAACAATCACAAGATGTGAATTCCACAGGAATAAAGGTGAAAGGGGACTTAAGAAAGTCACAAGGACCGACGCATTGAAAATGCAAGGTCATACAAGTAGAGAACACTTGTACTGAACCAGAGAAACTGGTACAATTCAGGAACTACTAATAGTAGAGAAAGCACTACAACTAAGTAGTGACTTAACCTCAACCGACAATAAGTCGGAGGAACCAAGTGCATGATCACTATAAAACACAACAACATGTATATAGATTGCCAGAGAGCTGGCTACAAATCTAAAACTCATCGAGTTCGAGCACAGTAAAGGAATACCACACTTGGTTAATAACCTTGTTCCCACAACAAGAGGGATAAAAAGGTGATGTGTAGCACGTTAAGGATAACGAGAAAGGGCGAATAACTCAAGTTATCAGGGTCGCGCAGCAGAAGCTAGTGGGCCCAGAATTCTAAGCGAAATACACCTAGTGAATAAAAGGCTAATCACCAATGCCTCAAAGCCATTAGGCTAGAACCGAATCCGGTAAGAGTTGAATAACTCCGATGAAAATTCTTGATGCAGGGACTAACCGATAGTACGGTTAAGACCCGTTGATCAAGGAACATTGCATAATAGACCGCATGGAAGCTGAACCACTCCATGACGGCTGAATGCCTTCGACCAATGTCCATTGTTGACACATGGTAGATTACGTGGGCGTAATCCCTTTTAAGGGGGGTAGAGCGAAAACCGCGAAATGTATGTTTTACGTGATAGGTGCGTAAACTACAATGCGCATAGCGCAAAAGAATTTGTTTAGATGATTGATACTTATGTTACATAAACATTTGTACTCACTCATCGTGTAATTGTAGTTATTTGAGGAACAAGAATAAGAAAGGAGTGGAGAAACTCCAGGGGAATGAGTACCCCGATTGGTAATAGTACGAGGAATGAGTATGTATGGGAGACTTGAGGAGTATAAGTCGGTATGAAACCGATGTATGTAATGAGTATGAATCGGTGTACAACCGATGTATTTTATGAGTATAAATTGGAGTATAGCAAACTAATGGGATGGTATACCCACGAATTTCTTAGGTATAGTAGTTGGAGAAGATGTAGTAATGATGGATGAAATGATTAGTAAGTAGGTAAGTGAATCACGTAAATGGTAAATGTATGTGTATGATTATGAGTAGCAAGATTAAAAAGATAGAAAACGAAATAATGTTTGACAATCTGTCTGTTTGTATTGAGGTGGGAAGTGGAACTTGATTTGCTAGTGATCAAGGGAAGCCGAACACAAATTGGGGTGGAAGGATAATTCAACACCAATGCTGATCACATTGTGGTTGAAGGACTCTGGAAGCTCCCTTAAGTGGTCACAACAATGACACTAGTAATAGGTATAATCATCATAAATGGTATTTGGGAGATGTATGCAAGTTTTCAAAATGAATTTCCAAAACTAATTTGGTACAATGTGTTTCTTCAAACCTGAGAATAAGGATCGGTTTTGAAACCGCTTCCACGGGCGCTAGTGGACCTCCATGCCTAGGCACGGGTATCCGGTCGAAACCATAGGAGGAGAAGCTAGTTGTGAGTCGGTGGGAGTGTTGATTAGTTTTGAAACCACTGCACCGGTTGTACGGTAACAGTGTGTGTTTTGTATTTTTCCAAGGGCACTGGGGCAGCGTAGTCCCGAGTAAGTATGCGTAAGTATGAGTAAAGTATGAGTAAGTAAGTATGAGTAAGTGCCTGAGGATCTCTATATGTGCAAATGAATTTGATCAGAACCAAAGGACCGTAGAGCCAGAAAGTGTAAGTGCTCAAGTCATGACGGCCGTGAACCAGAAAGCGTAAGTGTTCAAACGTGACCGGTACCTGAGGGATCACTCGCCATTGGGGGAGGTTGTACCTAATTGTCTGCGGATGGACCCCCTTGGAGAGAAGTAAAACGGATATTTTTGATTGCTATGCATGCAGTGACATGCTGTTTGGATGTGTAGTATGCATCATGTCAGACATTTGGAGTTTGACAAATATATGTAGAGGTCATAACCTAGCATAGAGTATTTATACAAGTAACAGTATTAGATTCACCAACTTTGAGGGCAAAGTTCTTTAAGGGGGGTAGATTGAAATACCCCAAACTTAAATATGGTGATTAGAATATTGTAATACATTATTTAAAGGCCTAATAGTGCCTAAGTAATTTTGGTAAGGAAAATAAATCCAAAGAAACGAGAGAAAAACGAAAGCTTAGAAAGCGGAAAACGCTAAAATGAGCGTTAAATAACCATAGGAGGTACGAGACCTCGGTTATAGTATCGTAAGGGTTCCTAAGGCTTATTCATGCCTAATTAGTATACGGGAATGATCCCCGAAGAAAACGGATCCAAATAATGTATTAAAACGCTAATAGAGCTTTAGCGCACGTTTTTCGAGAAAACCGAAAACGTGATTTTAAGTGGTCAAACGAACCCGTAAAAATAATAAATAATTAAATAACTATTATTAAGCATTAACGGAAGCTTAATAGCCAATAAAAATAAAGAAACGAGAAAATTCCGGAAAACGGGCCCGGTTAGTGAATAGTACCTAAACCGGGTAAAATAACGAGCGTTTTCTGTAAAAGACGAAAAACTGCTCCAGCTTAACAGTATAAGGGGGCCGGTTTTTATAGGGAATTAATACCCTCTCTCACACTCAATTAAATATTACTTCTCTCACACACACACACTAGAAGACAAGAAACAAAAAGTAACAAAAAGTAAAAAGTAGCCCCTCTCCCCTCATTTCCTCTCTCTCCTATTCTTCCTTCTCCCCACCGTGAGCACTCCCTCCTTCCTGCTCCTCTCAGCCGATTTTGGAGCTCCAAAATGACTCCCATGGCAGCCCCTCTTCTACCTCATGCTCAAGCCATATTAAAACTCCAAATGAGAAAAAAAGTACTATTCTTGCTCCTCTCTTCAAGCTCTACATTTCTATCTGTTCAAAATCCAAAAATGAGCAACTTCATCTCCATGGGTTTTCCCCATTTGAAGAGAAAAGCACACCATTGTGAAGCTTGGATCTCCTCTTTCCAACAAGGTAAAAATCTTCATGAAAAACTCAAGTTCCCTCTACCTCCTTGTATAACCGATTTTTGCCCTTCTTGTAATACCTTGTTCTCTTCTTTGTTTGAGCTTGGTTCAACTCTCCAATGGTGGAGGAACTCTTTGTATTCAAGGCTTAAAAAACCTCTCTTAAAAACTCCAAGGTAAAAACCCTAACTAATGGTGATTTAAACCCTTCATTGAATTAGTAGTGTTTTAAGAGATTAGAAGTCTAATTATATCTCCTTATTAATTTGGGTGTTGGGATGGAGTTTGGAAACTCCATCCCCCACATGGCCGATTTTGCAAGAAAAGAGAAGGAGAAGAAGTGGAAAAGAAATGAAGGAAATATAAGCTCAAGGTAAGAGCTCTTCCTTAATGCTAAAATTTTAATGCATTAGGATAATGGGAATGGGTAAACCAATTTAAAGAAACCAAAATAATGTAGTAGAATTGTAATTGTGAAAGTTTGGGTATTTGTGAACAAGTATGTGGATTGTAGGCCTTAGAGCCAAGGAATTGTGTATGTGTATTGATATTGTGTTTGAGGAATTAATGATGTATTAAGATTGCTTGTATTGCTGGTAGGACCCTTGTATGGGTGTGGCTAGAATAGGAATGATTTTGGTGATAATGGGTATGTGTGGATAAGGTGAGAATTGTAGGTGAACTATGGCAAAATTTTGGTAGGAATATGTACATTTGTGGATGACTTGGTGAATGGGAGAACCAAGGTATGTATTGGGGATGATAGAGATGTTTAATGACCATGGAGTAGTGGTTGTAGTATAAGAAGGAAAGGGTATAAAATCTGTAGCAAGAAGTGTAGTAAAACATTGTAGAAACTAGAGAAAAACTAATGTGCAAGATTTTGTAAAATGAGTGTTGGAACTTGGGTGTAGGAAGTGTAATGGCTTGGAAATGAATTGGCATGGTAAGGAGAGGTATTTAGAATGCTAGGAATGCATTGGTTGAGGAAGCACTGGATGGGAGAATTGAATTGTAAAATCTGTAGCATAAGTGTAACAAAAACTGTTACATGTGTTGTAGAAGAAGTAAGAAAAATTGTGTAAGTTGTTTGATGAATTTAGTAATGGATTTGGGGATGAATTAAGATATTTTAGGAAGCTTAATTAGTGTTAAAACATGTGGGGTTATATGTAGGAAGATTGGGGAAGAAATGGGTAAGAAATGGGTAAGAAAAGAGGTGAAAAACAAAATCTGTAGGTAGGTTCTGGATCCGTCCGACCCAGAGGTTGGGAAGGACGGTGGGTCGGACAGGAACAGACCCGGGACCAAAAACTACTGGAATGGTCCGACCCAGAGGTGTATGGGTCGGACGGAACGGTTCTGGGTCGGACGGTCCAGTAGGCTAACTTCAAAATGTTGTATCTTCTTCGTTTCAACTCCGATTTTGGATCCGTTTGCGCCCACGCGTTCCTCTCTTTATCTACTTTACTCCTATCTATGTTATTCCTCGTTTAAACAATAAATGTGTAAGACACCAATGAAACATAAAATAGAGGAAAACAAGTATGAAAGTAAGTAAAAGTTGTGAGTATAAGAACATTAAGCATACCGGAATAACGGGGTAAGTACGGGAGTAGTAATTATTTGTGTATCATAAGAGTATAGTATTAATAACAATGTTGGAACATTATCAGTGGAACAAGTGTGAAACAAGGGACAAGGGAACACACGGTAGAGCTAACTCCGGTGAAAGGTATGATTTTCTCATGCCCCGTATGCTAACCGAGTTACGTTGATTTGTATGCTGTATGCCGGCTAATCAAGATTAAAGCATGAAAACGGTTTATTGCCTTTCATTGTATGTCTTGATGTATGTTGTGTGAGCTAACCTTCTTGATTGATTGTGTGGCTTCACCTAGTGCGTAGATCGACTCGTAGAGGAGTCTTGATTGTGTAGAGACTCGTGGTAAGAGTCGTATCGTGTAGTAATGGAACCGTAACAACGCACTAACTAACGAATCAACGAACGATAACGCAAACCAAAGAACTCACTAGAATGTGAGAGAGTGTACGGGAGTAACAACCTCCCGATAACGGTAGGAGAACCAAAATGAATAATCCACACACAACAAATAGTGGGAGTAAGTAAGTAACCTCTACTAGAGGAAGTATTCTTGGTGCAAGTTATGAACCATGAGAGTAGTAAAGAATGACGAGGGATTTCCAAACCCCTTAGTAATTAGTCGACCCATTATGAGAGGACCCGACTGATGTAAGTAATGTCCCGAACATGAGAGTATCCGATGTTGGGGAAACCCTTAAACCTGAGGATACTAGACGGTAGTAATTCCCTAAGCCAGTGGAGGTTATCGAGAGAGATACTTCTAGGCTAATCCGTGAGATGTATTATACTCTGAGAGAAGAGTGTTGGGAATATGTGTAGTCCGATAGAACGGACATTTGAGTATTTGAGGAGCTAAGCGTATAGCCCTCGTATTGTAGGTCCGGTGGCGAGTCTTTGTATGACCCCGCCCGGTGGCCAAAGTAATGAGTATTGAGTATTGCGCACGTATGAGTAAAGTAATGAGTATGAGTAAGAAGCGAGTATGAGTATGTAGTGAGTATCGAGTATTGAGTATGTATGAGTGAGTATGGAGTACCGAGTATGTATGAGTGAGTAAGGAGTAATGAGTAATGAGTATGCATAAGTGTAGTAACAAGTACGGAGTACGGAACGTGTACGAGTAAAGTATCGGACATGGAGTGTCGAGTATGTAAGAGTAAGGAGTAGGTATGAGTAGAGTAGCGAATATCGAATATAGTACGAAGAGTAATGAATGAATAACAAATACGAATGGTTGACTATCGAACTGTCTTCCTTAGTAAGTATTGAAGTTGTATGTGATGAAGGTATTGTTGTTTTGATTGTATAGCATGAGTATGTATGTATGCATGTAAATGAACTCCATGTATATTCGACCCAAAGTAGTCGATGTACCGCGGTTAGCACGCGGTATATGCGAAAGTCATATTCAGCGTAAGCTGACCCTTCGGGGGACCGTTTTTAGTGTGCAGGTACCCGAAGCTGATCACGTTCGAGAGAGTAGGACGGGGACTGCTACGTAAGCATGGGTAGTTGTATAGTAGGGATTGGTACTCGTATTGTAATGCGAATTTGGAAGTTTAACTGTATCGGTAATTTAAGGATTGTAGTATACTCGGTATATAGTATCGTATTGGAGTTGTATATGTATTATGGTTGAGTATGCAAGGGAAATTGTTGTATTGTGTAGAGCACTCGGTATGTTTATTTTCATCAGACCGATAGTATGTAGTATTGTAACTGCCTTGTTAGTCACGTGGGTGACTAACGGCATGTACACCCGCCGTTGTGTATGGAGTATCCGCTGCGAAGGTAAGTATTTGTACAGTAATGACGGTATTAGCGGTAGGGGTGTTACACACAGTCACGTTTAGACGATTTACGAGGATGGTATTTAATTAAACGTTCTCAATTAATCGGATTTTAGGAGGGGTAGGCGAGACATCTGTCGGGACCCGATGGTTGTCATATACGGTGTACGGTATGATTTTCTTGCAGCTTGCTTGCTACCGAGTTACATCAGTTTGTGTGTTATATGCTATGTGCGAAAATGACTAAGATAATTGCATGGAAAATGTATTGTTTGCGTTTTACGTACTATTATCCGTGCCTAACTGGATATTCTATTATGTGATCTACTGACTACCGTTAGAATAACAATGAATCCCATGTACGATACATACAATATCAAGTAATGTTCCATGAGACACATAAGTTCACGTATTTACGTATCGAGAACTTACAAGTTTCTCACTAATCTTCCTTTAATATATAGTCGACACCCGAGATAGTGATGTTCGGCTTATCACTCTAGAAATAAGACATTGGTTCCAATATAACTTCTAACGAGTTCGTGATAATGGGGGACAATGGGAAGTCCAGGAGGTTCTGGCCATGCATATTGAGTTTAGGGGGTCGTGATCTATATTAGATCGACTTCCATTTTAAATGTACATCTTTCATTGACAGTGATTATGGGCAAAGTTACATACTCATCCACGGGTTAAAAGTACCCGATTAAATGTACGTCTTTCATTGACGGTGTTGCGAGGGACGTTGTATACTAGCCCGCCGGGTTTAAAAGTACCCGATCTAAATGTACGTCTCTTTTTGACGGTGGTTAAGGGAGTTTACTTTACTCCCTTTGGGTTTAAAGTACCTGGTTTTTATGTATGAGAGTCTTAATCTCGTCTAATAGCATTTATTCATAGCTGACTCAAATACGTCACAGCGACGGTGGTTATTAGAGAGTTTCGTTACTCTTCTAACAGAGTATGTACCCAAGATAAGATAAGGTATTGATTGATGAAGTGGCAATTCCATCGTGCGGGTTGTTCACGACAAGTAAACTAAGGTCTATAACGAGATTCTGGTATAATCTCAAGGCCTGGGGATGAACAGCTAACCAACTCATCATATCAATGTCTCGTTATTCTGTTGAGTTGAATTGTTATGTTTGATTGAATGAGTGTTATACATTGTATGATGTGTGTTTACAGTATTGATATACATATATTGCTGCTGAAACGAAACAAATGCATGTTAACGACCAAGTAGCTGTGTGGCTTGGTAGCTAGTGGGCTGCACTTATTTTAAACCAGCCGTCGTGTTGAGCCCCTTTGGGGCCTCATATTATTTTTTAGGTACTCGATGGTGACTTGACCCGACCGAGAGTAGGCGGGGTATATTTTGGACCGGGAGCATTTTGATTATGTATTTGCTCGGTTAGAACTTATGTACTTTGTCATAAGTCGAAATGTATTGTATCTGGGGAGTTGAACTTAGTAGAAACTCGGTATGTATGTATATGGTTATGTTCGGAGTTAGTTTGGAGTATGTATTCAGTTCGTCAAACTGTTACAAGTGGAGTTAGTAAGGCCTTGTTAGTCATGAGGGTGGACTAACGGGCGGTAAAAACCGGTATTTAGTTTAAGCTTTTCTCTATGATTTTAATTAAGGACGGGCCCTTTAATTTTTACTAGTATCGAGTAATTACCGTTGAATGTTTTAATGTTGGGGTGTACACTGGGTTGGTCGAATCCAGTAAGGTGCTACTGACTTGGACTGACCCACTAGGGTCCGGTCTGCTCCAGTGAGTTGCTTGAACTTGCTCGGGCCTAAAATCTTCGTTGTGGCTTGAACTTTCTCCCCGTTTGCGGCGTTGGAAAGCTGGAGAGATGAGGGATTTGTTGATACGCTCCATAGCTCTAAAGAACTTGAAAAGTATGCTCAAAAGAGTTTTACCTATCAAGAGACAAAAATATATAAGTTCATCATTAATCACAAAAATACTCTATTAAGTGGTGAAATAGGTCATGATTGCAATAAAATAGAGGTGTATAAAGAACCTATATTCACATAATTTCATCACTTATTAGTACCCGGGGAGACACGAAAGCATTTAGAGTAGATAGACAAAGAGGAAGAAAAAAAATGAGTGTGAACGGAAAGGATAAAATAGAACATACAGCCAAATCTTCCAATATTCATTACCAGAAAATGTATGATGCATACTAGAAATGGATCCCACTCATTCCTATTGGTTGAAGTCTCACCATCAGCATTCATGTGCTGTCAGGTCGGGAATCATCAAATTAGCACTGTATATGTTGAAGTTCACCATCGCCTCCTCATGTGGTGCGTCACCATCGCCTCCTCATGTGGTGCGTCACCATCACTCTGGATTAGCCATGAGTAGCAGCAACTACATCCTCACTAGTTCAACATCCATCGACACGAGAAGATCTATGTCTTCTAGTTGCACTCGGCCAAGAACGTCTCTTCTGCGGAAATGTGTCCATGTTGTCGTGCACATCAGGGCTTGATCTTGGGGACTGTGCTTTGGTCCTTCCAGTTTATGTGGCTTTCATATATATGGGCAGCACCTTAACAATGCTAGTGCTATCTTACGATTCTTGATCTGCTACCTCATCATTGTCCATCTTCGTTGACCCAAAAGAGTCTCATCCTCTTTGCATCACTCTTCGGATTTTTTCGCCACATGTCTAGTACGACTGCTCCTTGCAAATGGGATCTTGAGCTCGTTTGATATGTGTGACAAAGTCTCTCTGTGCAAGTCAATTTGTCTTTCTCTCCACTTCTATTTGCGTATTCTTTTATTGTGCATCAAATTGGGCCAAATCAACATTACAAATTTGATTTTTCATATGCATCACACTCCTTCTCTTTCCCCTGAATGCGTTTCAAAATTACATCCTTGAGTTTGGTTATGAGGAGAAAAAGAGGAAGAGACAGACCAGTCGTGTTTTTTTCAATGCCATCAACGAATTCATCCCCATCCTTCATCATTCGAACTTTGTCTTCAACTATCATAAATGGACGAAGTAACAGTTGTTGTCATCTGAACTCATGGAGAAGAAATGGCGAAGGGGGAGGAGCCTTTTTTTATCACCACATATAAATTCAAACGAGAAGAAGAAATCACTGTGTTGCTTTGTTTCTCATTGAAGTTGCAGTCAAAGAGGTCGATTAAGTGAGAAACAATAATCATGGTGCTTTAGAGGTAATAATTACTTCCCCTTCTTTCTTTTTTTTGTCGCTAAAACGGAGGCATTACCTCTTTTATTAATTTCCACGTATCAAATCGATGTTCTCCATGAGTAAAGGTGACACACAGCTAGGTGGTGTTTCTAGCACATTATGAGCTAGATTACATGCTAAACTATGTTTGGCCAGAGCGTCTGCTAAAACATTGCAGTGCCGCGGGCAATAAGTCAGAGAAGCTTCATGTAATTGATCCAACATTGCTTTACATTTTTGGACTAGAGGACGGCAATGGTGTTGAGGTGGGCATTCGTCGAACAGCTTCACCAGCTCAAGCGAGTCCGAACAGAATATGATTTTGCTTATTCATCTGTCCCTGGCCATTTTGACACCGTGGAGAAGCTCGAGAGCCTTGTGTGTAGCACGTTAGCCTTTCCCACTGTCTTTCCGAAACCAATGATCCATGTTCCGTTACTGTCCCTGCAAGCACCACCAATAACAGCCAGGTTAGTAGAAGGATCAACTGCACCATCCACATTAAATTTCACATATCCCCTTTCAGGCGGAGTCCAGTATCCTGCAATAACATGGGGGTTGCTCAGAGGAATAGCGCATCATCCTGGAAAGCGTTTCTGACAGGACTCCATGCCTTCCGATTATAATTGCATTTTCTGATAACAATTTGGAATGGTAAGAACATCCTATGATCCTGTCTGAAAATTTTGTTGGTTCTCCAACTCCATAGCAAGTGGCAACAGATGGCAAACACATAACACCATTTGTCCCTTATTAGCCTGCATTTGGACTCATAAATGTTAGCTTTAGCCTAATGCAGAAAAGAAAGTGAATTGTAGAATTCCATTTTCTGGTTACTAGTAATGAGTCGGT
Organism: Limonium bicolor; assembly: GCA_023374045.1. Lineage (NCBI taxonomy): Eukaryota > Viridiplantae > Streptophyta > Magnoliopsida > Caryophyllales > Plumbaginaceae > Limonium > Limonium bicolor. The sequence goes on along the minus strand of CM041778.1, from coordinate 69,852,470 downwards.
TCCAGATCTTTTTAGCTATGGGGCAATCACGAAACAGGTGCAAAAAATCTTCTTCCAGACCACAATAATGACACGCATTGTCATTAGTGAAACCCAATGAAACTCGTTTTGTACTTGTAATAATTTTGCCCATACAAAGTTGCCAAAGAAAGACTCTGACTCGTTCCTGCACATATAACTTCCAAATTCTGTTAAAGTAGTTTGGAGTCAACTACTCCTGTATTCCTGCAAAAAATATGAGATTCTAAAATAGAATATGCAGAAGCAACAGTATATTTTCCTGAAGTATGTAGATTCCAAGCAATGAAATCGTCATCTCCATTTGGAAACACAAGCTAACTCTCGAATTCCTGTTTCAAGTTAGCAGGGAGAAACGGCAAAAATTTGTCCCATTGTCAACCCGTTGTATCATCCTAATAGTTCGAAACAAAGTCACATAGGGCAGTTTCAGGCACTTGTTTAATAGCAGCAAAATGTAAATCAGAGTCAATGAGCCATCTATCCATCCCGAATCTAATGTGTTTTCCATTACTTAAAACCCATTTACATCCATGTTGGATTAATGGGCTAAATTTCTTGACGTTCTTCCAAGTTGCGGAGCAGCGAGTCACATCGGGATTTGGGTATCTACTCCGAAGCAATCGATTACAAACCCCATCGCTATTAGGGACAAGGTTCCAAATTATTTTGCCGAAGCATGCTAGGTTCATGGTACGGAGATGTCTAAAACCTAAACCACCAAATTTTTTAGGTTTACAAATCTGATCCCAAGACACTGAATGATATTTTCGTGAATCTGAGTCATGCCCCCAAATAAAATTTCGACAGATTTTATTAACTTGATCATAAACTGAGGTAGGAAGGATTTGGCACTGCATACTGTGAATCGGAATGGATGATATAGAACTCTTAGCAAGGCAAATTTGGCCCACAAATGAAAGTGATTTCATTTTCCAGCCTGCCAATCTATTTCTAAACTTTGAAATGAGAGTTTCCTGATTCCTTTTATCAAATCGACCTTGCTGAAGGAAAACCCCCCAAATAGCACCCAAAATCCCTAGACACGAGGATCCCAACCTCATCGCTCAAGATTTGAGATCTCTCTTGACTAGCATTTCTAGATAGAAGAAGCATCGATTTATCAAAGTTAATGATTCGTCCTGAGGTTAAACAGAAATCATTTAGCACTTCCTTCATGACACGCATTTGCTTCGCCGATGCTACCCCAAATAATACCAGGTCATCTGCAAAGAAACTATGGGATATTTCTGTGCCCCTCGGTCCATTCTAAGAGGCATCCACTACTTTCTCTCGACAAATTTGTTTATGGCTTGGGACAACCTTTCAAGGCAGAGAACAGTAATGAAAGGAGATAAGGGGTTCCCTTGTCTTATTCCCCTCCCTCCATTAAAAACATTTGTAATATTCCCGTTCCAACTAACATGGAAGGATACAGTAGAAACGCAATGCATTATTAATTGAATTAATTTAACAGGCAGGCCTAAGCAGATTAGGGTCTCATTGATGAATTTCCATGACAATCTGTCATAGGCTTTTGTAAGGTCTATTTTCAAGGCCATGAAACCAGTTCTAGCTTTTGTATTGTGAAGAAAATGAAGGGCTTCCTGAACGAGTAAGATATTATCAAAAATTACTCTACCAGGGACAAAACTTGACTGGTTTGAAGAAATCCAGATAGGTATAAAAGGCTTAAGCCTGTTGACAATAACCTTGGCCAAAATTTTATACTGAACTTGATAGAGAGAGATAGGTCTAAATTGGGAAACATAAGAGGGATGATCTGTTTTGAGGATGAGGGCAATGATGGTGCAGTTTAAGGTATCATCAAACCTACCACTAGCAAAAGAGTCACCAATGAATTTCCATATAGCAGAACCAATTTGGCACCAAAATTGCTGGAAAAAAACCGGCAGGGAAACCATCAACACTAGGAGCTTTGGAGGCTTTCATGCTCTTTACTTCCTCCATAGAGATACACTTATTGAGAGGTTCAAGGTCAGAAAAGGATAGGCTAGGAAAGTCATGTTCCTCAAGAATTTACAGGTTTGAGTCATCACAGGAAAAAAGCTTGCTAAAATGCTCCCGGACTAATTTGCATAATTCAATATCACTATTGACCCATACACCATCATTACCCAAGAGGGCGCTAATTCTATTCCTTTTCCTTCTGATTTACCTTTGGTATGAAAATAAGATGTATTTCGGTCCCCGAGTTTGATTTTGTCATCTCTAGATTTCTGAAACCAGAGGAGTTCTTCCCTTTGAAGCCAGATATCGAGCTCCCTTACCAATTTTTCCTCTAGACCTTTCAAATGATTGTCCTCCCCAGATTCAATGACTCTTTGAACCCCTTTTATTCGAGCCATAAGTCTGTTTTTGTTCATGATAATATGCCCAAAGGACAGCCTATTCTAGCTCTGTAGATGGTGACTGAGGTTCTCCAAGGAATCTATGAGATTTATTTCCAGGTTCAGGTTTTGTAAAACAGTGGTTTTAAACTCAGGGTGGGTGAACCACGCAGCTAGAAATTTGAAGGGCTTTCGATTTGAACATCTGGGAGGATTTTCAGAGAGAGATAGCAATACAAGACAATGATCAGATGAGAACCTAGGAAGGTTAGCAATAGCACAGTTAGGAAAAAATATGCACCATTTCGTGGACGCCAAAACTCTGTCAAGCTTTGCACATATATTTCCATTAGACCAAGTAAAGGAATTACCAGAAGAAGGTATAACGATTAAGGCTCTGGTGTGAATCCAATTTACAAAAGGACGATCAATCCCCCCATTACTTCTAGTAGTGCGGTTTCTATCAGAAAGCAAGCAAGTAGCATTAAAGTCGTCACCAAGGACCCAAGGTATATCATTCTTATCCTGAATCAGATTAATCTCATTCCAAAGATCTTGTCTTGTTGTTGGGTTTGGGCTAGCATAGACGGCTGTGAGCAGAAAAGACCTATTAGAGATAGTAACCTGACAATAAAATGAACTGTCTACTAGAGCTGATGATTTAGATATTTATAGGACAGTTGCACAGAATCCAGATGCCCCCACTAAAACCAATGGGATCTTCTCTAAAAACATTATCGAAACCAAGTCTGTCACCAATTGACCTAGCGGTGGATCCACTAACTCTAGGTTAACCAATACAAGAATACTAGGATTGTTAGTGCGAATAATCTCCCTAACAAACCTATGAAAACTTGCTCGCAATGCACCCCTAATGTTCCAAAAAATATCTTAGTCATAAGATAAAAGTAAATAATGCAGACTAGATAAATTAGGTCTGATTATGCACCACCAAAGGGGGAAGCACCCCGTGCTGTAGAACTTGCAAACTTTCCAGTACTATTGTTATTTATGTTACCAGATACTATAGATTTAATAGGGACAATAGGACAACTTACAGGGCTGGATCAATGTCCAGGGTTGGTGGTTCCTGCCGATTCACGCTATGAAGCCCACCTTGAGGACACCTCGCACTGTGATCTTTCGTTGGTTGCGATTTCTCTTTGGCCTGATGCAATTCCTTCATACTCAAGATTTGAAATCGAGATCCATCTTTCGTCGGGGCTCGGGTATCTTTGGGGACCACCGCCCTACTATTCTATCGCAATCTGAAAGTACTGCGCCGCTTCGGCAGCATCCAGTCACCATAATTGTGGGTAATATGGGAAACTTCCGGATTTGCCGCCTTCGGTACTAAATGAACCCCTTCACTCTGTACTACATCAGCATCATTCTTTCGATTAGGGCAGTTGGTATCCTTGTGCCCGTAGCAACCCCAGGAAACAAACTAGATGGAGACCCTCATATTCAATCTTCATCGTGCGTCTTCTGAAGTGGTATTTGGCAAGTAGAGGTTTTGTAAGATCCACCTATACTGCAACTCTTGCAAGTCTGGACTTTCCAAAATTTGTCATAGATAGGTCTACTTTCTTAACTTTTCCGACTTTAGACCCAAGAATGTGAAGAAACTCTTCATTGTAATATTCATTCACCGGATCCGGAAACCTGACCAGAACCTCAAGGTTGGCTAGAGCCTCTGAGTTAGGATTAAAGTTTGGCTTCCATCGACGCATAGTGAGATAATAGTCTAAAAATCGGCCAGGGTCCCTCAGTGAGGACAAAATGAAGATCATCTTGGTTGGCAAAGTTGACTCTGAAGAAGTCATTGGTCAAATCTTCCATCATAAATTCGCCGTGTAGGTTCCATCTCTTTTTCAATCTATCGAACAAAAGGGGCATTGGTAAATTCTTGCCAAGGAGTTTGATGATAATTGCGTTTCGCCACGGTTGCCGATAACACATTTTCTGTTCCTTAGAAATACGGATGGATGGACACCTAGGGTCATGGTCTTCCAAATCTTCCTCTTCATTGTCTGAAACCAGATCCAGGTCTTCACTGTTGCTGTTCCAAATCGGCATCTGAACATTCGAAGTCATCACCACGTTTGAATGAGATTTGCTGATCTTGAGTAACTCTCGGAGGTTCTTGGATAATCTCCTGTCGGCTGTCGACAATCATGCTGGAGTTTTCCGAATTGCACTTCCCCTTCTTTCTTTTGTGTTTATTTTATGAGATTTTACATGATTACCACAATTATCTTTAAAAGAAAATGATTACCAGAGTATGCATATGCACGTGCATGTACTGATGCAATGTCGGTATTTTATAGTCTAGTTCCGATCACTTCATTTTTTAATGACTCCGATCATATCCATCTTAATGAGATTAGCATATGATATGGTCTTCAAGTTACAGCAATTTTGTTTAATAAGCTTCAGCTTTTTTTTAAAAAAAAACATGTCATCGTTTCGGAAAATCTTTACAAAGTTATAATAGAATTTTGTGGTGGAAGGATAATATCATAACATTTAGCAAATAATAGTGGAGGAAAAGAATTTTGATAGGGTAATGAAGGAATCTGAACTTTAGAAATTTCATATCAAGCCCCCGGACTCATAGCTCTAAAGTTGTACTAATTTTTCCTTTCCAAGTTTAATAGGTCAAAATTTAGGTGGCGACTCTATCTAGGTTGTGTGGGCCAATTAGAATAATTAAACTTTAATTTATAATTTTGGTTTAGTTATCCTAATTGCAAATCGAACCTTGAAGCCTTAAGCTCAATATTAAGGATTCAAAACCAGCACGCCAGTAAGTTACTATGTTTACTAAGTTTTAATGAATTTATAAAAATAAGTTTTACGTGGATGTGAATTTGGTGTGTGTGATCATTGTTTTGAATTGTTGTGTCATAGTGATGATTGAATTTATGTATGTGAATGGATTATTTTATAATGAATATTTGTGATTGTTTGGTTATTTTTTAATAGGTCAACTTAAAACATTTTATGAAATTATGAGATGATTATATGAAAGATTAAATATTTAGTCATGATGATTTATAGCATAATTTATTTTATGGTTTTTATGTGGGTTCTGACAAATTAATAGGTGAATAATAATAATAATGATAATAACAATAATAATAATAACATAATAATAATAATATAATAATAACAATAATAACTACTAATGATTACAAAATTTTAAAGCAAAGAAAACCATGGTGCATGTGGGTCGTATTAAGACACATGAATGAGATGATAAATGCAGGCCACATTAGAACGCATTACTTTGAGATAGTATGGGCCGCATTAGGACACAATTAGTCCTATTTATACTCCTTAGTCTTTTGTACTATTGGGGGTGTTCACACTTATAGATTTAGTGGCAAGTGGATTTCCGGCTACGTGTTAGGGTCCGAGATACAGTTGCGTGTTGTACCCAAAAGTGAGAAAATGTGGATTCTCGGCTGCGTGTTGGGGCAGGGTTACAGCTGCGTGTTGTTCCCAAAAGCGATCAAAGTTGTTTTGTCCTGGTCGCGCGTTGGGACAAGGAAGATAATTAAATTAATCTGGCTATTATATTCTTGGGTTACTAAGAAACCAAACATTAAGTATTCTAAAGCAATGATATTTTTATTGTTGTGTGTTAATATTATTGAAACGATTTGTATGTTGTGAGGTTATATTGCTAAAATGGTTTTTAGATGAGAAAATGTTTTTACAGTAGAGTGGTAGCTTACTCAGTTTCCATGACTTTATGGTGGCTCTTTGTGTGTTTTTTTTTGATTTCTGCCACAGGTGTTGATGATGTCTTGGGTTTGAGAAGGCGACTCCACATAAACTGATTATTTATAATCAAATTTTATTTTAGACTTGAGACTTTTGAAATTTAAAAGATTTATTATGAGTGTTGTATTTCTTTTATTAATAATAATAGTTTATTTGTAAGTTAATTGTTTAGGCCTTAGCTCTCGTTTAATTGCAAGTGTGACAATAATACTCCGAATTAGGATTTGATTCCGCTATCTAATATTAAATTAAATTTTTAATTATTTAGAATGATAAAAATGTAGAAAATTTGGGGTGTTACACAGTGGTATTAGAGCGGACTCAGGACCATGTCAGGTTGGACTTCTAACACCTACCAAGAAGATACTTGGGACTTGGATGTTAGGCTTGTGACGAGGACGTCATGTTCTTTGAGTGGGGGAGTGTATTACCCCATCCCACATTGAGATATGAGTAGTAACACAAGAGGTTTATAAAGATACATATGGATTGACTAAAACAATTAAGCCTTTCATTTTTAAGATCATGTCAGGACAACTTTAGAGCTGGTTGTTGGACAATTTCCCATATGGGGTGTTACAGTTCCAGCCACATGCCCGGTCCTCTACCACCAAGTCACAACCCGGCTAAGCCCCCTTGTCACACTAAAACCCAACCTGGATATCAAACATGACTTCCTAGATTGACAAGCTCGCAGCTCGTTGCATCGGTCTATCCCATCAATCCTATCAAATAGCTAGTTACCTTGAGCCACGAGCCACCATTAATTCCCTGAGACTGATGTCCCTTCTCTGACCAGTGTAAACATAGGAAGCTGCTCCCAAGTGATGTTGGCCCCATCTTACGTGGCAGCCCCTTCTCTGACCACCATTAATACCAGTAAACACCTCTTATTGGAAAAGAAAGGAAAAAAAAGAGGAGGGAGACACACATATGCATAGGTACAAAGACACCCGATACAACACACAAAAATGCAAGAGTCTCTACTCTTTCATCACCTGCACTCTCTGGATTCTACTAAAAATCTTTGTCAATTCCCCATGGACTTGATCATTCAAGATCGAACCATGTAAATCCTTGTGTCTCATTAGTTATTGTTGATCATTATACTCAAGCCGCTAATCGCCACACCTCCAAGAAGTTAATGTACCACCATTCCACGGATTACACTCTACACCGTAGATTACCACCTCACACAACAACGAGATGCTAATGGAGATAAAGTTCGTTGGAGATGTCTCATCATCTTCGAATAAGTGGATGAGTACTGAAATAGGGTTGGTAATCGTTGCATGGTACACCTCTACAATAGTGTTTTACTATGATATATATAGGAATGTTCGAAGTAGCACACCTCACAATCAAATATCACAATAACCATGGTCATTCAAGATGATAGATCCACATTGGAGTTTGTTGCTTTGGCCATTTTGTTAGGTTCTGTATGGTTTAAAATTCTCCACTTTCTCCTGTCTATCCATAATGGTTTCACTAAATAAATCCAAAAAGTGTTGCAACTTGGATTTACCCATTACACTCACGGTTAGAAAGATGTACCAATAGAGATGCGGTAATAATTTTCATTCAAATATGGTTTTGCAATATGATATGTAGAGTCTTTTTAGAAGCAATATGATATGTACAGTTAGTAGTGAGAAAAATGTTCCTAAAATGAATGTTTTAGCTATTTGAGGTGTCGATTATCATTTTCTAAAAAAAAGTTGCACCACCACATTTTAACATAGTTTAGTGAAATAAAAAAAATTTGTCCCGTAGCTAGTAAACTTCAATACTCATCAGTTATGAACTTATTAACTATGTTGACTATATCATTTCCTAAAAAAACATTGTAGCGGTACATCATTACATGTTTACAACATAAAGGTGATTTAAAATAATTTTGTACTACAATGATTAGTAATGTGTACTGCAATTAGCATCCCCATAAAAATATTAATTTTTTTTATAAAGAACTAAAATTAAGAATTAAGATTAAAATATCATAAAATACTGAAAAATTAAATATTATTAGAAATTTTATTAAGTGCCAAAATTCTAAACACGTTGTTTACCTAAAGTTTTAATTACCTTTTTGCTATTGAATGTTTTATTTTTTAAAAAAGGCAATTAAAATTTTGGTTAAACAATGTGTTTAGAATTTCGGTACTTAATAAGAATGCTAAGAATTATTTTTTTGCAATATTTTATGTTAATTTAATATTTTTTTGGTAATTATCTATATTTTTATGGAATTTAAATTTTTTTGTGAATTTTTTAAATTTTTTAACACATTAGTGACATATTTAAATTTTCAAAGTACTTTGTTAACTAACTCGTGTATTTTAATATTTTTTTCTTTCTAGTACGACTATATTGGCATTTTAGAATTCGGGCAAAATATAATGGAATTTCATAACTATCCATTTTAAGTGACATTTCATGATTAGACAAAAATTTGGTGGCATTTCAAAAAATCCCTAAAATAAATTTGTAATGGTTGAAAAGTTGTCAATTGTAGATAAGGTATTTTAATTTACTTCTTTGTTTCATTACTTTCTCTAACTCTTCATCATGCTTCCTAACTAATAAGTTAACAAATGGATTCCACCTTGGTGTTAACATATTAAATAAGTAGTAAACAAAAGAAGCGAAAATTAGTTTATTAAGAAAAAAAAATTCCCTTACCTATTTTGCTAGTTCATGAAAGTTTTATGATCTTTAAATAGGGTAATTGAAATGTTGTTTAACAATGTTTTTAGTATTTTGGTACTTAATAAAAAGATTTTAATTTTACATATTATTTAACTATTATTAATATTATATGATATTTGAAAAAACTACCCTTTTTCAAAACATTTTAGAACTATTATGTCTAAATGTAACACTCGATATGTGTAACTTTCCAACAATCTAGCTTTCACGTCACTCGAACTTGAAATCTAGCCTCTCCAAGTCCTCTGTCCTCACGTAGGCCCAAAAGTGGAAGATATTGTTATCACAGTCAACCCATGTGCATCCTTATAGACCACCCACATTACTACTCATATCCCGATATGGGTTGGGGGTATTACATACCCTCCCACTCAAAGAATGTGACGTCCTCGTCGCAAGCCTAACATCCTAGTCCCATTGATCTCGGTAGGTGTCGGGTATCCCGAATCAACTCTAATACCATATGTAACGCCCTATATGAACAATGTTCAACAACCTAGCACCCAAGCCATTCGTACTTGAAAACTAGCCACCTTAATTCTTTTGTCCTCATTTGGGCTTAAAAGTGAAAGACCTTGTTGCTCTAGTCAACTCATATACCCTTATAAAACTACATTATCATTCATATCATTATGTGGGATGACAGTATTACAATAAACTTTTCTTATTTTGCTAAGAATTTTATTTTATTTTTAATATTTGAAGATATTCTTATTTAATATATTATTTATTTTAGTTTTAATAGTTATATATTTTTTTTTATTTTGAATATTTTTTGAATTTTTAACACTGAGTAACATATTATGAACTTTTGTATTTTATTAACTAGCTCATATATTTTTGTCTTATTTCCTACTTGTCAACAGTTATAGTGAAATTTCGTGAATTGGAAAAAAATATAGTGACATTTCATAATTTTTCATTTTTTAGTGACATTCATAAATTAGCAAAAAATATAGGTAAATTTCTTGCAGGGTATAAGAAATTATAATAAGACATCTTTATCTACCCTTTCTACAATGGAATATGGGTGGTAAAGTAAGAGATTTATAAGTATCCTTGACTACAACCTTACACTTATATGTTTAGGTAACGTCAAAATGCTTAGGAATTTGTTTTCAAAGCCCGAATGACTACAAATCAACACTCCTATGGGTTGTTTGATACCAGGGAATAACATTGCGATTCTTGGAAATGTAGCTATTCCATGTTTGGTACGAAAAAAACATTCTAGGAATTTAGCTTATTCCAATTTGGTAACTCACTAGGAATAATATTCCGCTGAAACGCTGGGAATTGTTATTCAAAGCGAGTGACCAGATCATCTAAAAAGTTGATAAAGTTAAAATATGAAGATATTAAATTATAGTCTATTTTTCTTTATAATATGTTAGTTACAATAATTTTAATAATATACTATTATTTATAAATATTTTTTATATTTAAAAAATTAAAAATAAACCATTTTTATGAGCATATATATTATATATTATGTATATTAAATAATATTATGTATTATATTAGTTTAATTAATAACAATCAATTATATTAATACTTAAAATAAGGTAATTTTAATTTTAAATGGAATAATTAATACCACTGAACACAATTCTACTAATAGAAATGATTGACTATAAGCGAAAATATATGTGTATATCAATCACTTACTATTTCAATATTATAATTTGTTCAATTGTTGATAAAATAATTATTTTATTTATTTAAACATAAATTTTAGTTAAAACATATATTATATTAAATTAAATATTCGTAATGAAATTCACAAAATGTAAGTTCTGGATATGCTAAGAAATGAAAATAGAGTATATTAGCATATAAAATTTTAATGTACTTATTAAGCACGGTATAAAATAGAAAAAATCTATAATTAATCATTACTTAACAAGTGCAATACATATAATTAATCATTCTGAAATATACTACAAATATTTTGTACTATAATAATTTTAATATAGTTAAAAGTCTACATTGTTATATTATTAGTTTGTTCTTTTCCTTGTAGAATGTTTTATTAAATTTGACTAATTAGTAATAGTTTTAAAATACAATTTATCCGCATTTGAATTAGTATGATGTTCAAAATTTTATTAATCATATTCATGTTACATGCTAGTATAATGTTTCTTTTATGTTCTATATACTTAATAATTACAAGTTTATATTCATAGTATCAATTTAACATTATCCAGAAAATTTAAATAGTAGAATTTTTTAAAAAAATTGTTATTGACTTCTTTTTTGGGTTCTTACAATTATGAAAGTAAAATTTATTAATTGTTCTCTAATAAATATTATTTTTTCTATGTATTATTAAAATTTATAGTATAATAATGTGTTACTTATATCAATAATAGATTTGTAACAGTATATTTTATTCCAAGTTTCTTATTATTATTCTGTCAACCAATCAAAAGAAACATCAAATTTCAGTTATTCATATCATAATAATAAAATGATGTCATATCCTATTCTTATAATTTTATTCCAATAATCTTATTGTATGATCATTCCAATAACCACGACCCACTAAGATCTTATCGAACTCTACTAAGTTTCACCGTTGGATGACCTCTGTCATAGTTCTTCTGTGGTCCAAAACGCATCCTGAATATCCTCGTGTATCGTTGTTCGAGAGCAAAAACCTTCTGTCCCGCGATAAACCGCGCTGTCTCGAGACCTCTCTGTATCGTACTCTTTTTTTATTAAGCACAACAAGAACTAACCAGTCGAAATACCATTAGATGAAAATCAAAGGTTTAGTAATAACAATCTCTGATCCAAATAGGCACGTGCACGACTAAAAATAAACACCACCATACTGAACAATGATTTACAACAATTCTTGCTTGCTACAACCAGACCCCGACCCCGACCCCGACCCCGGCCCATCTATTTCTTTGATTTGGTTGGATTATCCCTTTTCTGTCCACCGTTAGATGCCTGCTGCCTTCTCCTGAAGCGCCCTTGCATCCCTTTCGCGGAGTTGTTCAGGTGTCATCATCGTTCTTGTGTTGCTTGGATTTACCCCCATTTCTTGCTTGGCTCTCTCACGCTTTCTCTTCCTTTGGTTTCCGCGAGTCTATCTCCAAGGTTCTAAAGAAGAGATACACGGCTGTGAAGCACGTCCCGAGAGAAAGGAGTGGCGTAAACACAACCTGCACGCCGGTATTTACAGACGTCTCTGTATCGTACTCTTCATTTTGCTTCATCGTAATATTTGTGCTTACCGAGGATGATGTAATGTTCGAGCCTTATCGTTCATGAAGCACGCTTCCCAGAATTTCTGGTCCTACTCTAGCCGCATCTTCTTTTCCCCAACCTGAAGGGGTTTTCGGCGGGTTTAGACGTGAGGTGTCGTCTGCCAACTGGCTCTCTCAGTAGCAGCCTGCCCGTCGCTTCTATCTTCCTGCTAGCTCACAGGTTCAGTCCCTTGCTCTGCCGCGGAACGCCCCATTGATAATGGTTTCCGCTGCCAGTTTGAGGCGGCTGCGGCCTCGACTCTTCTGCGGTAAGTAGTTGTTCCACATGCTTAGCACCATGAATTATAATTTGAGTTCAATATATACATAGGATAAACTAAATTTGGCAATTGGTGATATTGTGTCTTTTCTTGCTCTATTTGCAATTGCAGTTGCTGCTTCGCAAAATGGCGTGTTTACATCACCTGAGACTTCAAAGACTTTGACTTCAGTTGTGAGGAACGCATTTATAAGTGGTACTGTATTCCTTTCCTACTATTGCTTGTTTTTTTTTCGGAACCTCCACAAGATCCGAGGGTTTCAGAATAAATATTTCTCTTAATATATCTGGATATTGAACCCCTAATATTAGATGCAAGATAAATTAAACTCTGGATATTGCTGTGAAACAATCTCCACTAACCGAGAGTCTGAATAAACTTGACAGGCTTAGTAGTGCTACTGGTAATCTGTGTCATTATTTTTCATCTTGTTGTTGTTGGCCTACACGAACGTAGACACCCATCCTTTTGTCTTGATCCTCTCCTCTATTTGCATCTGCATTTTCTTGGGTGCATTCATAGCTCCCCGACACCTTAATGCCACAAGCATGCCCATAGTAAAACATGCAATCATAATGGCAATCTGGTGGTACTACAAACTGTAGAGTAAACTGGATTAATCTGTGCAACTTTTGTTAGGTGGGAGTCACAAGGGTATTTCAAGCCAAGTCTTGATCGAGGAGCAGGTGACCCTTTCATTATTTCTATGCCACCACCTAATGTTACCGATCTCTGCCATGGGCATGCAAGTTTGTTACGCTTGAGGTTTGTATGATGAACTTCTTATGCTAGACCATTTTTCTGAATAAAGCTCTTTCTTGGTTCTGCTAAAACTATTTTATCATCTGTGAACTATGGTTGACTGCTACTACACGTTTTTTTATGGTTCTGTGGAGGGAACAAAAGTTTTTTTTTTCACAACCTGTATTGGCGTTCCTCAACATGGAATCACTAAACGTTACATTTCTTTTTTAATTTTAGTTCAGACTATATTAGTTTTTGTTTCAGAGAGTTAATGTAACTACAAAAAGCCCCCACGTCAACCTTTCAAATCTGTAAGTAAACTTGTGAAAATGGAGCAAGTATTGATAAACCTAGAGGTGACAAAAGTGACCAGAACCCGAAAAACCGAATTAAACCAATCCGATCCTAACCCGAATCTCAACATAAAATTATAACTTTAAAAATGACCCGAAATCCAAAACAAACTGATACGGACCAAAACCGAACCGTATTATTGTATAACCGAAAATAAACCACAATCCACATCCATCCGAACCAAGTCATCCAAACCGAAGTCACCCATAACCTGATGAAGACCTGAAATCTGAAGTGACCCGAAACGAAAATCAACCAAACCGAATCCGACCAAATCCCTGTGACAAATGAATATATTCTATGTGACCCAATGAATATATTACATTTAATTACATTAGATATGAGGATGAAACAGAACACACCAGATAACAATAATTATAGGATAGCTATGTTATGTTTTTCGTGATTAGTATAATCAAGGCTAAACATTACAAACACGAGCTACATACAATTATATTACATAAGCCAAAAGAAGGTAAGATATTGCTAAAATAAAAGTAAACAATCAAACCTAATGACCATAGCAGTATACTAGGTACACATCATTTTCCTAGCGTAGATTAGTAGATAGGAAAAGAATAAGACAAAGTAGAAAAGCAACCAGACCTACACAAAATGGCTAAAGACCAAGCACAAGTCGCCGCACACCCCGTGCCCGTGTCATCAGTGCGCGCCATACACCACACGCTGGGTCATTGTTGCGTGCCATGCGCCCGCGGGTTGACACTGCGCGCCGTGTGCCCGGGTTGACACTGCACGCCGCCACCAGGCCATCGCCACGCTCTCAACGCCTAGGGTAATGCCGTGCGCCACACGCCCCGCACCCGTACCTTTGCATGACGTCCTCGCCTGCTCGTTGTTGCGTGCGCCTCACTGCCTTGTCGCCCCTCGCTGGAATATCTAGAAATATTTATGAGTTTAATGAAATCAAATTACAAGCAAACTCATTGTAGGCTTGAATGCAATTAATAGATTACGCATGCTTTGGTATAGAATACAAAGAAATAAGGAATGTGATAAACAAGCATAGTATTCATTGGATGTCTAGATGTTGTATACTTAAAACCACCGCTTAAATTTATGGTAGTGTCGGCTTAACTTAATACAAGTTATTGAGATTGATTAAAGTCAAATTTACATATCATTATTATGATGATGTTTGATTCTGTAATGTTAACCAAATTTAACAAGAATAATTAACCTAAATTTGACTCATGACTCAAATTTAACTGAATAACTAGCCCGAATTGACCCGTGACCCGAAAAAATCAAGCAATCTAGAGGCTAACCCGAACGAAAGTGACCCAAACTGAAGTCATCCAAGCTGAAAGTCAACCAAACTGAAAGTCACCCATACTGATCCGAACTGACCCGAAATTTCAATAAATCAAACTCAACCCGAACAAACCGAATTCACCCGATCTGATCCATCGAACCGAATACTGGGCGATTTAAAATCAACAACCCGAATCAAACTGAACCGAACCGAACTGAGTCGAACCCGAACCGACTGACCCAACTGCCACCCTTGAAGTTGAAGTACATCTTTTTCCCTTTTGAAAATAGGCTTATAAAGAAAAGTAGGCTGTGAAAGATGTCATCCACTTTAGATGTAGTTCCGTTCTGTGTTGGTTAAATTTTATCCTGGGCTGGTGTTCCAAGAAACCTTTGTTCCTTTTTGTTAAATCCATTTTTAGGACTCAATATTCCTAGGCTTATGGTCTCTTAATCAACTTTAATTTAAGTTTAGGATATGATACGAGAAATGACTGGTATCGATGGATGCCTTTTTCTATTAGTTATAAGGGGAAAAATGCATCTACTTCCGCTTTGTTTCAACTGATAAGTGAATAGCACCCGATTTCTGTATGATCTTTCTATGATTGGGCATTGAACAATTATTTTATTAATGTTACTACTCTATATTATCTCTAGGATGTTATGATCAGGTACAACCGTATGAGGGGTAGACCCACACTTTGGATCCCTGGCACGGACCATGCTGGAATTGCAACTCAGGTTTTTAGTTCAGAAGCTGATCAGTTTCACAGTTTTCTGTAATGTGTAGTTCATCATCCTTGGGTGTCTATCTTCTGTTAATCTCGCCTAACTGAAAGATTATTGCCATGAATGCGTTTTTGGTTCAATTATCCGCTCTTAAGTTGAAGAAATCCCGTTGCTTACTCATGGCTGTAGTTGTCATTTGTTTCTTTTTAGTCGAATTAACATTTTTGTTACTTGCTGCGGATACTACCTGAAAACCTTTTAGTTCTTTTTTTTATTCTTTGAGGAACTGAATTTGTTAATATTGTTGACACATATTATTCTCTGTGTGGTCTATAGTGCTTCAGAGTTCTCCGAGGTTAGAGGAGACTATATATTTTTCACAAAGTATTTTGCTGAATTTAGTAATTCTTGTTTCAGTTAGTCGTCGAAAGAATGCTTGCATCTGAAGGGATAAGAGGGCTGAATTAGGTAGGAAGGCTTTGTGCAGCGTGTTTGGGAGTGGAAAGAGAAGTAAGCCATTAACTTTAGTTTCTACTCTAATTTTGTGCATGGAAGAGTTTCTTGCTTTGATTGATCATAATGTCGTATACCCCTTTTCTGCTGAAAAATACGATGCTTCAATTCATTTTGGATGTGTAACGAGTTTTTTCTTGTCAAAAATTTGTTACTTTCAGGTATGGTGGTACCATAACAAACCAGAATCAAGAGACTTGGAGCTTCTTGTGATTGGACAAGGGAGCATTTTACACTTGATGAGCAGCTAAGTCGTAAGCCATTATCCGTAGCATTGATTGGCACTAAGAATATCCTTTATGTGTAATGTTATAATTTTCAAGTGATATAACATAGGGGATAGTCTTGTTTTCTACTTTTTATCATTAAACTTGGGAAATCAGTCTTAGTCACTCAGCATGGTCATTTATGTGTTCTTCTGTATGGCATAACTTATTAAACCTCGTGATTGTGTGAATACTGGTTTAGAGCTTTGTGTATACTTGAGTGTGCTTATCTATATACATTCTTTTTAAGACTTCTTCCTTTTTCCTTTTCTTTCTTACAATTAAGAACATAGAATATAGAGTGCTGTTCTCCTTATTGGAATCTTACATGTCTATGGATAAAGTTTTAGATTTTCACGACTTATTGGTGATAGACCTATTAAAGCATGTGTGTTTCAGGAAGTTGCTTGAAATTTAGTGGGCTGGTCGGCTTACACTCATCTGTGACTTAAGTGGGAAATTTTTGACTGCTACTTTTCTGTTTGTTCTCTTCTAAATTACTGTCCATTGTTACTCTCGTCTATTGTTATCTCTGAATAGGAGCATCAGTCCAATGTCTGTTCTTTTGAAATGTTTTCTTCCT
The DNA here is from genome assembly GCA_023374045.1 of Limonium bicolor. Classification (NCBI taxonomy): domain Eukaryota; kingdom Viridiplantae; phylum Streptophyta; class Magnoliopsida; order Caryophyllales; family Plumbaginaceae; genus Limonium; species Limonium bicolor. Next base: position 69,835,589 of record CM041778.1, on the reverse strand, counting down.
ACACCGAGAAGCTTCTCTCTTTGCCAAAGCGTTATGTATGTATAACATTCTGACCTGGTTACTTTCAATTCTGTGCAGGCGCTGTAATTGAGGCTTTTGTTGGGTTGCATGAGAAGGGCCTTATATATCAAGGTTATATCTATGATTCCTAACTTTGTTTTTGAGTTGTTCAAAATTTTTTTTTTGTTAATATCATTGATTGCAGGCGTTTTTTTTTTTTCAGTTGTTACGATGATGATGGTTGTAATTTTTCTTGGTTCTTTGTATTCAGACTATTGTAAAACATTGATAAGATCATATCAATATAATTTCTTTCAGTTATCTATGTAGTTCAAGTCTAGTTTTTTTTGGAGTGTGTTGCTGGTGATTCTAAGAGGCAGTAGAATTATCTCACTACCTGCACTTGAACATGCAAGCTTGTTTCCCGTCTTGGAACCCTCTTGATGGGATATGCAAGGCTGAAGAATAATTGTTAAGATTTTAGAGATATAGTAGTGGATTATCATATTAGATATGATGTGTTATTCTAGCAGAATATAAGGAGTTTTAGATATATGATTATCTTTAGATATTAGAATAAGTAACTCGGTGTAACACCCATAGGAGTAACTGTTCAACAACCTAGTCCCAAGCCATTCTGGCTTAAAAACTAAGCACTTTAAGCCCTTTGTTCTCACTTGGTCTTAAAAGTGGAAGACCTTGTTATTGTAGTTCATTCATATGTATCCTTATAAACCACTTAAATTACTATTCATATCTCGAATGTGGGATGGGGTATCACATACTTCCCCACTCAAAGAACGTGACATCCTCGTCGTAAGCCTAACAGCCAAGTCTAGGGACTTCCTCGGTAGGTGTTGGACAATTCATCTCGACACAGTCCCAAGTCCACTTGATACCATTATCTAACATTCCATAGGGCAATTGTTCGACAACCTAGCTCCCAAGTCATTTGAGCTTGAAAATTAGCCCTTTAAGCCCTTTATCTTCACTTGGGCCTAAAATTGGAAGGCCTTGTTGTTGTAGTCAACCTATATGTATCCTTATAAACCACTCACATTACTACTATATCTGCATCAGATGAGGGTATTACATACTCCCCACTCAAAGAACGCAACGTCCTCGCTGCAAACCTAAGATCCAAGTTCTATGGACCTTTTCGGTAGGTGTCGAGTATCCTATCTGACAGCTCTAATACCATTTGTAACATTCTATATGGGCAAGTGATCCAATAACCAATCTCCCAAGCGTTTCGGGCTTGAAAAACTGACCACTATAAGCCATTTGTCTTCACATATTCTTAAAAGTGAAGACTTTATTGTTGTAGTCAACTAATATGTATCCTTATTAACCACTCAATTAACTACTCATATCCCGATGTGGGATGGCGTATCACAGTCCCCCATATGGGGTGTTACATTCAGTCACTTATTAGGATAAAATCTTGTTATATTATCTTTCATCTTTTTAGGGTTAGCTTTCTACCCTTATAAATAATGCTGCTTGTGATTTTGATTCAAAGACAATCAGATTCAGACAATGGCTCCATTTGAGTTGTACTTATCGATGTTATGTTGATTATGTGTTGTTATAAGTGAGCTGTTGAAAGTTGGTGTTTTTGTAAACTTTGGTACTTATGATGTTCTATAATGAGAAATATGTAGTAAAAAGTACACAAGCTTTGTAGGAAGTAGCTGATTTTACAATTAGAATATTGATTCTTTTTAAGTAAATAATTATGTTACATACTTTAAAGCTTCATAAAAATTATAAAATGTTATATTTTACTATGCACAATTTGAATAATCTTGTAGCTAAACATGTTGATAACAAAACATAAGTTTATAATTTAAAATAAGATGTTGTTAAAGAATTTAAATACCAAAATAAGAAATGAGCATTAAAAACTCAAAACAAATTTACTAATTTTTATGTAAACCTTTTCTTCAAATTTTTTTTTTCAAAACAATACAATTTCAAAATATAACAATTAATTTGAATAGTGCCCACTAAGTAGCGAATCGGTATTAAGGTGACAAAATTGACCATTAAAAGTTTCAAGTTTAATTGTTTGAATTTAGCTCGCTCAAGAGAGAACCTTTGTACTGTAGTTTACCTTCTGTTATCACTGTGGGGTCTTTGCCAGTGGTGGGAAGCACCATGGTATGCTGTTAACCTTCCAAGTATTAAAGTTATAATTAATCTAAATATAAATTAGTTGATATGTTCAAATAATATTACATCTAGAGAAACTCAAAATGAAAATCAATTTGTGAAAATTGAATTTTTTAAATATTTTTTTTGAAATATGAATATACTAAAAAGCAATAATCCTGATGTTGAAAGAGTTGTTAAAAGCTATGTTCCATAATGTCAAAAGTAGGATGAGTAGGAGGCAAGTATGGTAATGGAATGCATGGCCCTGCTGAGCAAGTTTTCTCTATTAAAAAGTGTTATGATAAGCTGCTGTGACTACCCCAAGTCAATTGGAGCAAGGTGATCTGGAGCAAAGGGGCATTTTCCCAGATGCTCTTATTTCATGGCTTGCTGCCAAAGGGAGGTTGGCTACCAAAGACAGTATGAAAATGGGGCATCCACAGATGAAACATGTTTCTGCAATAGAGATAAGGAAAACTGAAGCACCTGCTCTTCAGATGCAGGTTACTACAGATATGTGGAATTCAGTTTGGAATCATTACGGGTATTAGAGCACCTAGGACTGGCCTAATCTCTTAGATGGTTAGCAATAGATGGAGGAAGAATTGTAATACTCATAGAACCTTCTCTTTTGTTTTCACCTACCTTATCTAACTTTGTTTGGAGGGAAAGGAAACAATAGAATCTTTAGAAACTCCTTTTGTACAGCACAGACCTGTGCTAACCTTGTAATTAGAAAGGCTGCTCTCAGAACCTATAGGTTGTAATGTGGATATTTTCCTTTAGTTTAATATACTACTAATTACCCAAAAAAAAAAGTATGGTAAAATAAATAAGTAGAACTGATAAGTAAGATAAAAAACGTACAATCTGATTTTGTGCTGCTACACAAATATAATAATAGTACTGATAAATAAGTAGGATGAAACAGGGCCAATATCAGTTTTCCCTACTGTTTTTGTATTCTCTCCCAGCATCACTTCTACTCAAGGAGGTTTCAAGGGGATAATGACTGTTTTAGCCGCTTGAAATGAATGGAAGGCTTTTGTTAATAGGGAACCTATGTGGTTGAACCAGACCTTAACCGATTAAATTTGGAATCTGAAAATAGTTAAATTTGTTTCTAATGTCTAAATCTCCCTTTTGCAAAATATGAAGAAGAAGTTTCTTTATTAGAATATCTACTGGACGATGAGTGCTGGTTCTGATGGTTCCTGGTTTTGCACCACCTCGTTATGTTTTAATGCAACAATAAAGTTTACTAGATAAAATTGATGTGGCGAAATAAGAGAAAACTTGGTTACTGTAGATTCAAAAACAATTAGGATCCTTTGATACAGAAGATTGATTGTATTAATGTTAAGGTAGTGACCGTATTTTTACTGATATGCTATTGATTTTCGGATCTTATATGGTCAACTGCTCCAAACCTAAAAAGCTGTGTCAGACTGGTTTGTTTTCACTTTAATGATGCCTGCTGTTGTTGTTGCTCTGAATATATTCATGATATTCTAAAGCTTTTCTTTGGTTTGCTAATGGGACTAGGAAGTTGAATATTCGGAGGAACCCGGGTTCCTCTATCATATCAAATATCGAGTTGCTGGGAGGTAATTAAGCTCAAGAGTTACCAATTCTTATATGAGATTATGAACTAATGGGTGTCTGCTATGTATTACTACGCATGCATGTTGTTTGAGGATGATGTGTCATAGTATCAGGAGTATCTCTGTGATTTTCTGTCCAGTTAAAGAAACTGAAGGCTCTATTAGTGTCTGAGTGACATTGAAATCTTAATAAAAAGAAATCAATAGCTGAAGGCAGTAGGCACGTTGGCATACTGACTTTTGAATTTGGATCAGTTCTTGGTTCGGTGTCATAGTGGTGATAATTAATGTATACATGAGTTTTCCTTGTTTGTGGGTCCCATTGATTTTCACTCGTTATGAAGGAGTGACTTTCTGACTATAGCCACAACTCGCCCGGGACTTTATTGGTGATACGGCAATAGCAGTGCATCCTGAGGTTAGGTTCTATCCTTTCAATTGATTATCATGAATTGTCTATACATCTTAACAAACTTCTATCTTCTATGCAGATTGGTTTCTCTTTAATCTTTTTGCTTCATTTTGAATCTGGGGGTTGTATGTTTTAATTAGTGTCCACTATTTCTCTAAAATCTTTGTTCTTTCTTGACTTGGGAGCTTATTATGTGATGTGTGGAAGTTGCATTGTATAGAAGTCTATCAGAAACACGTCATTCTTCGTTGAAGTGTTTATAATCTATAATCCTACTCTAATCTATTTACATTTTTCTGTGTGTTAACAAGAAAGGGTTATTTTGGTTATTATCCTATCCAGTCAATGACCTCTTTGACATTTTTTGAAAATAGTGTTTTCTGATATCTAGTTGCAACTTTTAAAGTTGTCAAATTGTATACTCCCTCCGTTCAACAATAACTGTCATTTTAGAAACTTGCACACTTATTAAGAAAAAGTAGGACAATGACGCATGTGCCCCTACTTTTTACTTTTCCATTTAGATAATAATTACTTTATATTGAATAGTAGGGGTAAAAGTGGAAAGAAGTGTGTCAAAAAGCTAGAATGACAGATATTTTTGAACAAGAATCACATCCTAAAATGACAGATATTAATGAACGGAGGGAGTACTTTTTTTTGGGTATGTTGAATTTAACTATTTTTCAATTTTTATTAAGTTATAGTTTGCATTAACCTGATAAATTAAACTAAAACTAGGATTGGCGGGACTGTAAAATCGACGTGATCGTAGGATTGAATCACGATCATGGTCCTATCCTGCATGCGATCCAAATTGTTATTATGTATGTGGATTGTAAAATTTTATGATCGGGGCATCATGTGATCATGTGAACGCTGGTATCTTTTCATATCAAGATGGAGAAAACATGAATACTGTAATATCTTGATTTGGTATCTATGAGAATCTGCATCTTCACTTTGTTGTCACAATGGTATCTTGTTATCACAGCCAAGCTGAATATTGCTAGTTGGACTTGGAGGTTATTGTGCTCAATGCTCAGGCATTTCTAGTTGCTATAAAGTAAAAAGATTTGCTGAGAGTTAGATTTTCCCTAACAGTATTGAGGTTTTACTCTACAGTTGAATATCACTTTATTTGGTGATGCACGCTTACGCCATTGCTATTACAATTTTGTAGGATGACCGCTATGCAAAGTTCATTGGAAGTCAGGCTATTGTCCCAATGACATTTGGACGCCATATTCCTATTATTGCAGACAAGGTAGATGCAAGATATATTCTATTCTCTTTTACCTTGATGGTATGACTTCTTTTGTGTATATTTACTTTCCCTATTCTGTTTTTTTTCCTTAGGGCTAGACTAAGAAAACTATGAGTAATGTTGTTAAAACAGAGAGATGACAAAGATTGACAACTCTTGCAATGAGATAATTGATCTTTGTACTGTAGAGGATCTAATGATTGATTCAGGCAGCATATTATGGATTCGCTCTTAGTTAAATACTACATTTATTTATTTGTGACCATTGTATGTGAGGATGACATTATCACCCGCCTCTGCGGTATGTTTGCTATTATGTTTTTTTTTTTCTCAATTTGACATATTGTTAATGGAACCCTATCATCCAATATAACTGCCTGGTTCGCTTATCTATGAGGATTTAAAGGTTAGGATCCAAATGTTTCATGCAAGAATGAAGTTTATTGTTTCTATGGGTGTATATACTCATTTCTTATGGTTGTATAATGTCCATGTGACAGAATGTTGACAGAGAGTTTGGTACTGGTGTATTGAAGATAAGTCCTGGGCACGATCATAATGATTATCTCATTGCCAGAAAGATTGGTCTGCCTATACTCAATGTAATGAACAAGGATGCTACATTGAATGATGTTGCCGGACTATACTGGTAAAACATTAGATGCACGTTAATGTAGCATAAGGTTCTTTTACAATCATTTTTGCCATTCTCTGTAGATCCATAATTAGCCATTCTCATGAAACTTTCCAGTGGCCTCGATCGCTTTGAGGCCAGAAAAAGTTATGGTCAGATCTTGAGGAGACAGGATTAGCTGTGAAAAAGGAACCCTACAATGCGAGTTCCCAGATCACAGAGAGGTGGAGAGGTGGGTTGATGTTGTCTCTGACATCTACTTGTGATTCTTGCTGATCTGAGTTTCTCTTTTTCCCTTTGTACATCTTGCTTGAAAAACTCAAATATATTTCTTTTGATCAGATTATCGAGCCTTTAGTAAGCAAACAATGGTTCTTGACCATGGAGCCTCTGGCAGAGAAGGCTCTCAGTGCTGTTGAAAAGGGAGATCTGACTATTTTGCCTGAACGATTTGAGAAAGTACAGTCTTATATGCATTTTTTAATTTTATTTTCTTGCTACGCTGTATTTGCTTTTATGCTTATCCGAGCAGTCTCCCGGCGTTCAATTCTTTGTTGATGACTAAATATAAATAATGACTCCAATTTAAAGGTGGGTGACGAATTCTGATATGTTTTATAGGGACTAGTTTATAACACACCTTTTATCATGCCAGTTATTATTAATGGCCTTTCTTTTATCTATACCATCACCTCGCTTATTCCCTAGAAAAAAAGGATCATATAGTCATCAATATGGTTATTCTGTCCTAACATTTATTTTTGTGAGAGTTTGAGCATTTCTATTCTTGGATTAGGGCGATCTACAATTGTATTTTAGTGGTATTTATCTCAGATCTTCTGCTTGTTTTATATTAATACAGATCTACAATCATTGGCTGTCCAATATAAAAGATTGGTGCATAAGTAGACAGTTGTGGTGGGGACATCGTATCCCTGTATGTACATAGAGGGAAAAGATTGTGAGGAAGAATATGTATTTGCTCGAAACTCTGAAGAAGCTCTTTCAAAAGCTGAGAAAAATATGGAAAAGATGTTAAAATATATCAAGATCCAGATGTCCTTGATACGTGGTTTTCAAGGTACGCTAGACTATATGTCACCTTTAGTTCACGTGTAATATAATGTGCTTTGAACGACCCTTGTCAGTGAGGTAAGGATGCACATCATTACCATTCTAGTATTGTGTATGGTATTTAGAAAATGCTTTCAATGTAGTAAATTTTTTTTGTAGTTGGTATTTGATGTACCGTCCCTCTGACGCTTAACCATGCTTTATGGCCAATATGAAAAACAATTATAGTCTGATAGTTGTAACACCCCATATGAGTAACTATTCATCAACATAGCTCTCATGTCATTTAGGTTTAAAAACTAGCCCCTTTACCTTTTGTCTTCACTTTGGCATAAAAAAGGAAGACCTTACTGTTGTAGTCGACCTATATGTATCTTTATAAACCATTCACTTTACTATTAATCCCATATGGGTTGGGGCATCACAACTCCTCCACTCACTCAAAAACACGACGTCCTTGTCGCAAGTCCCATGGACCGCCTCGGTAGGTTTCAGGTAGTCCATCTTGACATGGTCCTGAGTCAACTCTAATATCATTTGTAATAGCTTATGGGCAACTGTCCAACAACATAAAACTATTCAGTTTGAAAATTATCCCCTTTAAGCCCTTTTCCTCACTTTGGCAAGTGGAAGACCTTGTTATTGTAGTCAATCCATATGTTTTCTTACAAACCATTCACTCTACTACTCATATCCTGATGTGGGATGAGGGTATTACAATAGTATTATCAGCATAATATGGGTTGTTTTATGCGCAAGGTGTGGCCACGGGACGGAGGTCTCGGGCAGCCGGGCTCAACCGGTCCCGGACTCTAGAGAAAGGGACCAGTTCCTGGACCACTACTAACAGGTTCCGAACCCAGTCCTGATCCTTTTTTTAGGGACCACAACCGGTCCCAGGCTGGATTCAGGCTTTTTTTAAAAAAAATGGTTTGTATGTTAGTTTTTGTGTAATTTATGGCTACTCAATTAATTACGACATTATTACATAAATGAAAGTATTTTAAGCATTATAATCTTATATATTATGAAGAAAATTAATTTTTAATTATTTTTTGACTTACATATTAAGAAATATAGTCGTTTATAACCAAACAAAGAGTTAAAAGCAAAAAACGTGCTATTTAGAGTATCAATTTTTGACTGGTCCCTAACTAGTCTTTGACCAGTCCCACACAGGCCCTAACTTACGTGGTCCTGGGCCGGTCCCGGTCTCTTGGAGGGTGAAACTAGACCTGTTCGCTATTTCTTACATACCGGTCCCTGGTCAACGGTGCTGGACCGGTTTTTGGCCGAGCTCGGTCTCGGCCCGCCCGGCCCAGTGGCCAACTCTACTCTACATATTCTTCTCTGTTGCCTGATCGCATCAGTGTTTGTCTTAAAATTGGATAAACATAAATGCACTGTGGTGCTGTCCTTATGACTGGTTTCTGTAGTGTGCATGGCTGCAGAACGTGAAATGGCATGTTAAAATCAATATTGTTCCATCTTTGACCTATGCAGTTCACTGTGGCCCTTCAGCACACTAGGATGGCCTGATGTTTCAGCTGAGGATTTTAGAAATTTTTATCCAACTACAGTGCTTGAAACAGGGTATGTTTATTTGTTTGCTCTAGTTTCACTTATAAGAGTTCCGTTTCTGAATTTACGCTTTAGATGTGCACTTGTTTAATTTCAAAATATTTCCATCGTTTAATCTAATTATATTTTGCTATCTCATGGCTGTTAAACTACAAGTCCACGATTTTTTTATATCTTTTTTCTCTGGTCATTTCTTCATCTATCTATCAATTTTGTTGAAGAACCAAGATTTAGGGCCTTACTACTCATGCATTTTGGAGTTTGGAAACTGAAGAAGAGTATTTTTCCTTCATCATGTCCTGCTAACACATCCTTTTGCCTCTGGACAGACATGACATATTGTTCTTTTGGGTAGCAAGGATGGTCATGATGGGGATAGAGTTCACTGGAAAGTTCCTTTTAAGTATGTATATTTGCATGGACTCATTAGGGATTCTCAGGTCAGTGTATTCCACTTTAAAATGTGTAGCATTATTTGTTTGCAGGTGTACATCGGCTATTGATAGATACAATCGGTACTTCCAACGCATGCTTAGTTGTAGCTTAGTGATAAATTTTTTGGGCTAATCAAATTTATATTGTTGACTACAGCCTACCCTTTTGTATCTAGATTCCAAATTCTCTGCTGCAACTCATGGGAGCCTCTTGCACTGCTACTGTACAGTGGCTTATTCTCTTTCGTAAATCTTTTTACAGGGGAGAAAAATGTCTAAAAGCTTGGGCAATGTCATTGATCCACTCGACACTATTGATGAGTATGGAACTGATGCATTGCGATTCAGTCTCTCTCTTGGGACTGCTGGGCAGGTTGGTCCCCAGAGAAACAAATACAGTTTAAAGTTATCTCTATTTGCATGTGACTTAGATGTTTATAAACAATTTACCACAAGACTGTATCAAGCTGTTCTTTTGTTTTCAAATCTATGCATATTATTAACTCTTGATTATACTTCCTAATCAAGGTGTTTTAAAAATTTTCTGTTGTGACCTGCTCCTTAGGTGTAACCAGCTTTTGGCTCACCCTTTTCTGTTGTCTAAGAATTCATATCAAGGGAATGCATAGTCATAGGTGATTCTTATTGAATTAATCCTGTCCTAGCATTCAAGCTCTCGACAGGACTAAAAACAATTCTTCTAGGTACACTCGGATTCTATATGTTTCTGTTCATGTCATTCATCTATATGACCAATTATGCTTTGCCGTAGAACCTGTCATGGTGTGCCTTGCTGTTATCTTCAATTTATCATCAAAATTCATTTGGTTTATATGCCAACTACTGTCACTCATTTAAATGATGGAGACCATTATCACCATTTCAAAAATGCTGAACTACAAGTAGATAAAGAATGTTAGTTTGCGGCTGATTCAACATAAATGGATAGTAGAATTGTGTGCTGCTAAATTTTATGATTTTAGATTATGAATGTTTACACATCTATAAGCTTTTTGAATATTGAATGCTTGGCATATGCTCAATTCTAGTCACTTCTATCTCTTTTGTTTTATTTTTGCTTGTCTTTCCTCTTACACTGATTCCATAATGCTCCACTCAGTCATCTAATTACTGGTGCTTTGTGATGAAAGTGGATTGACGGATAGACTTATTTTGGATCTTTTCAGATGCTCTCTCATTTCACGATTAGGTAACTGTGATTGCTGCTTATTTCTTCTCAATGAAATTGTCACCTTACAATATTCTTTTATCTTCTGCTCTGCAGGACCTTAATCTATCAACTGAAAGATTGGCTTCTATCAAGGCCTTCACAAACAAGTTGTGGAATGCTGGAAAATTTATATTGCAGAATTTGCCTCGCCAAGATGAAGTTTCTGCCTGGGAAACCTTACTTGCTTATAAGGTCAGTTTGCTTTTATAGGATAAGATAAGTATTATCTTCGAGGAGAAGATATGGTAGGAATTGTTTCATTTTGCACCATCACGCTGCTAATAGGAACAATGACGTGCTATGATTTTTTTGGTATTTCTTATCTCATTTAATGCTGCTGCAGTTTGATGAAGATGATATATTGCTCAAGTTGCCTTTGCCAGAGTGTTGGGTGGTAAGTGAAGAACCCATCTGTTTGTTAAAATTTTATGAAGGTGCAGATGTCGACTTCTTTCATTTGCAATGTTTAGGCATCAAAGCTTCATCTGCTTGTGGACTCAGTCACATCAAGCTATGACAAGTTTTTTTTCGGAGATGTTGCAAGGGAAACTTATGATTTCTTCTGGGGTGATTTTGCTGACTGGTATATTTTTTCTGAATTTTCTGGTTCATGTTTAACTGCTGTCAAATCACACCATGTGTGCATATGTTGATGTCCTAAATTTCTTTTGGTTGAGCTATAACTGATGTTACTGCATACCTATTTGGAAGATGTTACTTATTTGTTATTTTCAAAAATTACGCTGAAAGACTTCATTATTTGTTTTCTCTGAAAGTTATAGAACATATCCTATCCTGTGATACCTGCAGCATCAGTGTTAACCTTTTTGCGTAACCATTTTTAGACTCTTGGGTTCGGTCATAGATTTTTCTAAAGCTAATGTTAATACTGCAGGTATATTGAAGCCAGTAAAGCTCGTCTTTATCAATCTTCTGATCATTCCATGACTTCTTTAGCACAAGCAGTTCTTATGTATGTTTTTGAGAATATACTGAAGATTCTACATCCCTTATGCCTTTTGTGACTGAGGGTCTGTGGCAGGTACATGACCATCTATCTATGAAACTTATGTATCCCAACACTGAGATAGTTTGATCCTCCTTTAGGCATATAGTTTTAGCATGGAATTTGTTTGTTCTTGCAGAAAAAAATAATTAAATAACCAATAGTGGTTCAAGGTCTATATTGATAACCAAAAGATGAATGGTTACAAACTTAAAAAGCCTTATTGCTTGGTTGAAACCTTATCATATAATACCATGGGATAAACCTGGCTTAAAGAATTAAGAGTATAGATCATTGGCTGACTGTATGAACAAAAAAATGGCACCACAAAACCCCCCAACATACACGGAAACGCCAACAACAGACCACCACCCACAGCAACTGAATAATACAATAAAACTGATGTGGTATCTATTTGCGCAGGCACTTCCTTATCGAAAAGAAGCTCTAATAGTGTCCCCGTGGCCCCAAACTTCCCTTCCAGTTCATTCAAACATGATAAAGAGGTTTGAGAATTTGCAGGCTCTGGTGAGTGCGTTGTCTACATTTTTAGACTGTACTCTCTCTACCTTTTGGTGTGAGGTATACATACGGCTCATTCTTTTTTTTTTACTTTTTTTATGTCATTTGCATTTTTGAAATGTAGACAAGAGCAATTCGTAATGCCCGAGCTGAGTATTCAGTTGAGCCAGTGAAGCGTATTTCTGCAAACATAGTGGGTAGCCCTGAAGTCATTGAATACATATCTGTGAGTGTACCTTGATTTTTATGGTCCTGTCCCCTGTGATTGATTTGGATAGCTTGAGAGAACATTCTGAATTTAAGATGAATTTACGATTGTGTAAATTTGTTTCTCTGTTATGTTGTGGTTTATTCTATCAATTCTGTGACACATCAAGTATAATGAAGGGTCGTTGAATCATGTTCTTGTTTGGTTTGAGACCACTTGTTTTGATCTATTGGGGCCATTGATTTATCTCTCATTAGGTTTCATTCTTTTGGAAGCTAATCAACTTTGTGACACATCAAGTATAATGAAGGGTCATTGAATCATGTTTGTTTGGTTTGAGACCACTTGTTTTGATGAATCAGGGCCATTTGATTTATCTCTCATTAGGCCTCATTCTTTTGTGGGCTTATAGAAATGAGTTTATGTTATCAACTTCTTCTCTTCAGCTTACAAAAGAATGAGGCCATAGGTCATCAACTGACAATTGACATCAACT
>CM041778.1:69626831-69822463 GCA_023374045.1 Limonium bicolor | reverse complement strand
TTCAAGAACCACACAACTAGTTTTGGAAATCCTATCTAAAATAATATGTGAAACACATCAGAAGATGAGAATGAGAAACTTAGCTGTTTTAACTGCAGAGCTCTGACCAACAACAAAGTCTTTAGGTATGCTGGAGCATGCCTTTCCCTTTGTGATCTTCTAACTTCAACTTGGGGAGATGTCCCAGAATCTCTTTGTGCCTATCAGGTTCATCATCTTCTCTGAATTCTTCTTCTGTTCTTACTTCTGGAGCAAGGTTTCGACGTTTGCAGTTCATCTGGTTCAGGCTGCTGCAGGTCTCTGTCACAGGGTAAGTCTTCAAGAATCGGATTACTGCGTTTCATCCTGAAAATTATCAAGCTCACCAAAGATATCAGTAGCATCTGTCTGTGTAAAAAGATTCCTGCCTAATGTTCATTTATATTTGAGCTTCTAAAAGGATACAGTTCTCATGAAACACTGCATCCCTACTATAGATGATGGCAGTATTATCTATGTCAAGAAGCTTATATCCCTTCTTTGCTGTGAATAACCAAGAAAAATTGCCTGGACAGATTTGGAGGAAACTTGTCGTGCTGATTTTTGTTGATATTTGCAAAAACAAAGACACCGAAGCACTTCAAATCAAATAATTAGGTTTGTGACATAAATGATTTCAAAAGGAGTTTTATTTTCAATGCTTGACAGAGGCATTCTATTGATGAGAAAAACAGCAACTTGTATACTTTCCCCCAAAACTTTAAAGGCAGATTGAGTGAAAACATTAGTGCTCTTGCTGTCTCAAGTATATGCCAGTTTTCGATCCACAACTCCATTTGTGTGGAGTGTGAGGGCATGATGTTTGGTGAATAATGCCATGATGCCTAAATATTCGTACCAGCCCTTGAGCTTCCCAGCTCGTAGGCATTAATCAGTTCTAATGACCTTGACCCTTCTGTTAAATTGAGTTTTAATCATTTCAAGGAAGCCAGCAATGATGTTCAAGCAATCAGACTTAAAAGCACAAAGATGAACCCATGTGGCTCTACTTTGTCATCAACGAAAGTAAGAAAATATGAGTTCCCATCGTGGGTTTTATCCTTGTAAGGTCCCACACAAGTCAATGTGGGTTCAAAAATCTCATTGCTCCTACTGTTGCTAATGGAAAAAAGGAATTCTATGACTTTTAGACCTAGCACATGATTCACACACAAATGCTTGTCCTTGTCAAAAGATTTCAACAGATTCAAGGTTAAAAGTTGTTCTTGGGCATATGACCCAGCTATGATGCCATAGACTCAAATCATCATTACAATCGAAACCTAAGCTAAAACGTTATTACTACAGTCTAGTGAAGCATTTTTCTGTCTAGAACAGCCGTCAACCCATCTGTACAGCCCTCTGTAGAAACTCCCAACCTGTAAGGCTTTACCTCCTTCATAGTCCTGGTAAAACAGGATTTACAATCAAGATGATAAAACTTCCTTTCATCTGTTCACTTAATTTACTAATAGAAATCAGGTTAAATTTAAAAGACGGCACAAAAGAACGCTCTTTCAATAAAAAAGGTCTATTGAGTCTAACAGTCCCTTGGAATCTTGACAAGTTGGGGATGACCAGTCAGCATCCCCACGTATGAGGGATTAAGTGTAGAATAACGTGAAATAACTCTAAATTACCACACATGTGGTCTGAAGCCTCCGAATCCAAGATCCATTCATTAGTTCCAAGAATATATCTTTATCAATTGGAAGCATAACTATGTCGTTACTTACACAGATAAGTGTGCGAGATCTTACCACAAATTGCACTGGAAGAACTTTCAGGTAGGGGGTCCTTTCTGTTGGGTGTTGATTTATTTATGTATTCATACACCCTTGCAATTTGCTCCGCAGATAAAATCCCACCGAGGGATACTTTGTTTGCATCTTGCTCACCATTCCTTTCTTTTCCAGATCGTTGGCCATATGTCACGTTACTCTTCTTGTTCTAGGGTTTCTCCAACCCGGAGGAAAACCATTCTTTTGGTAACACAGCTCTTCCGTGTGGCCGGCCTTGTGGCAGTATGTACACTTCAGAGGAGATCTTCTAGGGTTTTCCGAATTTGGGTTGAGTTTTCTTTGACTGGTCAGTAGCGAATGAGAGGGAGTTTTTGAATCGGCTGAAACAGGGTTGCTTAAGGTGAGGATTTCTGTCGCTCTTCCTGAATAGATGAGCAAGGATCTCGTCCATGTCGGGTAATGGTTTTATCATCAGAATGTTGCCTCGATCGTCCCGAACCTCTCATTCAAGCCCCATGAGAATTTTATGACTCTCCTTTCCTCTAATGAAAACTCTGAATTTTTCTGAGCTTCGCGGTACAACTTTGACAGGTGCAGAGGGAATGGTGCTTGTAGCATCGATTTTCGTCCCAGATTTTCTTCAGCGGGTGAAAATCACACGGAATCGTTTTCCTTGAATGGTGGTGGCGAGCTTCTGTTCCAGTGAATAAATCTTGGTTGCGTCGGATTGTCCATATCTCTTGGTTAATTCTTTCCAGATCTCCGCAGCCGATGGGGCGAAGAGCATCTTTCTGCAATGTTTCTTCTCCAAGGCCATCACACAACCAAGCACGAGCATTGAATCCACAACAACGCGTCCAGCTTCAGATTTTTGCACGGTCGGTGGGTTTTTCTATTTTCCATTTATGAAACCCAGCTTGTTCTTCTGCTCCGAGTGCTATCTCCATTTGTACTCTCCAACACTGAAAACCAATCCCGTTGAACTTACTCGCAAGGACGGCCCCCGGACTTTCGGTAGTGGCGAGGTGAAAAGGTCCTGTTTATCCTTGCGGCATGGCCTTCGCTCCGGAATTGGCAGGAATCTGCCTTTTGGATGGATCTGGGTTCTCGGCCATGAGGAGCTCAACAAGCGATTTCGCGAAGGTGAAGAGACGTTCTCGAATTCGAATGTTCGCGGCGGATCTCAAGAAGACGTCGGAACGGGCTCTGATACCAAAAAAGAGAATTTAAACCCACAATAACCCAAGCTGTTACAACTATCTTGGATATAATGCACACATCAAGCTCTGCAAGATCGCAGGCAAAGGAGACCGAGTGAATACAAGAGGAAAAGAAACCTCAACGTTGTTGTATTCAGAATAGAAGATACAAAACCAGGAAAGAAGAAAACCCTTAAAGAACCTAAACCTTAAAACGTTTTCCACCCAACCACCCACACAGCACGTGACCAACATAAAACGTTGATGAAATAAACTAACGGCATATAGACCAAACAGACAGAATAATAAACTAAAAACATACATATCTTATCAGTAGTGCTGGGTGAGAAAGAGAAGATAGGAAGGAGAATACGACAGAAAAGAGGAGTGGTATAACTTGTAAATTATGAAAATAGTGGGAGGGTATTATTGTGTTTTAGACAGAGCCAGAAATCCAAAAGCATCTTAATGTCCGAAAGAAAAGCAGCAAAACCAACATTATCATAAAGGTCTTTTTGAACATTTATGGGACCTTTATTTTGATGCTTTTTGACAAAATAAAACTACTTTTTAGGGGAAAAACAGCATAAAGGTGTGTACCGAACGCACCCTATTAAGAAGATCATTAACAGACATCACTCGTTCAATATGAGTTATTGGAAACAGCTAATTTGATCGCCAACTTTTGTAACTTCATACTTTTGTTATCTAATCAGTATGTTTCGAATTATCCTGCGGTCTTGACATGTGGTTTGTATAATAGCTCTAGTAATTGGAAGTAGTATATGAGACTGATGTTTCCAATGTGTTCCTCCACGCGGTTAGGATGGAGGAAAAAATTTGTAATTTGAATATCTACTAATCCGGTCATATATGGTGGTATCTCAAGTTTATGAAAATAAATAAATAAATAAATAATGAACAATCAGAATTCTCACATTTTCTCTCTTATTCTCTCGCACTTTCTTTATTCCAATTTGTGAGTTCTCAAAACTATTCCGTGATTGAAGATCCACGTAGCGTAGGAATAGGACAGTAGGGTAAAGGACTAAGGAGTTCCGTCTCGATATAAACGTGACATATTTGATGGTATAATATAGCACATAGTAGTCCCCGTGTAAGTACTGCACTTTCTTCCAATAATATACTGTCAGATATAAAACAGATTGACTAAAACAGTTACAAAACTCACATGAAATGATTAATCCAAAAGCACACTTGTCTGAACTATTAGTAATAGTAGTGTATAGAAACGAAACCAAAATCATCAACATGTAGATGACACGTTAATACAGCATACCAAAAGAAAAGAGAAGCCACCTTGTCATGATTATTTGGATGTAGAGTTGAACCATAAACACAGTACAATTCCACGGGGGAGAGTAGTTAGTAGACCAGATAGATCTTCTCTTCTACTATTGATATCCATCCGAAAGCTGAAAAAATAACACTGTTAAACTATAGATCCTCTCTCCCGAGCAGTTTAAGGGAATATTAACACGGCAACACCAGAACGAGTTTGCCATGGAGAAGCCAACTACAAGGGGATGATTAACGTGTGCAAAACCACACAGGAACAGTAGGCATGTTGGCGCCGAGGTACTTCTCTTCGTCCCTTCAATCTTTCTTCGGCGTTTTCTCACCCTAAACTCGGAAGCTAAGAGCCAAACCAAAGAGTGTTTCATAAACGTCGCGGGTGAGACATAAAATTAGACCAAACCTCACCCATAACTATAAATCTGAACCAAAATACAGACTGTTTAGTAACTTGTTATCAAAATCAAAACCAACATTTTTGATAGCTTTGTACAATCTCATGGTTCTCTGGCATAACTATTAACAGCTTGATCCACTTTTTTTTTTAGCGACACTTGCACCATCCTGGGGCTCATTCCAAGATGTCACCCAGGCCCCAGCTGAGTACACTATTAACAAGTAACACAACTCATACTACTTTTAAATAAATCAGATTCCAGTAGACGAATACTATATTTATCCGGACATACTGTAGAACAAAAAATTGTAAAAGTAACCAACCTTCGCTAATAATACGACTTACAGAAAAGGTGACTCAATGGCCTTAATAAGTGTCTAATGTATACATTAATATACAAAATTGTACCCACTTGTGATCTGTTATAAGGATATAAATAAAATTACCCTCGGTGCAAAGCCAGCACACTAGCTCACTAAGCTGAGCAAAACTAATAAATTACACAAGCTGTCTGGAAAAAATCTGCTCTTATCCGAGATTCCGATGCTCATGTCAGATTGTTAGTTCAAAGACGATATTCTTGATGAAAAACCTTATGCTCTCTCAGCGACCAAATCATCGGTATGGAGCAAAGATAGACGTGTTTTAGTCAAGTGTATCTTCTCTTCCAACTCCGCAGCTTTATCTCTAACTCCTTGCACAACTTGCTCAGGAGCCTTCTCCACAAACTACCGAGAGACGAACAAAAAAGAGCAGGAGAGGCATTTCTTGTTAGGCTAATTATCAAGAGGCTACCGATGTCAATCCCTCAATATTTGCGTCATGCAAATGCAATGATGCATTAACCATACACGATAATGCTTAAGATTCAGGCATTTCATTAGAAACACAACGTACACATATTTATGAAATAAACAGAGATTAACACACAGGAAAGTATACCTTGGGAGAGGCGAGCCGAGAAATGACTCCTTGATACTCGGCCTCCATCTTTGATAGGCGCTTACTTAAACGTTGCACCTCTGCTGTGATGTCGACCATATCAGACAGAGGCAGATAAGCCTCTAAGCCTTCACTTGCAACTAAATGAACTGATCTCGACACGTTTACTGAAACAAAAGCGTCTAACAGTCAGGCATCCATGTGTCCAACGCTCTTATATCCTATCATTAAGCGATTAATGGGGGGATACCTGGAGGAACTTCTGCGAAATGGGTGCCCTGTAAATCCAGCCTAGAGAGCAGAGCTAAAACTTCCTTCTCTTTCTGCAAGGATAAGGTGATATTGAGCACATATGGTGATGGAACAGGGTTGATGACCATGTAAGCAAAGCCAACTGATTAAGCAATTCAAGAAAGAAAACAGATCTGGTTCAGCATAATAGTAATACTTTTCTCTTGGAAAATCCAGATGATAGTTGAAAGCTGACAGCAAGCAAGCACACCATAGTTGATGTCAATTGTCAGTTGATGACCTATGGCCTCATTCTTTTGTAAGCTGAAGAGAAGAAGTAAGTTGATGACATAAACTAATTTCTATAAGCCCACAAAAGAATGAGGCCTAACGAGAGATAAATCAAATGGCCCTGATTCATCAAAACAAGTGGTCTCAAACCAAACAAGAACATGATTCAATGACCCTTCATTATACTTGATGTGTCACAAACTTGATTAGCTTCCAAAAGAATGAAACCTAATGAGAGATAAATCAAATGGCCCCAATTCATCAAAACAAGAGGTCTCAAACCAAACAAGAACATGATTCAACGACCCTTCATTATACTTGATGTGTCACAGAATTGATAGAATAAACCACAACATAACAAGAGAAACAAATTTACACAAGCGTAAATTCATCTTATATTCAGAATGTTCTCTCAAGCTATCCAAATCAATCACAGGGGACAGGACCATCAAGAAATCAAGAGTACACTCACAGATATGTATTCAATGACTTCAGGGCTACCCACTATGTTTGCAGAAATACGCTTCACTGGCTCAACTGAATACTCAGCTCGGGCATTACGAATTGCTCTTGTCTACATTTCAAAAATGCAAAATGACATAAAAGAAAGTAAAAAAAAAAAAGAATGAGCCGTATGTATACCTCACACCAAAAGGTAGAGAGAGTACAGTCTAAAAATGTAGACTACGCACTCACCAGTGCCTGCAAATTCTCAAACCTTTTTATCATGTTTGAATGAACTGGAAGGGAAGTTTGGGGCCACGGGGACACTATTAGAGCTTCTTTTCGATAAGGAAGTGCCTGCGCAAATAGATACCACATCAGTTTTATTGTATTACTCACTTGCTGTGGGTGTGTGGTCTGTTGTTGGCGTTTCTCGTGTATGTTGGGGGGTTTTGTGGTGCCATTTTTTTGTTCATACAGTCAGCCAATGACCTATACTCTTAATTCTTTAAGCCAGGTTTATCCCATGGGTATGATAAGGTTTCAACCAAGCAATAAGGCTTTTTAAGTTTGTAACCATTCATCTTTTGGTTATCAATATAGACCTTGAACCACTATTGGTTATTTAATTTATTTATTTTTCGGCAAGAACAAACAAATTCCATGCTAAAACAATATATGCCTCAGGAGGATCAAATTATCTCAGTGTTGGGATACATAAAGTTTCATAGATAGATGGTCATGCACCTGCCACAGACCCTCAGTCACAAATGGCATAAAGGGATGTAGAATCTTCAGTATATTCTCAAAAACATACATAAGAACTGCTTGTGCTAAAGAAGTCATGGAATGATCAGAAGATTGATAAAGACGAGCTTTACTGGCTTCAATATACCTGCAGAATTAACATTAGCTTTAGAAAAATCTATGACTGAACCCAAGAGTCTAAAAATGGTTACGCAAAAAGGTTAACACTGATGCTGCAGGTATCAACAGGATAGGATATGTTCTATAACTTTCAGAGAAAACGAAAATGAAGTCTCTCAGCGTAATTTTTTAAAATAACAAATAAGTAACATCTTCCAAATAGGTATGCAGTAACATCAGTTATAGCTCAACCAAAGAAATTTAGGCATCAACATATGCATACATGGTGTGATTTGACAGCAGTTAAACATGAACCAGAAAATTCAGAAAAAATATACCAGTCAGCAAAATCACCCCAGAAGAAATCATAGGTTTCCCTTGCAACATCTCCAAAAAAAACTTGTCATAGCTTGATGTGACTGAGTCCACAAGCAGATGAAGCTTTGATACCTAAACATTGCAAATGAAAGAAGTCAACATCTGCACCTTCATAAAATTTTAACAAACAGATGGGTTCTTCGCTTACCACCCAACACTCTGGCAAAGGCAACTTGAGCAATATATCATCTTCATCAAACTGCAGCAGCATTAAATGAGATAAGAAATACCAAAAAAAAAAATCATAGCACGTCATTGTTCCTATTAGCAGCATGATGGTACAAAATGAAACAATTCCTACCATATCTTCTCCTCGAAGATAATACTTATCTTATCCTATAAAAGCAAACTGACCTTATAAGCAAGTAAGGTTTCCCAGGTAGAAACTTCATCTTGGCGAGGCAAATTCTGCAATATAAATTTTCCAGCATTCCACAACTTGTTTGTGAAGGCCTTGATAGAAGCCAATCTTTCAGTTGATAGATTAAGGTCCTGCAGAGCAGAAGATAAAAAAATATTGTAAGGTACCAATTTCATTGAGAAGAAAATAAGCAGCAATCACAGTTGCCTAATCATGAAATGAGAGAGAATCTGAAAAGATCCAAAATAAGTCTATCCTTCAATCCACTTTCATCACAAAGCACCAGTAATTAGATGACTGAGTGAAGCATTATGGAATCAGTAAAAGGAAAGACAAGCAAAAATAAAACAAAAGAGATAGAAGTGACTAGAATTGAGCATATGTCAAGCATTCAATATTCAAAAAGCTTATAGATGTGTAAACATTCATAATCTAAAATCATAAAATTTAGCAGCACACAATTCTACTATCCATTTATGTTGAATCAGCCGCAAACTAACATTCTTTATCTACTTGTAGTTCAGCATTTTTGAAATGGTGATAATGGTCTCCATCATTTAAACCAAATGAATTTTGATGATAAATTGAAGATAACAGCAAGGCACACCATGACAGGTTCTACGGCAAAGCATAATTGGTCATATAGATGAATGACATGGACAGAAACATATAGAATCCGAGTGTACCTAGAAGAATTGTTTTTAGTCCTGTCGAGAGCTTGAATGCTAGGACAGGATGAATTCAATAAGAATCACCTATGACTATGCATCCCTTTGATATGAATTCTTAGACAACAGAAAAGGGTGAGCCAAAAGCTGGTTACACCTAAGGAGCAGGTCAAACAGAAAAATTTAAAACACCTTGATAGAAGTATAATCCAAGAGTTCATAATATGCATAGATTTGAAAACAAAAAGCACTTGATACAGTCTTGTGGTAAATTGTTTATAACATCTAAGTCACATACAAATAGAGCTAACTTTAAACTGTATTGTTTCTCTGGGGACCAACCTGCCCAGCAGTCCCAAGAGAGAGACTGAATCGCAATGCATCAGTTCCATACTCATCAATAGTGTCGAGTGGATCAATGACATTGCCCAAGCTTTAGACATTTTTCTCCCCTGTAAAAAGATTTGTGAAAGAGAATAAGCCACTGTACGTAGCAGTGCAAGAGGCTCCCATGAGTTGCAGCAGAGAATTTGGAATCAAGATACAAAAGGGTAGGCTGTAGTCAACAATTTTAAATTTGATTAGCCCAAAAATTTATCACTAAGCTACAACTAAGCATGCGTTTGGAAGTACGATTGTATCTATCAATAGCCGATGTACACCTGCAAACAAATAATGCTACACATTTTAAAGTGGAATACACTGACCTGAGAATCCCAATGAGTCCATGCAAATATACATACTTAAAAGGAACTTTTCCAGTAAACTCTATCCCCATCATGACCATCCTTGCTACCCAAAGAACAATATGTCATGTCTGTCCAGAGGCAAAAAGTGTTAGCAGGACATGATGAAGGAAAAATTACTCTTCTTCAGTTTCCAAACTCCAGAAATGCATAGAGTAAGTCCCTAAATCTTGGTTCTTCAACAAAATTGATAGATAGAGAAGAAAATGACCAAGAAAGAATAAAAATCGTGGACTTGTAGTTTAACAGCCATGAGATAGCAATATAATTAGATTAAACGATGGAAATATTTTGTGATTAAACAAGTGCACATCTAAAGCGTAAATTCAGAAACGGAACTCTTATAAGTGAAACTAGAGCAAAGAAATAAACATACCCTGTTTCAAGCACCAGTTGGATAAAAATTTCTAAAATCCTCAGCTGAAACATCAGGCCATCCTAGTGTGCTGAAGGGCCACAGTGAACTGCATAGGTCAAAGATGGAACAATTATTGATTTTTAACATGCCACTTCACGTTACTGCAGCCATGCACACTACAGAAACCAGTCATAAAGACAGCACCACAGTGCATTTATGTTTATCCAATTTTAAGACAAACTGATGCGATCAGGCAATAGAGAAGAATGTAGAGTAGAGCTGGCCACTGGGCCGGCAGGCCAAGACCGAGCTCGCTAAAAACAAGTCCAGCACTGTTGACCAGGGACCGGACCGGTATGTAAGAAATAGCGAACAGGTCTAGTTTCACCCTCCAGAGACCGGACCGGCCCAGGACCACATAAGTTAGGGCCTGTGTGGGACTGGTCAAAGACTATTAGGGACCAGTCAAAAATTAACTCTAACAGCACGTTTTTTGCTTTTAACTCTTTCTTTTGGTTATAAGACGACTTTCTTAATATGTAAGTTCAAAAAATAATTAAAAATTAATTTCTTCATAATATATAAGATTATAATGCTTAAAATACTTTCATTTATTAATAATGTCGTAATATAATTAGTAGCCATAAATTACACAAAAACTAACATACAACCATTTTTTTTAAAAAAAAGCCTGAATCCAGCCTGGGACCGGTTGTGGTCCCTAAAAAAGGATCAGGACTGGGTTCGGAACCTGTTAGTAGCGGTCCAGGACTGGTCCCTTTCTCCAGAGTCCGGGACCGGTTGAGCCCGAGTAGGGTGAGCATTTGGATAATTCATTAACCGAATCCAAATTGTAAAAAAAAAATAATTTCGGTTCATTCGGTTTTTAACCAAATTATCCAAATTTGATCAAAACCGATTAACCGAAATCCAATTATCCAAAATCCGAAAGTTTTTTAAGTTGAAAACCGAAAACCAAACTGAAATCCAAAATTTCCTTCAGTTCGAATTTCAACTAAGTGAAATTTAAAAAAAAAAACGAAAACCGATTTTATAAATCGGATTTCAATTAACCGATTTTTTTTTAAAAAAAAACCAAACACATTTTTTGTTTCATGTTCATCATCAGCAGCAGTAATAACCATAAGCTGCTAGAAAATTGTGAATTCCCAAGTTGTCAATTCATCACAACAGAAACAAAAAAAAACTCACTCAAACATTAGACTAGTTACATCAAACTAGGGTGAGTAGCGATGAACGATGTTCCAAAACAACCAGTTATATATAATTAATTTGACAAAAAAAAATAGTATGACATTATAGAATTGAAGGATTGGAGCAATTACGAGACCGGGTTTTGAATTTTGACATTTTGTTTGTCATGTTTAAAGAGTATTAACTAAAGTAAAGATTTGGCGAATTTTCTTTAAAAAAAGTTAGGATAATTCGTTAACCGAATTTAGTGTTAAAACCGAAGTCCAAACCGAATTATAATTCAGATATCTGAATAACCGAAATTTTAAATTCGGTTTTAAAATTCGGTTAAAAATAAAAAAAAAAATCGGTTAATTTGGATTTTGGATAAATCCAAATGCTCACCCCTAAGCCCAGACCACTCCGTCCCATGGCCACACCTTTGAGCATAAAACACACCATATTATGCTGATAATACTATTGTAATACCCTCATCCCACATCAGGATATAAGTAGTAGAGTGAATGGTCTATAAGAAAACATATGGGAGTAAAAAGGGGCTTAAAGGGATAATTTTCAAACCTGAATAGTTTTATGTTGTTGGACAGTTGCCCATATGAGCTATTACAAATGATATTAGAGCTGACTCAGGACCATGTCACAATAGACTACCTGAAACCTACCGAGGCGGTCCATAGGACTTGCAACGAGGACGTCGTGTTCTTTGAGTGGAGGAGTATGTGATACCCCCAACCCACATGGGGATTAATAGTAAAGTGAATGGTTTATAAGGATACATATAGGTCGATTACAACAGTAAGGTCTTTCTTTTTTAGGCCAAAGTGAAGACAAAAGAGTAAAGGGGCTAGTTTTTAAACCTAAATGACATGAGAGCTATGTTGATGAATAGTTACCCATATGGGGTGTTACAACTATCAGACTATAATTGTTTTTCATATTGGCCATAAAGCCATGGTTAAGCGTCTGAGGGACGGTACATCAAATACCAACTACAAAAAAAGAAACATTTTACTATATTGAAAGTATTTTCTAATATACCAGACACAATACTAGAATGGTAATGATGTGCATCCTTACCTCACTGACAAGGGTCGTTCAAAGCACATTATATTACACGTGAACTAAAGGTGACATATAGTCTAGCCAAGCGTACCTTGAAAACCACGTATCAAGGACATCTGGATCTTGATATATTTTAACATCTTTTCCATATTTTTTCTCAGCTTTTGAAAGAGCTTCTTCAGAGTTTCGAGCAACTATATATTCTTCCTCACAATCTTTTCCCTCTATGTACCATACAGGGATACGATGTCCCCACCACAACTGTCTACTTATGCACCAATCTTTTATATTGGACAGCCAATGATTGTAGATCTGTATTAATATAAAACAAGCAGAAGATCTGAGATAAATACCACTACAAAATACAATTGTAGATCGCCCTAATCCAAGAATAGAAATGCTCAAACTCTCAACAAAAATAAATGTTAGGACAGAATAACCATATTGATGACTATATGATTCCTTTTTTTCTAGGGAATAAGCGAGGTGATGATATAGATAAAAGAAAGGCTATTAATAATAACTGGCATGATAAAAGGTGTGTTATAAACTAGTCTCTATAAAGCATATCTGAATTCGCCACCCACCTTTAACTTGGAGTCATTATTTATATTTAGTCATCAACAAAGAATTGACGCCGGAGACGCTCGATAAGCATAAAGCAAATTCAGCGTAGCAAGAAAACAAAATTAAAAAATGCATATAAGATGTACTTTCTCAAATCGTTCAGGCAAAATAGTCAGATCTCCGTTTCAACAGCACTGAGAGCCTTCTCTGCCAGAGGCTCCATGGTCAGGAACCATTGTTTGCTTACTAAAGGCGCGATAATCTGATCAAAAGAAATATATTTGAGTTTTTCAAGCAAGATGTACAAAGAGAAAAAGAGAAACTCAGATCAGCAAGAATCACAAGTAGATGTCAGAGACAACATCAACCCACCTCTCCACCTCTCTGTGATCTGGGAACTCGCATTGTGTAGGGTTCCTTTTTCACAGCTAATCCTGTCTCCTCAAGATCTGACCATAACTTTTTTCTGGCCTCGAAGCGATCGAGGCCACTGGAAAGTTTCATGAGAATGGCTAATTATGGATCTACAGAGAATGGCAAAAATGATTGTAAAAGAACCTTATGCTACATTAACGTGCATCTAAGTGTTTTACCAGTATAGTCCGGCAACATCATTCAATGTAGCATCCTTGTTCATTACATTGAGTATAGGCAGACCAATCTTTCTAGCAATGAGATAATCATTATGATCGTGCCAGGACTTATCTTCAATACACCAGTACCAAACTCTCTGTCGACATTCTGTCACATGGACATTATACAACCATAAGAAATGAGTATATACACCCATAGAAACAATAAACTTCATTCTTGCATGATACATTTGGATCCTAACCTTTAAATCCTCATAGATAAGCGAACCAGGCAGTTATATTGGATGATATGGTTCCATTAACAATATGTCAAATCGAGAAAAAAAAAACATAATAGCAACATACCGCAGAGGCGGTGATAATGTCTTCCTCACATACAATGGTCACAGATAAATAAATGTAGTATATAACTAAGAGCGAATCCATAATATGCTGCATGAATCAATCATTAGATCCTCTACAGTACAAAGATCAATTTTCTCATTGCAAGAGTTGTCAATCTTTGTCATCTCTCTGTTTTAACAACATTACTCATAGTTTTCTTAGTCTAGCCCTAAGGGAAAAAAACAGAATAGGGAAAGTAAATATACACAAAAAAAGTCAAACCATCAAGGTAAAAGGAATAGAATATATCTTGCATCTACCTTGTCTGCAATAATAGGAATATGGCGTCCAAATGTCATTGGGACAATAGCCTGACTTCCAATGAACTTTGCATAGCGGTCATCCTACAAAATTGTAATAGCAATGGCATAAGCGGGCATC
This sequence comes from Limonium bicolor, assembly GCA_023374045.1. Lineage (NCBI taxonomy): Eukaryota > Viridiplantae > Streptophyta > Magnoliopsida > Caryophyllales > Plumbaginaceae > Limonium > Limonium bicolor. Next base: position 69,808,302 of record CM041778.1, on the reverse strand, counting down.
ACCAAATCAAGTTATATTCGACTGTAGAGTAAAACCTCAATACGGTAAGGAAAATCTAACTCTCTGCAAATCTTTTTACTTACAGCAACTAGAAATGCCTGAGCATTGAGCACAATAACCTCAAAGTCCAACTAGCAATATTCAGCTTGGCTGTGATAACAAGATACCATTGAAACAACAAAGTGAAGATGCAGATTCTCAAAGATACCAAATCAAGATTTACAGTATTCATGTTTTCTCATCTTGATATGAAAAGATACCAGTGTTCACATGATCACGTGATGCCCGATCATAAAATTTTACAATCCAAATACATAATATCAATTTGGATCGCGTGCTGGATAGGTCCATGATTGCGATTCAATCCTACGATCACATCGATTTACGGTCCCGCCAATCCTAGTTTTAGTTTAATTTATCAGGTTAATGCAAACTATAACTTAATAAAAATTGAAAAATAGTTAAATTCAACATACCCAATAAAAAAGTATATATTAACAACTTTAAAAGTTGCAACTAGATATCAAAAAACACTATTTTCAATTAAAATGTCAAAGAGGTCATTGACTGGATAGGATAATAACCAAAATAACCCTTTCTTGTTAACACACAAAAATGTAAATAGATTAGAGTAGGATTAGATTATAAACACTTCAACAAAGAATGAATGTTTCTGATAGACTTCTATACAATGCAACTTCCACACATCACATAATAAGCTCCCAAGTCAAGAAAGAAGCAAAGATTTAAAAGAGAGAATATGTGGACAGCTAATTAAAACATACAACCCCCAGATTCAAAATGAAGCAAAAAGATAAAATAGAGAGACCAAAATCTGCATAGAAGATAGAAGTTTGTTAAGATGTATAGACAAATTCATGATAATCAATTGAAAAGGATAGAACCTAACCTCAGGATGCACTGCTATTGCCGTATCACCAAATAAAGTCTCTGGGCGAGTTGTGGCTATAGTCAGAAAGTCACTCCTTCATAACGAGTGAAAATCAATGTGACCCACAAACAAGGAAAACTCATGTATATACATTTAATTATCACACTACACTGAAACCAAGGAACTGATCCAAATTTCAAAAGTCAAGTATGCCAATGTGCCTACTGCCTTAAGATATTGATTTCTTTTTATTAAGATTTCAATGTCACTCAGAACACTAATAGAGCCTTCATTTTCTTTAACTGGTACAGGTAAAATCAAAGAGATACTCCTGATAATATTGACACATCATCCTCAAACAACATGCATGGCGTAGTAATACATAGCAGACACCCATTAGTTCATAATCTCATATAAGAAATGGTAACTCTTGAGCTTAATTACCTCCCAGCAACTCGATATTTGATATGATAAGGACCCGGGTTCCTCCGAATATTCAACTTCCTAGTCCCATTAGCAAACCAAAGAAAAGCTTTAGAATATCATGAATATATTCAGAGCAACAACAACAGCAGGCATCATTAAAGTGAAAACAAACCAAGTCTGACACAGCAGTTTGTAGGTTTGGAGACCAGTTGACCATATAAGATCCTGAAAATCAATAGCATATCAGTAAAATTCGTGTCACTAACTTACATTAATACAATCAAATCTTCTTGTATCAAAGGATCCTATTTGTTTTGAAGATCTACATAACCAAGTTTCTCTTATTTCGCCACATCAATTTTTATCTAGTAAACTTTATTGTTGCATTAAAAACATAACGAGGGTGGTGCAAAACCAAGGAACCATCAGAACCAGCACTCATCGTCCATTAGATATTCTTAATAAAAACTTCTTCTTTATATTTTGCAAAAGGGAGATTTAGACATTAGAACAAATAACAATTAACTATTTTCAGATTCCAAATTTAATCGGTTAAGGTCTTATCTGGTTCAACCACATAGGTTCCCTGTTAACAAAGCCTTCCATTCATTTCAAGCGGCTAAAACAGGTCATTATCCCCTTGAAACCTACTTGAGTAGAAGTGATGCTGGGAGAGAATGAGACAGTAGGGAAAACTGATATTGGCCCTGTTTCTATCCTACTTATTTCAGTACTAATATTATATTTGTAGCAGCACAAAATCAGATTGTACGTTTTTTCTTACTTATCAGTTTACTTATTTATTTTACCATACTTGTCTCCTACTCATCCTACTTTTGACATTATTGGAACATAGCTTTTAACAACTCTTTCAACATCAGGATTATTGCTTTATTAGTATTATTCATATTTCAAAAAATTTATTTAAAAAATTCAATTTTTCACAAATTGATTTTCATTTTGAGTTTCTCTAGGTGTAAATTATTTGAACATATCAACTAATTTATATTTAGATTAATTATAAACTTTTAATACTAGGAAGGTTAACAGCTTACCATGGTGCTTCCCACCACTGGCAAAGACCCCAGCGATAACAGAAGGTAACTACAGTACAAAGGTTCTCTCTTGAGCGAGCTAAATTCAAACAATTAAACTTGAAACTTTTAATGGTCAACTTTGTCAACTTTAATACCAATTCGCTACTTTAGTGGGCACTATTCAAATTAATTGTTATATTTTGAAATTTTATTGTTTTGAAAAAAAAAATTTGAAGAAACGGTTTTACATAAAAATTAGTAAATTTGTTTGTGAGTTTTTAATGCTCATTTCTTATTTTGGATATTTAAATTTCTTTAACAACACATCTTATTTTAAATTATAAACTTATGTTTTGTTATCAACATGTTTAGATACAAGATTATTCAAATTGTGCATAGTAAAATATAACATTTTATAATTTTATGAAGCTTTAAAGTATGTAACATAATTATTTACTTAAAAAGAATCAATATTCTAATTTGTAAAATCAGCTATTTCCTACAAAGCTTGTGTACTTTTTACTACATATTTCTCATTATAGAACATCTTTTTTTTGATAAGTAGTAGTATATTAATTATCACAAGAACCGAAGGAGATACACAACCTATAGGTTAGAAGATGCCACTGCCCTAATTACATAGTTAGCACATTGTTGTGCTGTGCAAAAGAGGTCCCGAAAGATCCTATTGTTCCTCTCCTTCCATAGACAATATATGAGAGCGGTGAACACAAAAGAATTCATTCTATTCCTATTACACCGTTTTTTCCATGTTCTACTAACCCACCTAACTATTCTGTCCCAGTTCCTTGGACTTCTAATTCCTCCATATTGATTCCAGACTGTTTTCCAAACCTCGTTAGTATACCCACACTCAAAAAACAAGTGTTTTACTGATTCTCTATCATCATGACAAAATACACAATTTTCATCAGCTGGCATCCCCCAATTTCTCATTATAGAACATCATAAGTACCAAAGTTCACAAAACACCAACTTTCAACAGCTCACTTATAACAACACATAATCAACAACATCGATAAGTACAACTCAAATGGAGCCATTGTCTGAATCTGATTGTCTTTGAATCAAAATCACAAGCAGTGTTATTTATAAGGGTAGAAAGCTAACCCTAAAAAGATGAAAGATAATAAAACAAGATTTTATCCTAATATCTAGACATAATAAAATATGCAAGTGACCGAATGTAACACCCCATATGGGGGACTGTGATACGCCAACCCACATCGGGATATGAGTAGTTAATTGAGTGGTTAATAAGGATACATATAAATTGACTACAACAATAAAGTCTTCCACTTTTAAGACTATGTGAAGACAAATGGCTTATAGTGGTCAGTTTTTCAAGCCCGAAAGGCTTGGGAGATTGGTTATTGGACACTTGCCCATATAGGATATTACAAAATGGTATTAGAGCTGTCAGATAGGATACTCACACCTACCGAGAAGGTCCATAGAACTTGGATCTTAGATTTGCAACGAGGATGTTGCGTTCTTTGAGTGGGGAGTATGTAATATCCTCATCTGATGCAGATATAGTAGTAATGTGAGTGGTTCATAAGGATACATATAGGTTGACTACAACAACAAGGTCTTCCAATTTTAGGCCCAAGTGAAGATAAAGGGCTTAAAAGGGCTAATTTTCAAGCTCAAATGACTTGGGAGCTAGGTTGTCGAACAATTGCCCATATGGAATGTTAGATAATGGTATCAGAGTGGACTTGGGACTGTGTCGAGATGAATTGTCCAACACCTACCGAGGAGGTCCCTAGGACTTGGCTGTTAGGCTTACGACGAGGATGTCACGTTCTTTGAGTGGGGAAGTATGTGATACCCCATCCCACATATCGAGATATGAATAGTAATTTAAGTGATTTATAAGGATACATATTAAAGTGCTTAGTTTTTAAGCCAGAATGGCTTGGGAGCTAGGTTGTTGAACAGTTACTCCTATGGGTGTTACACCGAGTTACTTATTCTAATATCTAAAGATAATCATATATCTAAAACTCCTTATATTCTGTTAGAATAACACATCATCTCTAATATGATAATCCACTACTATATCTCTAAAATCTTAACAATTATTCTTCAGCCTTGCATATCCCATCAAGAGGATTCCAAGACGGGAAACAAGCTTGCATGTTCAAGTCCAGGTAGTGAGATAATTCTACTGCCTCTTAGAATCACCAGCAACACACTCCAAAAAAACTAGACTTGAACTACATAGATAACTGAAAGAAATTATATTGATATGATCTTATCAATGCTGTTACAATAGTCTGAATACAAAGAACCAAGAAAAATTACAACCATCATCGTAACAACTGAAAAAAAAAACACGCCTGCAATCAATGATAATATACAAAAAATAAAAATTTTGTGAACAACTCAAAAACAAAGTTAGGAATCATAGATATAACCTTGATATATAAGGCCCTTCTCATGCAGCCCAACAAAAGCCTCAATTACAGCGCCTGCACAGAATTGAAAGTAACCAGGTCAGAATGTTATACATACATAACGCTTTGGCAAAGAGAGAAGCTTCTCGGTGTAGGAAGAAAAACATTTCAAAAGAACAGACATTGGACTGATGCTCCTATTCAGAGATAACAATAGACGAGAGTAGCAATGGACAGTAATTTAGAAGAGAACAAACAGAGAAGTAGCAGACAAAAATTTCCCACTTCAGTCTACAGATGAGTGTAAGCCGACCAGCCCACTAAATTTCAAGCAACTTCCTGAAACACACATGCTTTAATAGGTCTATCACCAATAAGTCGTGAAAATCTAAAACTTTATCCACAGACATGTAAGATTCCAATTTAAGGAGAACAGCACTCTATACTCTATGTACTTCATTGTAAGAAAGAAAAGGAAAAAGGAAGAAAAGAATGTATATAGATAAGCACACTCAAGTATACACAAAGCTCTAAACCAGTATTCACACAATCACGAGGTTTAATAAGCTGTATGCCATACAGAAGAACACAATAAATGACCATGCTGAGTGACTAAGACTGATTTCCCAAGTTTAATGATAAAAAGTAGAAAAAAGACTATCCCCTATGTTATATCACTTGAAAATTATAACATTAACATAAAGGATATTCTTAGTGCCAATCAATGCTACGGATAACTGTCTTACGACTTAGCTGCTCATCAAGTGTAAAATGCTCCCTTGTCCAATCACAAGAAGCTCCAAGTCTCTTGATCTGGTTTGTTATGGTACCACCATACCTGAAAGTAACAAATTTTGACAAGAACAAACTCTTACACATCCAAAATGAATTGAAGCATCGTATTTTTCAGCAGAAAAGAAGGGGTATACGACATTATGATCAATCAAAAGCAAGAAACTCTTCCATGCACAAAATTAGAGTAGAAACTTAAAGTTAATGGCTTACTTCTCTTTCCACTCCCAAACACGCTGCACAAAGCCTTTCTACCTAATTCAGCCCTCTTTATCCCTTCAGATGCAAGCATTCTTTCGACGACTAACTGAAACAAGAATTACTAAATTCAGCAAAATACTTTGTGAAAAATATATAGTCTCCTCTAACCTCAGAGAACTTCTGAAGCACTATAGACCACAACAGAGAATAATACGTGTCAACAATATATTAACAAATTCAATTCCTCAAAGAACAAAAAAAGTGCTAAAAAGGTTTTCAGGTAGCTACCGCAGCAAGTAACAAAAATGTTAATTCGACTAAAAGAAACAAATGACAACTACAGCCATGAGTAAGCAACGGGATTTCTTCAACATAAGCAGCGGATAATTGAACCAAAAACGGCACTTCATGGCAATTAATCCTTTCAGTTAGGCAGAGATTAACAGAAGATAGACACCCAAGGATGATGAACTACACATTACAGAAAACTGTGAAACTGATCAGCTTCTGAACTAAACAAACCTGAGTAGCAATTCCAGCATGGTCCGTGCCAGGGATCCAAAGTGTGGGTCTACCCCTCATACGGTTGAACCTGATCATAACATCCTAGAGATAATATAGAGTAACATTAATAAACATAATTGTTCAATGCCCAATCATAGAAAGATCATACAGAAATCTGTGCTATTCACCTTATCAGTTGAAACAAGGCGGAAGCAGATGCATTTTTCCCCTTATAACTAATAGAAAAAGGCATCCATCAATACCAGTCATTTCTCGGATCATACTTCCTAAACTTAAATTAAAGTGTGATTAAAGAGACCATAAGCCTAGGAATATTGAGTCCTAAAAATGAATTTAACAAAAAGGGACAAAGGTTTCTTGGAACGCCAGCCCAGAAAAAAAATTAACCAACGCAAAACTGAACTACATCTAAAGTGAATGACATCTTTCACAGCCTACTTTTCTTCATAAGCCTATTTTCAAAAGGGAGAAAAGATGCACTTCAACTTCACGGGTGGCAGTTCGGGTCAATCGGTTCGGGTTCGACTCGGTTCGGTTCAGTTTGATTCGGGTTGATTTTAAATCGCCCAGTATTCGGTTCGATTGGATCAGGTCGGGTGAATTCGGTTGGTTCGGGTTGAGTTTGGTTTATTGAAATTTCAGGTCAGTTCGGATCAGTATGGGTGACTTCCAGTTTGGTTGACTTTCAGCTTGGATGACTTCGGTTTGGGTAACTTTCATTTTCGGGTTAGCCTCTAGATTGCTTGATTTTTTCGGGTCACGGGTCAAATTTGGGCTAGTTATTCAGTTAAATTTGAGTCACGAGTCAAATTTAGGTTAATTATTCTGTTAAATTTAGATAACATTACAGAATCAAACAACATCATAATAATGATATGTAAATTTGACTTTAATCAATCTCAATAACTTGTATTAAGTTAAGCCGACACTACCATAAATTTAAGCGGTGGTTTTAAGTATACAACATCTACACATCCAATGAATACTATGCTTGTTTATCACATTCCTTATTTCTTTTGTATTTCTTTACCAAAGCATGCTTAATCTATTAATTACATTCGAGCCTACAAATGAGTTTGCTTGTAATTTGATTTCATTAAACTCATAAATTTTTTCCAGTATATTCCAGCGAGGGGCGACAAGGCAGTGAGGCGCACGCAATGAGCAGGCGCAGGACGTCATGCAAAGGTACAAGTGCGGGGCATGCGGCGCACGGCATTGCCCTGAGCGTAGAGCGTGTGGCGATGGCCTGGTGGCGGCGCAGTGTCAACCCGGGCGCACGGCGCGCAGTGTCAACCCGGGCGCACGGCACATGGCACACCACGATGACCCAAGCGTGTGGTGTATGGCGCGCAGTGATGACACGGGTGCGGGGTGTGTGGCGACTTGTGCTTGGTCCTTAGCCATTTTGTGTAGGTCTGGTTGCTTTTCTATTTTGTCTTATTATTTTCCTATCTACTAATCTACGCCTAGGAAAATGATGTGTACCTAGTATACTGCCTATGGTATTAGGTTGATTGTTTACTTTTATTTGAGCAATATCTTTACCTCTCTTTTGGCTTATGTAACTATAATTGTATGTAGCTCGTGTTTGTAATGTTTAGCCTTGATTATACTAATCACGAAAACATAACATAGCTATCCTATAATTATTGTTATCGGGTGTGTTCTGTTTCATCCTCATCATCTACTGTAATTAAATGTAATATATTCATTTGGGTCACATAGAATATATTCATTTGGGGTCACACTGGATTTGGTTCGGATTCGGTTTGGTTGATTTTTGGTTCGGGTCACTTCAGATTTCAGGTCATCATCAGGTTATGGGTGACTTCGGTTTGATTGATTTCGGTTTGGATGACTTTGATTCGGATGGATGTGGATAGTGGTTTATTTTCTGTTATACAATAATACAGTTCGGTTTGGTCCGTATCGGTTTGTTTAGGATTTTGGGTCATTTTTAAAGTTATAATTTTTTGTTGAGATTCGGGTTAGGATCGGATTGGTTCAATTCGGTTTTTCGGGTTCTGGTCACTTTTGTCACCTCTAGGTTTATCAATACTTGCTCCATTTTCACAAGTTTACTTACAGATTTGGAAGGTTGACGTGGGGACTTTTTGTAGTTACATTAACTCTCTGAAACAAAAACTAGTATAGTCTGAACTAAAATTAAAGAAAGAAATATAACGTTTAGTGATTCCATGTTGAGTGAACGCCAATACAGGTTGTGAAAAAAAAAACTTTTGTTCCCTCCACAGAACAATAAAAAAACGTGCAGTAGCAGTCAACCATAGTTCACAGAAGTATAAAATAATTCTTTAAGCGGATCGAAGCAAGAGCTTTATTCAGAAAAATGGTCTAGCATAAGAAGTTCATCATACAAACCTCAAGCGTAACAAACATTGCATGCCCCATGTGCAGAGATCCGGTAACATTAGGTGGTGGCATAGAAATAACGAAAGGGTCACCTGCTCCTCGATCAAGACTTGGCTTGAAATACCCTTGTGACTCCCACCTAACAAAAGTTGCACACAGATTAATCTCCCCTTTACTCTACAGTTTGTAGTACCACCAGATTGCCATTATGATTGCATGTTTTACTATGGGCATGCTCGTGGCATTAAGGTGTCTGGGAGCTATGAATGCACCCAAAGAAAAATGCAGATGCAAATAGAGGGAGAGGGATCAAGACAAAAGGATGGGTGTCTACGTTCTTGTGTAGGCCAACAACAACAGGATGAAAAATAATGACACATATGTACCAGTAGCACAACTGCGCCTGTCAAGTTTAATCAGACTCTCGGTTAGTGGAGATTGTTCAACAGCAATATCCGAGTTTATTTTTATCTTGAATCTTAATATTAGAAGGGGTTCAATATCTAGATATATTAAGAGAAATATTTATTATGATAAACCGCGGATCTTGTGGAGGTTCCGAAAAAAAAAAAACAAGCAATAGTAAGAAAGGAATATAGTACCACTTATAAATGCGTTCCTCACAACTGAAGTCAAAGTTCTTTGAAGTCTCAGGTGACGTAAACACGCCATTTTGTGAAGCAGCAACTGCAATTGCAAATAGAGCAAGAAAAGACACAATATCACCAATTGCCAAATTTAGTTTATCCTATGTATATATTGAACTCAAATTATAATTCATGGTGCTAAGCATTGTGGAACAACTACTTACCGCAGAAGAGTCGAGGCCGCAGCCGCCTCAAACTGGCAGCGGAAACCATTATCAATCGGGGCGTTCCGCGGCAGAGCAAGGGACTGAACCTGTGAGCATAGCAGGAAGATAGAAGCGACGGGCAGGCTGCTACTGATAGAGCCATGTTTGGCAGACGACACTTCAAGCGTCTAAACCCCCGAAAACCCCTTCAGGTTGGAGAAAGAAGATGCGGCTAGAGTAGGACCAGAAATTCTGAGGAAGCGTGCTTCATGAACGATAAGGCTCGAACATTACATCATCCATCGGTAAGCACAAATATTACGATGAAGAAAGAATGAAGAGTACGATACAGAGACGTCTGTAAATACCGGCGTGCAGGTTGTATTTACGCGACTCCTTTCTCTTCCGGGACGTGCTTCACAGCCGTGTATCTCTTCTTTAGAACCTTGGAGATATGACTCGCGGAAACCAAAGGGGGGTAAATCCAAGCAACACAAGAACGATGGATTGACACCTGAACAACGCCGCGAAAGGGATGCAAGGGCGCTTCAGGAGAAGGCAGCACAGGCATCTAACGGTGGACAGAAAAGGGATGATCCAACCAAATCAAAGAAATAGATGGGCTGGGGTCGGGGTCGGGGTCGGGGTCTGGTTGTAGCAAGCAAGAATTGTTGTAGAAAAAAATTATGAAATAACACTAGGGACCAAAAATGTACCTATATTAATCTATGTCCCAAACTATTTCTTGAAATAACCGTTCTGGAAGATCGACGATTTCATTAATTATCAAAGTTGAAATGTCTCTTCAAGAGACGATTTCAACGTTTTCCCGCGCCACGTTGGCGCTGACTCGTCGGGACTGGGGCAAGGTGAAATCGTCTGTTGAAGAGACGATTTTAATAAATCGTCTCTTCAATAGACGATTTCACTCTTTCTACGATGCGCGCGAGAAAGCACTTCGAAAGTTTCAAAATTACTAATGAAATCGTCGTTTCCAAAGACGATTTCTCTATTAAGCCAGAAATCGTCTTTTGTAAAGACGATTTCACGGGTTATACTTACTTAACCGATTTTTTCCTTTCCCTTCCTTATTCTTTCTTTCCTCCTCTCTGTCGAACTCGAACATCCCTCCCTTCCTTAACCAGCGACTGAAATCGCCACCCCCTACTGCCGCCTCTCATCGCCGGAAACCGCCCCCGCCTCCGCCAAGCTTCGGCGCCACCAGCCTGCAACAACATCCCTTGTTAGTCTTAACACTTACATCAAAATTTAAGGTAATTTCTAACCCTAAAAAAATTAGGGATTATGGAAAAATTAGGGATTCTTAAATAATTGTTAAATTAGTAACTTATTATATGTGGTTATGTGTTAAATTGTAGTGGTGATTGATTATTGATGAAATTCTAGTGATAATTGATGTTTGATTTGTGAAATGTTGGTGAATATGGATTGTTTGTGAAATTTGGAAATTTTATAATTTTGTGAAATTTGTGAATGTTGGGAAATTGGGATGTTGTTGAATTTGTGAGATTGTGAATGTTTGGAAATTAATTGTTTGAAGTGTTTAAATAATTATATGCAATTGATAAGGTTGAATTGTAGAATTAGTTGTTGAATGGTAGTGTATTACAATATTATAGTGTTTGTTTATTATTTTCGGTTTTGTTTGTTTCCAATCAGCCAAATGGTGGAACGGTTGATTAAATTTGTGAATTATGAATGGTGTTTGCAAATAGGTGGATATGTCCGCCGTTATCCAGTTCTTATGTCGTATTAGTGGCAAAATTGTTTATGGGGCAAACGGAGCTGATTACGAGGGTGGGAAGAAGAAGCTCCTCATGGTTAGTGGCAACACCAATTATGAGCAGCTTATTGCTGAGATTGGTAGTCGTTTCGGTATCGACTTGTGCACCCATGAAGTGACGGTGTCACAAATGATGGGTCAGACAAAGAATGACGGAACCACAAAGTGGACAGTTATACCCATCGATGACGGGGTGTGGAAACCCCCTAATGTGCACTGGAGGTATTGTGTTCGCCACATTGTCAGCAACTTCAACAAAGTGGAAAGAAGTGCAGGGATGAAGAAGATGGCCTCCAGAGCAGATCCACACCTTATGGGTTCAAGGGTGGCAATCGACACACTGTTAAGCTAAGAGAGGGGCATTGTACTTGCCAGAAATGGCAGACTTACAGGATTCCATGCTCACACGCTTGCGCAGCGGCTGCTTTCATACACATGGACAGTACATCTCTTATGGGGTCGTGGTACAGTTGGCAGAAGCAGCTCGATGTGTACGGTCGACTCTTTGTCCCATTCGGGGATCAGCACTCGTGGCCTCCATCAGACTTTCCCATCATTCTTCTTGACCCATCTCGTGTGCGAGGAAAGGGAAGACCAAGATCAACCCGTTTCGTAATGAGATGGATTTGAAGGAGCCCAAGAAAAAGACTAGATGCACTAGGTGTGCGCAAGTGGGTCATAACAAGAGGAGATGTCCTAGTAGTAGTTCTACTTAGTGTTTGTTGTGTTGTACTATTCAATTACGTTTGTACTTGAATTTGTGTTATTCGTAGAATATTAATGCAATGTTTCTTATGTTTTAAAAAATTGCATATTCTTTTCTAAGATACAAGCTTTTGATATGGTTGAATCTCTGTTATTTAATATTCAGTTACACATGGATCCCAGTCCACCCCGTGGTTCCATACTTTGACATCAGCGTCATCATAGGTCTAGATCTGTGTGGGATGGGAACGAGTATCAGGTGCTACAGTGTCGCCGCTTCGAGGCTAGTGTACGACGTGGCGGGCATGTACGTAACGATGAGAGGATGCGCCCGTATTTGGAGGCTTCTGGATTCATTGGGATGGCTAGTCTAGAGTTCATCTCCTTGGACTGGCATCTGATCACTGCACTTGTAGAGAGATGGCGTCGAGAGACCCATACTTTTCACATGCCGACAGGAGAGACCACCGTCACATTGGAGGATGTGGCTCTGCTTACCGGCCTACCTATATATGGACTACCAGTCACGGGTACCACACTCAGAGATTGGGGAGCGTTGTGCGACGACCTCCTAGGCGCTAGGTCGGCCGTTTACATACTGATGCTACTGGGTGGGACCGTTTTGTTGATCGGTCAGGGAACCAGGTCCATCTGATGTGCTTGCCACTTTTGGAGGATTTCGGCCAGGCGGACAGTACAGCTGGGGTTCTGCATGTCTGGCATGGTTGTACCGACAGCTGTGTCTAGCGTGTGATGCTGGGGACAGTGGTATCGCTGGGGCGCTGGTCGTCCTACAGATTTAGGCATGGGAAGATTTTCTTATATAGCTCCCATCCGTCGACATGTCCATCATGCTGGCCCACTTCCTTTACTTCCGCTTGCACATCGCTGGCATGTCGACTTCGATGTGACCAGACACTCCACACATGTGCTCACTCACTACAGAGAGGCATTTGACAGGCAGACACCGCATCAGGTGAGTATTGTTTTTGTATGTTGCATTGGTTTTCTTTACACGAACATTATGTCTTTAACTTTTAATGTCTATTATTTCAGATTGTCTGGGAGCCCTACACGGATGAGGTGTTACAGTCTCTTCCTCCGTATTGCTTGGTTGGTCTCCACATTGCACGAGTTTGGGTGCCACTTATATGCTTTCATATAGTGGAGTTGCATCTCCCGGATCGTGTGATGCGACAGTTTGGCGGGAGGCAGTTTCCACCGGATGATCCTAGGACAGACGGGGATGATGCACGGGTTGATCTGCACAGCATCGACTTGAGAGGCCGCACCGAATGGAACTGGGCAACTCACCATTAAGAGTACATTGCCCTGTGGAACCTGCGTGCTGAGAGAGTGGTCGATCTACAGTTGGATGATCCTGGTCCTGCGTACGAAGAGTGGTACGGTCGCAACACGAGGAGATACATTGGCCGTACGGGAGCTCTATTGGGATACATGGTGAGTAAATCCAACTTTACTTGTTTTATTTTAGTATTATGACATATCATTTTGTTATATTCATATTTTGAATTGTGGTGTAGGGGGCGACCACAAATGAGGTCATCGGCATGCTAGAGGCAATGTGTGTCGATGATGCTCTCACAAGTCTACGGGTGATGAGAGACGAGTACAAAAACACGTACTACGTCCTTCCACGGCCAGCATGTCCCAGTAGCTGCCCCAGATGAGGAAGATGCTGATGCCGCTACGGATCAGGGTATGAGACAAGGGCGTGGTCGTCGTCCTCGTGGTCGAGGTAGAGGAAGAGGACGTGCACGTGGTGAAGCTCCTGAGGCAGTAGATCATCAGGAGGCGTTCGACATCGCCGGTAGTATGACCCTATCTCATATCGTTGATCCTACGCAGCAGGTCGACACTACTGGATTTGCATATTTTGGGAGCAGCTCAGGCTTTCCCGGGGCGTCATCCTCCGGTGCTGGGACGCATGGACATCACGACGCCGGCTGCAGACCTTGCATTAGCCTCTACATCTACTCCTGGAGCACCACTTAGGGATAGAGATTCCCGAGATTGTCATGATGTAGGGGATCTAAGTGGTCGTGACCTTGATCCTACTCTTGCATCAGCAGTTTAGGATCCTGCACCTAGATGAAATACCCCTAACCTTTAAAATATAATTAAATGATCTAGTAATGATCTAAATGAGTAATAAACATCTAATTATATTGGGGAACAATCAAAGATCTCAACAAGGCAAAACGCCTTAGATCGGTAAAGCCGAAATGTGCCTTAAGACACCATAAAGATTGTGTGACCTCAAATAGGATCCAAAGTGGATTCCTAAGTATTATAATGAAGTAAAGGAAACACAACAAAACCGTTCTCAAGGAGAAACTAAGCATCTAGGACACACCCTGTGACACAAAATGTGCTACTAAAACACCTTAAAGCACGTTTTTGTGAGATTGCCTTTTAAATTGATTTTTTAATGGGCTTAAAAATTAATAATTATCCTTAAATATGATATTTTATCATATTGTATCATATAGGAATTTAATTCCAGAAATTAGAATTTTTACAAATTAAATTAAAAATATTAATAAACCCTAAAGTGGGGCCGTTCGAGTCAATATTGACCAAGTATGGTCAATGGTCAATTAATTGACCCAATTGACCAAGGATTTCGACAGGCAAGGAGGAGAGGAGTCAGCATAATCATTGTTAGACAAATTAGCTACCTAATACCAAATTTGCAATAGTAAAAGTTACTTTTATTACTTTTCCAATTCAATTAAGCTTTCCAATCATTCTTCTTCACTCACCTTGCTTCCCAGCCGTCCAGCAGCCCCTCACCTCTTTTTCTCCATTTTCGTGGTTACACAGCCAACTCAGAGGAGAACAGCAATCACATTGGTAAGCTTATTAAGCTCTTAAATGTTCATTTTCTTCACTTTCTTCCTTCTTTCAATGGAGCAAAGCATAACACCCTTCCCATCATGTTCAGTTAGTTATGGAGGTTAAATGGAGGGTGGATCTCGGCATTAACAAGGGAAGAAGGTGGAGAAGCTAATCTTGTCAAGGTATAAAATGTGCTCTAAGCACATATCTTTGATTCCCTTCAATTCGGCTGTGAAACTTTGTTTCTAAGCTTATAATCTTCATCTTAACTACTTATCCAGTTGGTACATCAAGAGCTTCGAAGTATAACCAGATCCAAGCCAAAAAACACCATTTTAGGCATTTTAACAAGGTAAAGATTAGCTATCTTCTAATCTGAGTTATACCAGTTTAAAGCTTGGTTTTAGTAGCTCTTTAACACTCTTTGCCTATGTAAATACAGGCCGAGATTAACCTTGTATACCTTGGTGTTCTAAGGTAAATTTTACCTTGAAAATTGACATTAAACACTTTATGGTTAGATCTTGCTTGGAGACTAATCATGCCTTAATTGCTGTTTGAAAACATGTAAACTAAGCTGTGGAAAATAGATCTCCATACAGCCGTGGCCAACAAGGCATATACAAGGATAAATCAAGGTATAAACACCTTAAACTTATGATTTTTATAAATTTTAAGCATATATATATATATGGCCGAGAGTGAAGTTACATATATAGGTCATATTGACCTAAAAATGGAAAAAATGGCTAAGATAAATTAAGCTAGTCATTTAAGAGGTTTAATTAACATAATGGTCAAATTATGGCATTATGTGGAAAAATAATTAAACTAAGGTGAGGCCGAATATATATGCTATATTTTGAGACATTTATTGTGTAATTTATTTTGCAAGTTCAAGGTTGTAATAAGGCCATGTCATTAGGCCATTTTAATTTAATTTTATAAGCTTATTTAGTTTTATTTATGCTTATATAATTAAGTTGGGGCCAAATCGTAATTACTGGAAAATATAAAGCCGTGGGCTTAATTTAGAGGAGTTTAGGGTTTTTAAATGAATTTAATAAAAATTATAACATTTTATAAAGTTTTGGGTCAAAATTGTAAAAATAGAAAAGTATGGGGTATTGTTGGTAATTACCGAAAGTTTGAGTCCCAATTGGTATTAGAAGTCAAAGTTGACTATATAGGAGACTTTGACCAACTTTGGAGAATTTTAGAAATTAAAATACTACCTTATAATAAGATACTTATTAAATTGTAAAAGATTTATAAGACTTGGGGTGGCATTGTGATTTCCGAAAACTTGGGGGTACTAAAAGGAGTTTAGTACAAACCTTAGGTTATTAGGAATTTTTAGGAATTGATTTGGTTAAAATTGGAGTTAATATGAATTAAATAAGTATAATATAAGGTATTTCATAATATTGTTACAAATGGGTAACATATGTGGTAAAATCGAGATTTAGAGAAAGTATAAGGTTAGGAATAATGTTTATAACCTTTTGGTATAGTTTGGTGATTTTTGGAATTATATACAAGGCTTTATAAGGACATATGTATAATATATGATTTTAATGGAATTAGAAAACTATATGTTATAAAGAGGGGAAATTGGTGAATATAGAAAGTTAAGTGGTGGAAAAATAATTTAAATAGACCATGGGGTCTGTTCGGTTATTTTGAGAAAATGTAACCATGGGTTATAAGTATATTAAGGAATAAGGATTATAATATAAGGTATATACTATAAGTGTAACAAGGAAATATAATTTGGGGTTGAGTTGTAAATTATGGAAGTGTTGGTGGGAATTAATTAATACCGAGAGTTTTAAGGGCTGTTTGGTATTTATTAACAATATATAACTATAAGTTATAATTGTTTTAATGACATAGTTGTCAAATTATATGTTATATAACTATAATATAACATGGTATAAATTATGTGGAGGATTTTGTAAATAATTAAGGAACATAGGTGCTGTTCGGAAATATTAATATTTTTGAATGAACTTTATAATATGGTTTTAATGTTATAAGAATTATAACATTTGTAATATAAGAGGTATTCATTAAAAAGGATGAATATATATTATAAGAATTGCCATATAAGAAATAGTTCCATAAATACATACACATAAATAAATATGTGTTGTGGTGGAAAATATAATATGGTTTAATGACCATATATTTTCATAATTAAAATGACATATGATAAAAGGAAAAGAATTACAAACATTGGATATGGAATGTTAGGACTGTACATGTGATAA
This sequence comes from Limonium bicolor, assembly GCA_023374045.1. NCBI lineage: Eukaryota > Viridiplantae > Streptophyta > Magnoliopsida > Caryophyllales > Plumbaginaceae > Limonium > Limonium bicolor. Next base: position 69,791,193 of record CM041778.1, on the reverse strand, counting down.
TAAGGATTGATAATGCAAAGTATTGTTTACCACATTGAATTTGGGAAAAAGGAAAAAAAAAAAGAGAGAAACAAACCTTAGAAAAATAAATACTAAGGTGAAATGTATGGTGTATGACAAGAATCATACATACAATATAGAAACAAGCTATATGATGTACAAACATACATTAGGTTACATGCGATAACAAAAGCTCAACTATAAATATATTAATATACGAGACAAGACTACGCTTGTAATATAACACTTTTCCAATCTCGAGTTAAACCTAAAACCCGACAAACATTGACAGTTAATAACGGGGGTTAACCGGGAGGTATTAGTGACGGTACGGGGTACCGTAGAATTTTGTGTTGTTATACAGTATGCTAATCAGTAGCATTATGTATTGTATAGACTGTTAGAGACGACGCACGGAGCATAGGATCTTGCTGATTCATACTCCACCGTAATACTCTCAGGGTGAACGGTATGTTATTTATGTGGCTTGATTGTCTCTGAGGATTTCCTCAGTTCAGACATTGTGTGAAAATCTGTGTTAAGATTGAATGTCTGCTTGTGTGAATTAATATGCCTGAGTTCTATATTAATGCTGCTTATAATTATTACTGTTGCACGATAACAGTACTGTTCGTATATATGAACATTATAAAACGGACTAGCGGCAATGATGCTATCTTATATGTGTAATATAAGGAACGTAAGAAAAACGTTGTAGCATTAAGACAATAAGATACATATATTATATGAGACTTATATACGGAGCATTGGCCTCTTTAACGCCGCTCTCGTATCTAACACTGGATCCTGAGTCGACATACTCAGGATTGGACTAACGACCTTAGTCTGTTGTGTTAGGAAAAATAATAACGCGATGCGATGGTATAGATAAGTTATCAAGAGGATGTGGCTCTTGCTGTGAAATGTGATCCATTAACGATACTAGGATACCGTGTGGTAACCGTAAGTATCAGGATAAATTTCCAACGAACTACAGATTGTTCGTAGGACGGAGACTCTACCGCTGGAGTGGCTACTGCCGTGGGTGACCCGCCAAAGAGATGGGTAACTTAGAGACACGTCGTTCTAACGAGACGTTGTCATCAGACATGATTGAACAATTACGAACGACTATATTAACTCGTACATTAGGCGAACATTATTTGGGCTTGCATGCCAAAGACGAGAGTTCATACTCGTTTATAATTCTCGTTACCTCGCCTTGTTGTTCATTGGTTGTGCTTTGTGGTTATGTGTGGTATGTTGGTGGATTTGTTTGAACAAGCCATCGTGCTCATATTGTGTGTTGTGAACTGGTTGTGTCGAGTCACCGTACTCATGTGTGGATTGTGGTTGGGTGTCTGGTCGAGTGAGTCGCTGAACTCAATTATGAATTATTAAGTGTTTGTTGGAGTGGAGTCTCTGTACTCATATAAGCGCTGTAAACGCTTTCAGTGGTTTATTACGATGCGATGTGTGAAGCCGGGGGTTGTTTGTTATTTGAGATTACTGCAATATATATTGTTGCTTTACAGTTTCAACATTGAACTATTTGTATGGAAACGAATTGCATACTCTCGACCAAATAACTGAATGGTCCGAGGGTGCATGACAGTCAGGTAATAACATACTCAGCAGGGGCTGATCCATACCACAAACTACCATTTTTGCAGGTATGCAACTTCCGGTGTCGGCAAAGAGAGTGACGCGCTGGGTAGTTTGATTACAGTTATTTAAACATGCACTGTTGCATTTTAATACGAACCTAAACATGTATAGGTTTTGGATACGTAGAAAGCTCACTGTGAATGTATTTTATATTGGTTTGGGGAGTTTAGATCTATCTCTTGTTGTCACTGCGAGAAAATGTTTCGTATTTAAGAGCTTATCAGGAAGCACGTATTACTCGTATGGGCGAGCAGAACGTGACCAGTAGTCAATTGTTAGATTACCGCTGCGATTATATTGTTAAGTAAGATGATTAGGAGCCGAATAGTAGGGGTGTTACATAGAGTGACTAGGACGTATGTACGACGTAGTAAACATAGATGATGTAGGGTGTTACATTTTGTAAACAACTTGATTTTGAGATTGTATTACTTTCTCTCTTATAAACTATTACATTTTTCACATTTTGATTTCTTATTTTTCTGTGACGTTACAAAAGTTTTGAATTTGTTCTGAGCACAGTGAATGTGGGAGAGATATTAATATGTAGAGGTTGTTTGTTATGAATTTGTGGTGTTACAGACCTTGGAAGATGTTCCAAGTGGGTGTGTTGTTGAATTGTGGTGTTCCAACACTTAGAAAATTGTCTAAGTGCTATGAACAGGTGAAATCATCTCTTGAAGAGACGATTTCATACTTATTTCAGTAGAAATCGTCTCCTGAAATCGTCTGTTTAAAAGACGACTTCGCCTTTGCTCCGATTCCAACCTTAGTTCATCCACCAAACTCATTACTCACTTCTATGTTAACTCACCCAACTTTTCTCACTTTTCCTTCAACACTTATACTAGTTTTTTATTCTTCAATGCTACAGATTTGACACTCATCTTGTCACTCCTTGTTTCTTCATTCAATGCCATCACTAATGCTCCAAATACATTATCTTACACCCTAGTCCTTCCCGCACTTAGCTCTTTCTCTCAATCTATTTTCAAAGTGGTACACTACTCACAACAACACCAAAATACACTTAGTTGCATCCTAGGTTACTTCCTCTTCTTAAACATCTAAGTCTTCTAATTTCTAGACAATTTTGACATAGTCTCCCCTATAATTTTCACTTTGCCCACATACATATCAGCTCACACATTCATTTCCTAATCTCCACTTCAATCCAAGCATTACAACATAATAATTTCCTACACATATACAATTATTTCCCAAGGTTTCCCAAAGCTTTTAATCATCATTTTAAAAGTTCCAAAACAATTCAATTCTCTTCCTCCTGGTACTACAACATAACTACTACTCTAGCCCATTTGATTTCCTCATTTTAAGCATTGCAAACAGTTGAATTGATATATTAAAAGCTAAAAATAATCCTAGAAAATAACAAATCAACAGATCGTCGGGTTGCAAAAATCCCGGTCGCAGTAGTTAGCAATTTAGAAGCAACCAGGTGTCATCCACGGGACTTGAAGAAAAAGTCTAGCCTAAGACAATCGTTAATTCAAAAGGGGTTGTTATTGTTTTGGGATATAAATAAATAACAAGAACGAGATAATTAAAATAACAGACAGGAAAATAAATAACAGATAAAATAAGTGATAGATGATATGGATGAGCGGGACTCTAGGTTCAGGTTAAAACCGTTTGATCAATTATGTCTACTGGTTAACTAAAGATAGATTGGCAAAATTCCTAATATTTTCTTAAGAACTAAATCATAGATTCAGAAGAACTCGTTTACCAGAAATGCGGGGTCTAGTCTAGACTCGAGCAGAAACACATGTAAACGGATTAAGTACGAGGAATAATAATTTGTGTCTGAAGGGATAATTAATTAATCCAATCAATTTTTCCACAGATAAACAGATTAATTTAACCGATCTATTTATCACTTGGTCGGATCAAGATAGATTTAGTAAAGCAGTTCAATAATTTATATGAGTGGTACTGTACGTCGTGGTGATTATATGGAAATGGAATAGATGAAATGAGATAGAAATTGTGTACGGTGGTGGAATGGATGGAGGCGTGTGTTGTGGTCTGTATGGAGTGTGAGATGGTGTATGATCGATGTGTCTTGGTCTGGGATGAATGGTGTATTTATAGTAATATTTGGAAGAGTACGGTGGTCTATGGTGGAGGAAATGATGAAGAGGATTAGTGATGATGATAATGAATGTGTAATGGGTTGGTTGGAAAGTATAAAGGAAATCGATCGTGGATGTAATATGCTGGAAGGGAATAATTGGCTGGAAAGATTAGTAGTAGTAGTGGGGCGGTGCTGTGTGATAATATATGTTTATATATTTTTATTCTGCTCGATTACACCTTCAGGATCGCCCGATTTGCCGTGTCCGGATCTGCGTCCGGATCAGTTGATCCGGACGAGTGTATTTTTTTTCGTTTTTTCTGCAACTTTCAACTGGGCTTAGATTCTTCATTTGAGCTCTGTTTTACTCCCCGTTTGTTGCGTTGGAAATCTCTTGAGGAGAACTATGCATTTCTACCATCATTTCCTGATTTTATCATATAAATTGGCATCAATACTTGCCCAAAGTAAGAGTCATGAAACGCATTGGATAAATGTGAGAAAACGCCTAAAAACTTGCGTATAATAAGAATTTAGAGGATATAAAACTATATAAATTTCACACTTATCAAATCACCCCACACTTAGCCTTTTGTTTGTCCTCAAGCAAAACTCTCAAGTACAAGTTAAAACCGTGCTAAAGGAACTCAACAGAAAAGGAAGAGCACGAAGGAAAACACTGCTAGCATCACCAATCAAGGGGCGACTCACATTTATTTAGCACAAATTATTTCTTTTCCTCAAAATGTGAAGTCATTCAAAGCTAACAGGAGAGAAATTAAACCATAAGAACTTAGCCTTTAGCCATGAGCCAATCCACCTTTTTCCTTCACATACCACGGAAATGACAAGGGGCATGAAGTAAGATCTTATTCCATCATACCTTTCAATGCCACCTACTCATGATCCATAAGAGTTAATCCTCTTCAGCAAAGCAATAGCATTTTTTTTCCGAATATATTATCAAAATTAGCATGCTTAGGATCAGCGGAGTACCTTGTCTTGCTCTTTTTCAACCATTTCAATCCAGTTCATTCCTGGGCTCAAAGCTAAGAGCAAATTTCAGATGGTGAATATTCTCATTTGTTTCAGCATTTCTAGAACAAAGACTTCATTTTAGCAATTAAAAACCAGAAAAATTTCAAAATTTTACACCCCAAGATCGGCTAACCAACTAAACTTCCTCTATGGTTTCCTTCTAAATTGAGCTATCTTAGCAAGACTTTAACAAATGCAAGAGAAAAGAGCTCAAAGATACACAAAAGGCAAAATGCAAAGGAACTTACCCCACCCCACACTTAGAGTGGAGCTATGTCCTCATTGCGTAAAAAGAATTTTAACATTGCAAGCAATCCAACAGGAGAATAAAATTGCACACAGCAGATCAGAAGGGAGTATATAAAATATTCAAGAGTTGGAAAGGTACGAATACTCCTCAGAATCCGCTCAGGGTGTGTACCAAGGCTAACCCCACACTTGAGTTCAGCTAAGCATCAAAGTAAGCAAGCTGATAAATATAATCTGCAAAGCCAGAAGAACTCAAGTGGAACCAGACAAAACCATTAGTAGAAAGATAAGAGCCAAGGCTCTTGCAATATGCACAGCATCCGCCACCACACAACAAAAATAAAAACAAAAGAGTAAAATAAACAACTAAAATGAGAAAGCGAAAAGAAATACAAACCATGGGTTGCCTCCCACCAAGCAGCCCGGAGTTAGAGTCTCAGGCTAGACTCTCACTTCGTTATCCAGGATCGAAAATAAAAGTTGACAGTGGTGCCAACGGGGATACGAAGTGGCCAGCAATCAGGATTAAACCACCTGGATCAAAACAAAGTGTTACCTCAACAAATAAAATAGGAAAATAAATGCTCCATAGAACCTGGCCCTCTAGGAGGTATTGACGGTAACGGGTCTCAAGCAGAAGACCAGGTGCTGATTGATGTTGTTCCTCAAATTGGAGGATGTAAACATCTTCCTCGTTTAGGTGAGGCTCGAAAAGGTTATGATACCGGCAAAGTGGTGGTGGTTCTTTCTTCTCAAATTCGAGGATGTAAGCATCATCATCTTCTGGATAGATCAAGGAGAAGGAGGAAAGAAAACCGTCTGCAGCAGGGTGTACTCCGTCATGAACTGCTTTGCTCCTTGGTTGTTGCAATATTAGAACTAGCTGAGTTTTTAACTCCACAATTGTGTCTTCCAATTCAGCAAAGAACTTCAGTTTGTTCATGTAGAGGTCTTCTCCTTCAGGTTGTTCGACAACATTGTTCATGATTGTATTGTGTTGTGGAACACCTATATTCTGCAGGTAGTATGGTTGATCCTCTAACCATAATTGCTCTTGAAATTCAAGACAATTATCGATCTCATGAGGTCCTGTACAATATGAGCAATATATATCTTGGGAATAATACAATTCCCATGTGAATTCATCCTCACTTGCCATTATCAGTTAGAAACAACTAAAAACAAAATAAACTAATAACAAAAAATAATACAAAAATAGTTGACAACCAAATCCTTTGCCATTTTTTTTAATTAAAAAAACGAAAATTAATAAATTAATGCAGTAAAGAAAATGGGAGCTGTGAAATAAAAATTAAAAAGGACAGAACTAAATTGCAAAAGGAATTTAAATGACGAAGAAATTTAAATGATAGTAGTTTAAATGATAGAACTTAAATAACGGGAATTCAAATAACAATTAAATAAAGAAACAGAATTTAAATAATAGAAATAAAATTACTGAAATCTAAATGACTGAAAATTAAATGACAAAAATTAACTGACAAGGAAATTTAAATGACGATAAATAAACAACTAGAATTTAAATGGCCGAATTTAAATGACAGTAAAATAAATAGCTGGAAATGTAAATTACAATAAAATAAATAACTGAAATATTAAATGACAATAACAAAATAAATAGATTAAACAACACCGAAATACTGTAAACAGTAAATATAAATAGTAGACAAAAATAAACATAATTACAAACAAAATTGAAATAATAAACCAAAATCATAAACTGAATTACGAAACAAATAAAAATAGAAAACAAAATAAACAACAGAACAATGAATTAACCAAGGCTAGGGACTAGACAAAGTCAAGTCCCCGGCAACGGCGCCATTTTGCAAACGGTTGAATTGATATATTAAAAGCTAAGAAATAATCCTAGAAAATAACAAATCAACAGACCGTCGGGTTAAAAATCCCGGTTGCAGTAGTATAGCAATTTAGAAGCGACCAGGTGTCATCCACGGGACTTGAAGAAAATAAGTCTAGCCTAAGACAATCGTTAATTCAAAAGGGGTTGTTTTTGTTTTGGGATATAAATAAATAAAAGAACGAGATAATTAAAATAATAGACAGGAAAATAAATAACAGATAAAATAAAGTGATAGATGATATGGATGAGCGGGACTCTGGGTTCAGGTTAAAACCGTTTGATCAATTATGTCTACTGGTTAACTAAAGATAGATTAGCAAAATTCCTAATATTTTCTTAAGAACTAAATCATAGATTCAGAAGAACTCGTTTACCAGAAATGCGGGGTCTAGTCTAGACTCGAGCAGAAACACATGTAAACGGATTAAGTACGAGGAATAATAATTTGCGTTTGAAGGGATAATTAATTAATCCAATCAATTTTTCCACAGATAAACAGATTAATTTAACCGATCTATTTATCACTTGGTCGGATCAAGATAGATTTAGTAAAGCAGTTCAATAAACTCATGACATTAATTGAAAAGCGCAAGATAAACATTAATCGTAACAATCTACAATTAATTTAAACCAGCAAAATATAAATTACATAATTAAAACAAACTGAAATAAACCATCCCCCATAGTAAATCCTCTAAACCGACATAATAAATATATTGACAGGATAAGAAATCATCTTATCTGACATCCTGATATTGCTTTGTTATTTGGACTGAATTATGTCGGTTTGTAGGTTAGATAATGGGTGTATGTATGAGTGGTACTGTACGGTCGTGGTGATTATATGGAAATGGAATAGATGAAATGAGATAGAAATTGTGTACAGTGGTGGAATGGATGGAGGCGTGTGTTGTGGTCTGTATGGAGTGTGAGATGGAGTATGATCGATGTCTCTTGGTCTGGGATGGAATGGTGTATTTATAGTAATATTTGGAAGAGTACGGTGGTCTATGGTGGAGGAAATGATGAAGAGGATTAGTGATGATGATAATGAATGTGTAATGGGTTGGTTGGAAAGTATAAAGGAAATCGATCGTGGATGTAATATGCTGGAAGGGAATAATTGGCTGGAAAGATTAGTAGTAGTAGTGGGGCGGTGTTGTGTGATACTATATGTTTATATATTTTTATTCTGCTCGATTACGCCTTCAGGATCACCCGATTTGCCGCGTCCGGACATGCATCCGGATCTGCGTCCGGATCAGTTGATCCGGACGAGTGTATTTTTTTTCCCGTTTTTTCTACAACTTTCAACTGGGCTTAGATTCTTCATTTGAGCTCCGTTTTACTCCCCGTTTGTTGCGTTTGAAAGCTCTTGAGGAGAACTATGCATTTCTACCATCATTTCTTGATTTTATCATATAAATTGGCATCAATGCTTGCCCAAAGTACGATTCATGGAAAACATTGGATAAGTGTGAGAAAACGCCTAAAAACTTGAGTATAATAGGAATTTAAAGCATATAAAACTATATCAATTTCACACTTATCAGGCATACAAAATCTGTTACATAAAGCATACAAAAACTACTCAAGGTAAGAACATTTACCTTGTATTTTCTAGTTTTCCTTCCTTCCTTCTTCCTTCTTTCTTCTTTTCCTTTCCTCTCGTTCTTGACCAACCGGTTATGTGGGTTCAACTTCTAATGCTATAGCCCATTAATACACACTCATTTCAATTCAAACCAACCTTTAAATCAACCTAAAGCTTAAGGTATGTTTTTAGGGTTTAGGGAAAGACATTACCTTGCAAGTGTATAGAAGGAGTGTTGGACAGCAACAAAGCAAGATTCCCACTCCAATGTGAAGCCAAAAATCAGCTGGGAAGCAAGGAACAAGAAGCTCAAAACTTGAAATTTCTTTAGCAAATGAGAGCTAGAAATGTTAGTGTTTCGAATTTCTTTTTACCTCAAACCAACAAGGTGAAGGAGGAGCTTCTAATGGTGGTCTTAATCTTCAAGAAGGAGAATACCCATGGAGATGAAAGTGGGTATTTTCGATTTCTGAAAAGAGGGAGATGCTAATATGTCCACCACTGTCTGAGTTGGTCTACCGGTGCTGTCCGCACCTTGCTGGTTTGACTTTGGAGGGCTCGAGCCATAGTTCTTGCTCCGGTAAAGAAGTCTGAATCACCTCCATTGGCAGGCTTCCGAATCCCGCATACTTTGGTCGCGCAGTTCCTCAAGTTATAAAACAACATTTGATCATGGTCAAAAGCTAGAAAAAGTTTTAAATCAATGCTGCTGGTTTATAGAAGAAGTGTAGCATAGGAAACAACATAGTCGAATAAAGCATGTGTAGTATGCAATAGCAGGAGTAAGAATGAACTGCCTATGACGGGCGGCAATTTTTATAGCAAACTATAAGCAGGAAAGCAAGCTTAGAAGCTGTTCGTAGTTTGCAGTTCAGCAACAGTAAAAAATCGACAAGTAACAATGTGTGGTATTTTAAACAGTAGCAATAGACATTACTGATGCTAGTTATACGTGATATCTTGAGTTCATCACCAACACATGAGCACGGTTGGGACGCCAAGCTAGAACAGAGACAAGACAAAATCTTAATACCGTTTTAAAGAAACATTTTAAATCACTGCAACAGTAATGTTAAAACCAGAATATGTTCTTTTTAACAGCTAAAACCAGGTTGTGAATGGTTGAGGCAAGCGCCTTTTAACAGCAGCAAAAACAGAAGGCAAAATAGCCTATACTTTCTATGTGAATCTGCTGATATAGTTTAATAGTGTAGCAGCAACACTCATATTTGAGGAAACAGCAGCGGCAACAAGAGAATGAGCACCGATTAGCTTTTAAGGTGCATAATATAAACAAATAAGAGGTTAGGAAGTACAAACAAGGTTCAATAAGGTTTGCAAAACAGAAAATGAAAACTGGAATTGTAAAGCCGAATTCCAAAGTACTCGTAAGACACTTTAACAGATTGTAGATATCCTAGTGTGTGGAAAACCATAGGCTTGTTGGCATTTGTAGCTGTATAACATACTATGGAATGATAGGCCAAAGCCAATGCAGAAAATAGTTCATCTAAACTGAGGCAGCTGCAGAAAATTGTGATTTTTAGCAGTGAAAGCATTTGTTCGACCAAGAAAACGAAACAAAAGTTACATCACTCGTCAGCAGTTTGTTCGATAAAAACTGAAGCACAAAATCTATGCCATTGTAATGAAAACCTGCTGGGAGGGACGTCTCGTAACATCATTAAGAAATATACTCTACCGTTTATAATTTCATGTTACAAATAGTATATAATCATAGCCGAAAAATTAGACAAAACTCAGACTAACACTTCCCAAAGTAGCAAGTTTCAACATAATCAACACGTATAGACAAGGTTTTTTTTTTGCAAAGATCAGAAGTGAAATAAAACTATAAAACTGTTTTATAATAGATAAAGAGGTAGAAAAGCATATTTTATATGTGTTAGTAAAAAATCATGAACAAAAATGGAATCATATCCCTAACAACGGCTGGGGGTTTAGCTTTGTCAAAACCAGTCAAAATCAGATTTACATATATCAAAAGTCAGAAACAAACGCATTGCTTCTTTATCCAAAAAGCGACTCAAAACTAGAATTGCTCAGTCTCAATAGAGCAGTGATATTCGCATTTGATTCATATTTCCAATTCCAAGAGGTAATCAAAACCAAACAGTCTCAAAAATCAATCAGAAAGACATTCGCAAACGTATAACTCATGCATTTCTAACTTCACCTTTTCAATGGCTATCGTAAGCTTAATTCAGGTTTCAGAATTGTACCTCAGTTTTGAGAAGAGAGGGATTGGAGAATTTAGAATTTTACGAGATAAACTCGTCTTCTCCTAATTGAATCGGTCTTCTTAATTCCTGATGGATCTTTGATTGGTACGCCTCCACTGAGGATCCCTTTACCCGATTGGGAATGTTCCTGTAAGGATCTGAGGGCAACCTGCCTTTTACTGGATTCGATATTGACATTGCGATCGGAATATCAGTGTTGATAACGCACATAGGCCGGGCTCGATCCTTTCTTCTTGATCGTGACTCGTTATGAATCTCGGAAACTGTGTAGGTGAATCTGTCAAATCCGCTTGATCTTTTCCACTTGATTTTCCATGTCGATTTTCCTCTCGTGATGCAAAACGGCTCAGTATCCTTGATCTCCCCTGATCTTGACTTGCTTTGCGATTTCCCATTCCCCGACTTGGACGGGAGAATTCATCAAATCAAGACAAATTCTCACGCCTGGCTAGCCTTTGATCGTTCGTTCGACTGCGATCCTCAAGATGTGTTGCTTTTCTCATTGATCTATCTTCATGCGATATTTTAACTCTTCGCTAAGTGAGTTGGCTTCTTTCATGACTTCTTGAATTGTCGGAGGAGAAATGCTATCGATGTGATTTACCGGTTCCTCTCAATCAATGTTTGACGTGAATCTACTTTGTTTGTAACACCCCTACCGCCAGTACCGTCATTACTGTACAAATACTTACCTTTGCAGCGGATACTCCTTACACAACGGCGGGTGTACAATGCCGTCAGTCACCCACGTGACTAACAAGGCGAGTTACAATACTACATACTATCGGTCTGTTGAACATGAACATACCGAGTACTCTACACAATACAATACTTCCCATTGCATACTCATCCATAATCCAATTACAACCCCAATACACTACTATACCGAGTATACTACAATCCTTAAATTACCGATACAGTTCAAGCTTCCCAATTTGCATTACAATACAAGTGCCAATCCCTACTATACAACTACCCATGATTACGTAGCAGTCCCCGTCCTACTCTCTCGAACGGTGGTCAGCTTCGAGTACCTGCACACTAAAAACGGTCCCTCGAGGGGGGTCAGCTTACGCTGCATATGAAATCCGCATATACCGCGTGCTAACCGCGGTACACCGACTACTTTGGGTCGGATATACATGGAGTTCATTTTACATGCATACATACATACTCATACTACAACAATACAATCAAAGATACCTACATAAATATACAAGTTCAATACTTACTAAGGAAGACAATTCAATAGTCAACCATTCGTATTTGTTAAACATTCATTACTCTTCGTACTGTGTTCGATATTCGTTACTCTACTCATACTTACTCCTTACTCTTGCATACTCATCACTCCATGCTCAATACCTTACTCGTACACGATCCTTACTCTGTACTTGTTACTATACTAGTGCATACTCACTACTCAATTCTCTATACTTACTCTTACATACTCAATACTCGATACTTACTCATACGTACTTAATACTCGGTACTCATTACATACTCATACTTGCTTCTTACTCGATGCTCATTACTTTACTCATACGTACACAATACTCAATACTCATTACTTGGCCTCTGGGCGGAGTCATACACAAGACTCACCACCGGACCTACAATACGAGGGCTATACGCTTAGCTCCTCAAATACTCAATGTCCGTTCTTACCGGACTACTCAAATTCCCAACACTCTCCTCTCAGAGCACAATACAATCTCATGGATTAGCCTAGAAGTATCTCTCTTGATAACCTCCACCAGCTTAGGGAATTACAACTGACTAGTATCCTCAGATTTAAGGGTTTCCCCAACATATCGAATACTCTCATGTTCGGGACATACTTACATCAGTCGGGTCCTCTCATAATGGGTCGACTAATTGCTAAGGGGTTTAGAGATCCCTCATCATTCTTTACTACTCTCATGGTTCATGTTTGGCACCAAGATTAGTTCCTCTAATATAGGTTACTTATGTACTTCCACTACTTTTGTTTGTGGAATATTCATTTCGTTTCTCCTACCGTTATCGGAAGGTTATTACTCCCGTACACTCTCTAACATTCTAGTGAGTTCATTGGTTTACGTTATCGTTTATTGGTTCGTTGGTTGAGTGGGTTGCTACGGTTCCATTAGTTCACACATGACTCTCACTACGAGTCAATACACAATAAGACTCATCTATGAGTCGGTCTACGCACTAAGTAAAGCCACACAATCAATCAAGAAGGTTAGCTCAATCAGCATACAGCAAGACATATAATGAAAGACTATAAACCGTTTTCATGCTTTAGTCTTGATTAGCCGGCATACAGCACACAAATCAACGTAACTCGGTTAGCATACGGGGCATGAGGAAATCATACCTTTCACCGGAGTTAACTTTACCATGTGTTCCCTTGTTCCTTGGTTCACACTTGTTCCACTGATAATGTTTTCAACATTGTTATTAATACTATGCTCATACGATATACAAGTGATAAGTGCAAAACATATAGACTTATTAAGGTTTAATCGCCTTATTAATTGTAGCATTTTTAGTAATGTTTCTCACTTATCTTGGGTTTTTCCTATAATTATGATGTTATATTAACTGATGTATTATATGTGTTAAAATGTAGGAAAAATGACAAACAAAGACATATATTAAAAGGATTAAAAGAGAGGTCACGCGTGAAGCACGCATCAGAGGGGCAACCGCCCCATAACATGCGGACAACACTAAGAGGCAACCGCCTCAATATAGGCGGACATCACTAAGAGGAACCGCCTCATTTTAGGCGGACAAGAAACAGAGAACCGCCCCTTATTGAGCGGACGTGAGAGGAGAGGAGAGAACCGCCCCTTATTGAGCGGCAAGCCATGCGGACGTAGTGAGGAACCGCCTCATATTAAGCGGACAACACGCGGATGCGTGTAAATGTCCAGATCTGGAAATTGACGCGACAGGGTTATCTTCTTCGCGTTCGCCGTCGACTTGTTTCTGCCTTATCCACCTACTCCGCCCACCGCCTACCATAAATCGCTCACGCGTTGCAGCTCTGTCCCCTGCAATCAATGAGCTGCAACTTTGCCTCTTCTCATTCCTCTATAAATACCACGCTCCATTCATCTTCTCTAGTGTCCTTTCGGAGGCTCCTTCCGTGGTTCCTTCCGGAGTTCCAATTCACCCCATCAATCCATCTTCGAACCACTACACCTTCACTCACTCGTTCATTCCATTTTTAATCTCCCGCTTCTCCATTTGTTTTCTTTCCATTTCATTAGTTTACGTATACTCTGGGAATAATTATATGTATCTGTATTAATTATGCAATATGTTTTACTGGTTTTAATTTTAATGAAGTTTGTTACGTTTAAAGGTTTTCTCGCATCTTTTTAATAAACCTCATGAATTTATTAAAATGCTTTACTAAGTGTTTTTGATTTCATCGGTTGGAAACAGATGGGTTAATTAAGCCGTAAAACTGGGGGAAACTTATTTTCATCGTTTAAGTTAGTACTCAGTTGCAAATGTAATCCCTCAACACTCCTCTGCCGTTTACAGGCATTTTGCTTGAGTTTTCATCGGACCTTGCATTACAGGTAAACGAGTTCTTATGAGTTTTCATCGGACCTTAAGAAAATAACAGGAATCTTGCCAAACAGTTATAATTAAACCAGTAGACCTAGCATGAAAGAGCAGATATTATTATTAACGTGAACCAGAGTCCCGTTTAGTTTATCTGTTAGCTTAGTTGTTTTACCTTTCCTTTTATTTGTAAAAACAAGTCAATTAATCCCCCTTTTGTGACACACTTAGGTACTATAATATGCACATTAGTCCCACGGTTCGACTCCGGTCGCTTACATTTTTACTATACTACCACGACCGGGATTTTGTTTGCAGCCCGACGTTTATTTTGAGTTTTAATTTCTTTTATTTTATGTTAATTACACCGATATAACCACTCACTTTATAACGTCTGCAAAATGGCGCCGTTGCCGGGGACTAGATTTATTCTAGTTCCTAAGCCCCGGATTATTCACCTGTTAATTATAAATATTCTGTTCTCTTTATTCTGTTAATATTATGTCCATAATATTTTGTTTATTGTTAATATTAATTATCTGCTATATTTTGTTAATATTAATTATCTAATAATCTGTTAATATTAATTGGACACCTGACTTTGGACATGTGACTACGGACATCTGACTTATGACATCTAACTTCTAACTCTTATATTTTGTCATTTAATTTTCATTGTCCTTAACATTTAATTTCCATTGTCCTTCATTTCTAGTATACTAACTACTAACTTATAATTTCTGTCATTTAATTTTCTGTCATTTCTTTCCATTGTCTCTAACTACTAACGTTTAAATTCTGTCAACTAATTACTAACATTTAATTTCTGTACATTTAACTACTAACTTATAATTTATGTAATCAACTACTAATTATTAATTTATGTCTACTAATGTTTAATTTGTTCATTTGTTATTTGTTATTATTTCGTTAATTAAAATCAAAAGAAAAAAAAAACGCAAGCAGCCATGCGGCCGCCCCCCCTGACCGCCTCTTTACAAGCGGACGCCACTGAAGCCTTGTCCGCCTCTTTACAAGCGGACGCGCCTAGCTTGTCCGCCTCTTTACAAGTGGACGCCAGACAGAGAAATAGGCGTGACCGCCTAAAACGACGCGGACGCCACACACCCTCGTCCGCCTAATAACACGCGGTCGCGACTCGAAATAGAAAAAAAAGGGGGCTTATACGACGCGTTTTCAAAATTCTTCCCCAATCCCCAATTCTCCAGCTCGAACTCGCGACGAAGAACAGAAGAGAACAAGCAGGCGCGCGACTAGCCCCAGCTCTCAATTGTTATTTTTATTTTTGTTTTATTTTATATTTCTCTGCTGTTTACTAACATTTTGTAGACTAATACTGTTTTAACCTTGTCAAACTTTTGTTACATACAGAAAGGTAACAGTTAAGTTTACTTTATGTTTTTGTTTTATGCAGTTCTTTATTATTTATGCATTATTATTTATGTTTTACATATTATTATTTTCTTTTGGTGCCATTTGAGTTCTGCTGGCTATATATGTTTTTCTTTTCAGAACAAATTCTATATATACAATATATAGCTGAACTCGCCTATGGGAGCAACCTCAGTTGCTTTGGAATTTCGATATCTTCGGTTGAACACTTGCGCAAACTTAAGTGTGAGGAACGTCTCACCCCTACCAAAGTTTAAGTGTGAGGAAGGATACCTTCCTCAATCTACGATACAAGGGGAGTTTCAGTTCTTCCTTTATTTTATTAATGTTCAACCTATATTTAATCCTTTATGAGTCTGTCTATTTTGAAAGGTCCTTTTCTTGAATTTAATTCTGAACAATGAGGACATTGCTCCTCTTAAGTGTGAGGAAGGAGAGACCTTTCCCTGAAAATATGACAGTTGTTCGATAATGCCACACTCACTTTTTGCTACTCTAAACTGCCTATATAAAAAAATGAAAAATGAGATAAAATAATTGTAAGTGTCTGAAATTATGTCAAGTGACAACTGAAAGATGGTTTTATTTTAAAGGAGTTTGAATAAAATTATTTTCCTTCAAAATACTATTTTCACTCAAAATATGATAGATCTGCTAGTTGTAAAAACCAATTTAGTTTAGCTTGGGATTATAGAAATATGTGGAAAGTCAAGGAAGAAAAGGATAAAGACAAGGTACTCCACTGTTTATGAATTTTCTAACCAAAAACAGGCCTCGTCTATCCGGTTATTAAGTTCTTTGGGGTGCTTTAACACCTATCTACCTAAGGTCTCGTGATCTGGGATAGAAGACCCAACACCGTTACAAGGATAGAGAGAAAAGTTTGGGGTACAGAAAAATAATGCAATTCAAATAAAATAAAATAATATAAATAATATGTGCTTTGTATATATACATTTGCACATTCAAAAAAAAAAAAAAAATGTAAATATAAATTGCAATTTATATTTATAAACATGAGTATGTGGTGTTGAAAGGATTGCGGAATAAGGCATTACTTCACCCCTTGTCATCCCGGGTTAGAGAATTGAAATTGGTTGAATCCCAGGTTAATCTAACTTGTTTTCTACAGTCTAGTTTTTCTATGCTTTTATTAAATTATTCTTCTTCACTGTTTATAAAAACCTACTTCTAGGAGCAGAATTATTCTTTCAATTGTCACTTTGTCTAAATTCCCTTCTACACTTGTTTAATCTTGTTTTATTATTTTGGCTTAGAGATAATTATATTCCTTATTTGCTTGAGGACAAGCAAAAGTCAAGTGTGAGGAAGTTTGATAAGTGCAAAACATATAGACTTATTAAGGTTTAATCGCCTTATTAATTGTAGCATTTTTAGTAATGTTTCTCACTTATCTTGGGTTTTTCCTATAATTATGTTGTTATATTAACTGATGTATTATATGTGTTAAAATGTAGGAAAAATGACAAACAAAGACATATATTAAAAGGATTAAAAGAGAGGTCATGCGTGAAGCACGCATCAGAGGGGCAACCGCCCCATAACATGCGGACAACACTAAGAGGCAACCGCCTCAATATAGGCGGACATCACTAAGAGGAACCGCCTCATTTTAGGCGGACAAGAAACAGAGAACCGCCCCTTATTGAGCGGACGTGAGAGGAGAGGAGAGAACCGCCCCTTATTGAGCGGCAAGCCATGCGGACGTAGTGAGGAACTGCCTCATATTAAGCGGACAACACGCGGACGCGTGTAAATGTCCAGATCTGGAAATTGACGCGACAGGGTTATCTTCTTCGCTCGTCGACTTGTTTCTGCCTTATCCACCTACTCCGCCCACCGCCTACCATAAATCGCTCACGCGTTGCAGCTCTGTCCCCTGCAATCAATGAGCTGCAACTCTGCCTCTTCTCCTTCCTCTATAAATACCACGCTCCATTCATCTTCTCCAGTGTCCTTTCGGAGGCTCCTTCCGTGGTTCCTTCCGGAGTTCCAATTCACCCCATCAATCCATCTTCGAACCACTACACCTTCACTCACTCGTTCATTCCATTTCTAATCTCCCGCTTCTCCATTTGTTTTCTTTCCATTTCATTAGTTTACGTATACTCTGGGAATAATTATTATGTATCTGTATTAATTATGCAATATGTTTTACTGGTTTTAATTTTAATGAAGTTTGTTACGGTTAAAGGTTTTCTCGCATCTTTTTAATAAACCTCATGAATTTATTAAAATGCTTTACTAAGTCTGTTTTTGATTTCATCGGTTGGAAACAGATGGGTTAATTAAGCCGTAAAACTGGGGGAAACTTATTTTCATCGTTTAAGTTAGTACTCAGTTGCAAATGTAATCCCTCAACACTCCTCTGCCGTTTACAGGCATTTTGCTTGAGTTTTCATCGGACCTTGCATTACAGGTAAACGAGTTCTTATGAGTTTTCATCGGACCTTAAGAAAATAACAGGAATCTTGCCAAACAGTTATAATTAAACCAGTAGACCTAGCATGAAAGAGCAGATATTATATTAACGTGAACCGGAGTCCCGTTTAGTTTATCTGTTAACTTAGTTGTTTTACCTTTCCTTTTATTTGTAAAAACAAGTCAATTAATCCCCCCTTTTGTGACACGCTTAGGTACTATAATATGCACATTAGTCCCACGGTTCAACATCGGTCCTTACATTTTTACTATACTACCACGACCGCGATTTTGTTTGCAGCCCGACGTTTTTTGAGTTTTAATTTCTTTTATTTTATGTTAATTACACCGATATAACCACTCACTTTATAACGTCTTCAACAAGTAATTACTACTCCTTTACTTACCCCGTTATCCCGGTACACTTAATGTTCTTATACTTACAACTTCCTTAACTTGTTTCCTTACTCACATGTGCATTTCCTCATCCTTTCTTTCCATTAATGTTGTGTTACTATATTTACATATACCTATGTGTATAGGCATATACTTATATACATATGATAACTCTAATCATATATATATATATATATATATATTTTGTTTTGACTCGACCGACCTTACCCAGGGTCGGTCCCAAGGTCGGTCGAAGTCAGTAAGGAATTACGCTGGAAAATTACAGGGCCGACCGACCTTGCAAGTCCGGTCGCAAGGTCGGTCCATTCCAGTGAGTTACTTAACGGAAAATTTTAGCCCGACCGACCTTGCAAGTCCGGTCGCAAGGTCGGTCCATTCCAGTAAGTTACAAGACGGGAAAATTTTGAGTCGACCAACCTTGCAAGTCCGGTCGCAAGGTCGGTCCATTCCAGTAGGTTGCATTACGGGAAATTCTTCTGGCCGACCAACCTTGCATTTCCGGTCCCAAGGTCGGTCCATTCCAGAAGGTTTCCGCCCTTTGTAAATCTGGGCTCACCGACCTTGCAAGTTCGGTCCCAAGGTCGGTCCGGCCCAGTACTTCAGTTTTCATTTCTGTTTTCAGTCCTCTCCTTACCCATTACTTCCCCATTGTTCCTACACTTAATCCCACATATTTTAACACTGCTTAGGCCCTCAAAATTGCCTTGGTTCATCCCCCAAATACCTTACTCACTTCTAAATCCATATACACAATTTCTCCTCACTTCCTTCAACACTTGTAACAGTTTTTGTTACACTTATGCTACAGATTTTATAACTCAATCCTCACCTCCAATACTTCTCCCACCAATATCATTACTAGCATCCCAAATACAATTCCAAGCAATTACCATGTCTATACCCAAGTTCAACATCAATTTCACTACATCTTGCACTCTAATTTTTCCTAGCTCCTCCAATACATTTTTATCACTTCTTGCTACAGATTTTTATACACTTTATCCTCATCCTCCAATTACCAATCCATGGTCATTAACATCTCTACTAACCCCAATACATACCTTGGTTCTCCCATTCACCAAGTCATCCACAAATGTACATATTCCTACCAAATTTTGCCATAGTTCACTTACAATCCTCACTTATCCACATATACCTATTACCACCAAAATCATTCCTATTCTAGCCACACCCATACAAGGGTCCTACCAGCAATACAAGCAATCTTAATACATCTTTAATTCCTCAAAACACAATATCAATACACATACACAATTCCTTGGCTCTAAAGCCTACAATCCACATACTTGTTCACAAATACCCAAACTTTCACAATTACAATTTACTACATTATTTTGGTTTCTTTAAATTGGTTCACCCATTCCCATTATCCTAATGCATTAAAATTTCGCATTAAGGAAGAGCTCTTACCTTGAGCTTAAATTTCCTTCATTTCCTTTCCACTTCTTCTCCTTCTCTTTTTCTTGCAAAATCGGCCATGTGGGGGATGGAGTTTCCAAACTCCATCCCAACACCCAAATTACATAAGGAGAAGATAATTAGAATTCTAATCCCTTAAAACTTCACTAATTAAATGAAGGGTTAAATTACCGTTAGTTAGGGTTTTTACCTTGGGGCTTTTAAGAGAGGTTTCAAGCCTTGAATGCAAGGAGGGTTCCTCCACCATTGGAGAGTTGAACCAAGCTCAAACAAAGAGGAAACAAGGCATTACAAGAAGGGACAAAAATCGGCCACCATAGAGAATGGAGGAAAAATGGATTTTTTTGAAACTTTTTACCTTAGGAGGAAGAGGAGACTCCAAGCTTCACAATGGTGTGCTTTTCTCTTCAAATGGGGAAAACCCATGGAGATGAAGTTGCTCATTTTCAGATTTTGAAAAGATAGAAATGTAGAGGAGGATGAGGGGATTACAAATATGTAATTATTTTTGAGTTTGGAGCATGAATGGAGCTTGTACAAGGAGAGAAGTTAAGGCAGCCATGGAGGCTCCATTTTCGCCCAGCACCGAGAGAGAGGAAGAAAATCGGTGGAGAGAGGTGAGGAAGAAGAAGAAGAAAGTGAGAGGAGAGAGAGGGAGGGAAGGTTTTATGTTTTTTTGCTTTTTACTTTCCTCTCTCTTCCTTCTCTTCTTTCTTTCTTTATTACTAGTTAGAGTGTGTGTGAGTGGGTTGACTCCCTAATAGAACCGGCCCCACTATATTAGTAAGCTGGAGCGTTTTTTCATCTTTTACAGAAACGCTTGTTATTTTACCCGGTTTTGATACTATTCACTAACCGGGCCCGTTTTCCGGATTTTCTTGTTTCTTTATTTTTATTGGTTATTAAGCTTCCATAAAGGCTTAATAATATTGTTTAATGATTTATAATTTTACGGGTTCGTTTGACCACTTAAAATCACGTTTTCGGGTTACCTCGAAAAACGTGCGCTAAAGCTCTTTTAGCGTTTTAATACATTTCTTGGATCCGTTTTCTTCGGGAATCATTCCCGTATACTAATTAGGCATGAATAAGCCTTAGGAATCCTTAGATACTATAACCGAGGTCCCGTACCTCCTATGGTTATTTAACGCTTGTTTTGGCGTTTTCCGCTTTCCAAGCGTTTTTCTCATTTCTTTTGGATTTATTTTCTTTACCCAAAATTACTTAGGCACTATTAGGCCCTTAAATACTATATTAAAATATTCTAATCACCATATTTAAGTTCGGGGTATTTCAATCTACCCCCCTTAAGAACTTTGCCCTCAAAGTTGGTGAATCTAATACTGTTACTCGTCCATATACTCTATGCTAAGGTTATGACCTCTACATATAACTTTTCAAACTCCAAATGTCTGACATGATGCATACTACGCATCCAAACAACATGTCACTGCATGCATAGCAATCAAAAATATCCGTTTTACTTCTCTCCAAGGGGGTCCATCCGCAGACAATTAGGTACAATCCTCCCCCAATGGCGAGTGATCCCTCAGGTACCGGTCACGTTTGAACACTTACGCTTTCTGGTTCACGGCCGTCATGACTTGAGCACTTACGCTTTCTGGCTCTACGGTCCTTTGGTTCTGATCAAATTCATTTGCACATATAGAGATCCTCAGGCACTTACTCATACTTACTTACTCATACTTTACTCATACTTACTCATACTTACTCGGGACTACGCTGCCCCATGCCTTTGGAAAAATACAAAACACACACTGTTACCGTACAACCGGTGTAGTGGTTTCAAACTACTCTACACTTCCACAGACTCAAAACTAGCTTCACCTCCTATGGTTTTGACCGGATACCCGTGCCTAGGCATGGAAGATCCACTAGCGCCCGTGGGAGCGGTTTTAAAACCGATCCTCATTCTCAGTTTGAAGAAAACGTTGTACCAAATTACTTTTGGAAATTCATTTTGAAAGCTTGCATACATCTCCCAATTTCATTTATGATGATTATTCCTATTACTAGTGTTGTTATTGTGGCCACTTAAGGGAGCTTCCAGAGTCCTTCAACCCCAATGTGATCAGCATTGGTGTTGAATTATCCTTCCACCCCAATTTGTGTTCAGCTTCCCTTGATCGCTAGCAAATCAAGTTCCACTTCCCACCTCAATACAAACAGACAGCTCGTCAAACATCATTCGTTTTTCTATCTTTTTAATCTTGCTACTCATAATCATACACATACATTTCCAATTTATATGATTCACTTACTTACTTACTAATCATCTCATCGACTATTACTACATCATCTCCAACTACTATACCCAAGAAATTCATGGGTGTAATATCCCATTAATTTGCTATACCAAATTTATACTCATAAATACATCGGTTCGTGCCGATTTATACTCATTACATACATTGGTTCCATACCGATTTATACTCCTCAAGTCTCCCATACATACTCATTCCTCATACTACTACCAATCGGGGTTCTCATTCCCTGGAGTTTCTCTACTCCTTTTCCTATACTTGCTTCTCAAATACCATAATTACACGATGAGTGAATACAAATGTTTATGTAACATAAGTATCAATCATCCAAAACAAATACTTTTGCGCTATGCGCATTGTAGTTTACGCACCTATCACGTAAAACATACATTTCGCGGTTTTCGCTCTACCCCCTAAAAGGGATTACGCCCACGTAATCTACCATGTGTCAACATTGAACATTGGTCGAAGGCATTCAGCCGTCATGGAGTGATTCGGTTTCCATGCGGTCTATTATACAATGTTCCTTGATCAACGGGTCTTAACCGTACTATCGGTTAGTCCCTGCATCAAGAATTTTCATCGGAGTTTATTTAACTCTTAACCGGGTTCGGTTCTAGGTGTGTGTCACTTAGAATTCTGGGCCCACTAGCTTCTGCTGCGCGACCCTGATAACTTGGGTTATTCGCCCTACTTGTTATCTTAAATGTGCTATACAACACCTTTTATCCCACTTATTGTGGGAATAAGGTCTGTTCCATCTCGCGTGGTATTCTTTTACCGCGTGTGAACTTATGAGTTCTGATTATAACCAGATCCTGGCCATCTATATACATACTGTTGTGTTTGGTAGTGATCATTCACTTGGCTCCCCGACTTATTGTCGGGTGAGGCTAAGTCACTACTTAGTTGTAGTGCTTCCTCTGCTATTAGTAGCTTCTGAATTATACCAGTTTTCTCTGGTTCATTACAAGTGTTTCTTTACTTGTATGACCTTGTTTCCAATGCGTCGGTCCTTGTGACTTTCTTAAGTCTCCTTTGCGCTTTTATTCCAATGGAATTCACATCTTGTGATTATTGGTGTGTTTCACACTCTTCGTGCTCCTTTGGCCTTAGGCCGCACGGTTTGTTTCCGAGCTTTTGCTTAACTGGCTTATGCCATATTTGTTGGTGTACGGAAGGATTTACCATGATTTACATTTTCCATCTTTCTAGCTATCCCACTTGATCATTAACTGCACAAGTGCAATACCAAAACACTCAGTCCTACAGAGTGCAGAGGCGTAAACGCTTGGCAGTAACTCTCTTATGAGATCGCAATAGGAATTATTGTTACTCCTTCAGGTGGTGTTTCATCATTTCGTGCGGACTCCTGGCTTGTTGCCCGGTCTGTCCACTACCTCGAATTAACAATTCCACAGCATTAGTGATTACTCATATACATTGGTCGCCTGTTGCGCACCATGTTCTTACAGATTCCACAGTATTGGTTTGCATGGCATCCACTGTTGCTAGCTTCAGCTCATGCATCTCTATCATTTATACGATGGTTCCCCATGTATTTGGCAAATACAGAATATGGTATTACTTTGTTTTTCTGAGCTCTCCGAGCATCATTGGTTTTATAGCCGGTTATTCCTTGGTTGTCAACAATTGCTGCTGAAGCTTATTTCACATTGCTTGACAATAGTTGTATGCCAAGCTTGACTACACTAGTAGTTCTGAAAGGAATATATTTCCCGACAGTTACTGATGGTATCCCATTCTTGGGATCCACGTGTTCACCGCCCTTGCGGTTTCACATTTATGAGGGGCGTCCTCATTCATCGATTGTTACTCTTTCATCGGTGCCGTCCTTGACAGCCTTCCATATTGTTCACAGTGGGTTTTGCAACCATTGGGTTATGTGTGGTAATAGTTTCATGGCCTACTAGCTATATTGCCTAGAGCTCTGCTCATCATAGGTCGTTCCCAAATGGTTACTTCTCTATAAGCCATCGCTGGGCTTGGAGTGATACTGGGCTCCCTAATAAGATCGTCGCTTCACGCTTCTGTTCGTTGGAGACCCTTTTTGTATCTTGGTATTGATCGATACCATTTATTGATTTGGGGTATCCCCTGTCAAGTGGGATCCCGTCGGTGTTCTAACCGGGTGTTCGTTCCGATTATGGTGTTCTTACCACGACATCTCGTTCAACTGTGTTGACTTGATACCCTTTATGGATTGCTCCTGGGTAGTACCAATTATACGGTAGCATCAGACACTTATGAGTATGCTCAGTTTATTATCCTACCTTGCGGTTCTGGATCTGAGTTGTCCGTTGAGGGTTGTAACGTCTCCCGTTCTTAGGGTAGACCATTGGTGTTTTTCCTTGTGTTATAACGGGTTTGGTATTCCCTTCAGTGATGAATTGTATTCCTTGGTATCTTATATGATTACCCTGTGTGTTTGTGGTAGTTGTTCTAGGAATTCCATCCCGTTCATTGAACACTGAAGTGTCAATGTTAGGCGTTTGTCCTATGGTTCTAGACTGGGTATTCTCATTATACTTTACTTCACTATCTTCGCGACATACCCAATGTCTTATTCCTTTGTTAGTGCTTCTCGCACTTTAAACTCCTAACGGTTTTCCTGGAGTGGATTCTGACTCCTTAGCTTGTAAGCTTATCTGCGTTCTCTTTGCTCGTTTGAGGTATCCAACTGTTCCGTTTCGAATTTACTTATGGTCCGTAGAACAGAGTTGACTACTTCCCGTGTTTCGCACACTACATGTATACATACGTGGGGTACCATGTTGGTACGTTACCACTTACCTAACTACATGTTAGGCCCGCAAGCTCCTTCGGAGTGCGGTCATCCCGCATCCCGTATTTGGGTACACTCGTAGTGTTCGTCACACGCCTAGGTGAAGTATTCTATTGTCAACTCCTCTTGTATCACTCTATGATACTCACCGTAATTCCGTCTGTTTGGTTTTAAAAATCCAAGGTTTAAAAGAAGGGTTCGTAGTTTTGAAAGAAAATTTGGGTTTTGAGATAACGGTTCGGTGTTAAAAGAGATTCTTCATGGCGTTGCCATGATTCAGGTCTTGACCAAGTTCAGCTTCTCGCTGACCGGTATACTCTCAATACAATGGTCGGGCCGTTAGGCCTTTCCGAGGTTTCATTTTTCAAATACTCAGGATTGGTGATCCTATTTTGCTCCATTCGTATAGCGGTACTTTAGCAAGTATTTGCGGGTTGTTAAAAGTCTTCCAACCATCCTGTAGTTGCTGCACTTGCCCTAGGCAAGTGCGCGGGTAGGTTGTTTTTTCGGTTAACACATACCGGTTACGGTATCGTTTCCATCCATAATTGGTGGTTTTGTCGGATCTTCCTTTGATCTTTTGATCTTGGTGATCCATCTCCTGAGTCGTTTCTCAGGGTACTTGACATGGTTGTCGTCCATCCGGGGTCTCACACCTTCAGTGTGGTTAACGAGACTTGACTTGTCCCTAGGAACCATTGTGTGGTCCTATAGGTGTCTGTTTATGATTTCTTCATAGTTATCTGAACTATGTTGTTCGGTTATTACAGCCTCTTGGCGTGTATGTTTGGTATTAATCCAACCTCGACTAATTCCTTAGTCGGTTTGTATACCGTTGTTGGCATCATCAAAGATTACAGTCCGTAGACTCTCTTGTCTCGGCTTGTTACTCCATCTTCCTTGCTTCATTGCACGATTGTGCTTCTCTTCTTGCTGGCTACACATGGTTCTCGCGACTGCGAAGCATGTCGCCCCAAGATGCCATAAATTTCATTATCCTTGTGTTTAGGATCTTCATTCCTCCGCCATTAAGTGCGGTTCTTGTCATTTAACGGGAACCGCCTTCGGGACTTCCAGTTCTTGGACTCTACCGTATGGCAGGTTCTTTTCTAATAAGGTTTGTCTTTGCAACTGCCAGATCGGGTTTTACCCGAGTGTGAGAGGTCTTTCCATCTCTCTGGCATTCTTTTCCATCTTAATACCGTGGGTTACGGAGGGCGGGGTATGGTTGCTGTAGGTTTCCGATTCACACGGAAGTTCCTATCTAGCGTACCTCACACGCTAACACTCAACCCTTAGCCCTAAGTCCCTACTTCCTAACTCGGTATTTACCTAAACTCGGTATTTCATCCATTAGAGCGATACTTCGCTCTGATACCACTTTTTGTAACACCCCTACCGCTAATACCGTCAATACTGTACAAATACTTACCTTCGCAGCGGATATTACTTACTCAACGGCGGGTGTACAATGTCGTTAGTCACCCACGTGACTAACAAGGCGGATTAAATACTACATACTATCGGTCTGATGAATATGAACATACCGAGTGCTCTACACAATACATTACTTTCCCTTGCATACCAATCCATAATTCGATACAACTTCAACATAATACTATACCGAGCATACTACAATCCTTACATTACCGATACAGTCTAGACTTCCAAATTCATACTACGTTACAATACGATTCCCCTTTCTCAACTACCCATGCTTACGTAGCAGTCCCCGTCCTACTCTCTCGAACGGTGGTCAGCTTCGAGTACCTACACACTAAAAACGGTCCCCCTAGGGGGTCAGCTTACGCTGCATATGAAATCCGCATATACCGCGTGCTAACCGCGGTACGCCGACTACTTTGGGTCGGATATACATGGAGTTCATTTTACATGCATACATACATACTCATACTACAACAGTACAATCAAAGATACCTACATAAATACACAAGTCCAACACTTACTCAGGAAGACAATTCAATAGTCAACCATTCGTATTTGTTATACATTCATTACTCTTCGTACTGTGTTCAATATTCGTTACTCTACTTGTACTTACTCCTTACTCTTGCATACTCATCACTCCATGTTCAATACCTTACTCGTACACGATCCTTACTCTGTACTCGTTACTATACTAGTGCCTACTCACTACTCAATTCTCCATACTTACTCTTACATACTCAATACTCGATACTTACTCATACGTACTCAATACTCGGTACTCATTACATACTCATACTTGCTTCTTACTCGATACTCATTACTTTACTCATACATACGCAATACTCATTACTCATTACTTTGGTGTCTGGGCGGAGTCATACACAAGACTTGCCACCGGACCTACAATATGAGGGCTATACGCTTAGCTCCTCAAATACTCAATGTCCGTTCTTCCGGACTACTCAAATTCCCAACACTCTTCTCTCAGAGCACAATAAAATCTCATGGATTAGCCTAGAAGTATCTCTCTTGATAACCTCCACCAGCTTAGGGAATTACCACCGACTAGTATCCTCAGATTTAAGGGTTTCCCCAACATATCGAATACTCTCATGTTCGAGACATACTTACATCAGTCGGGTCCTCTCATAATGGGTCGACTAATCGCTAAAGGGTTTGGAGATCCCTCATCATTCTTTACTACTCTCATGGTTCATGTTAGCACCAAGATTAATTCCTCTAATAGAGGTTACTTATATACTTCCACTACTTTTTGTTTGAGGGTTATTCATTTCGTTTCTCCTACCGTTATCGAAGGTTATTACTCCCGTACACTCTCTCACATTCTAGTGAGTTCATTGGTTTACGTTATCGTTTATTGGTTCGTTGGTTTAGTGCGTTGCTACGGTTCCATTAGTTCACACACGACTCTCACTACGAGTCAATACACAATAAGACTCATCTATGAGTCGGTCTACGCACTAAGTAAAGCCACACAATCAATCGAGAAGGTTAGCTCAATCAACATACAGCAAGACATATAATGAAAGGCAATAAACCGTTTTCATGCTTTAGTCTTGATTAGCCGGCATACAGCACACAAATCAACGTAACTCGGTTAGCATACGGGGCATTAGGAAATCATACCTTTCACCGGAGTTAGCTTTACCATGTGTTCCCTTGTTCCTTGGTTCACACTTGTTCCACTGATAATGTTTTCAACATTGTTATTAATACTATACTCTTACGATACACAAATAATTACTACTCCCGTACTTACCCCGTTATCCCGGTGTACTTAATGTTCTCATACTCTCAACTTACTTGGTTACTTTTTATACTTGTTTTCCTACTCATATACTTACTTTCTTACCTTTACTACTTCATTTGTGGTGTACTACTGCATATATATGCATATATGTGCATAGGCATATATATATATATACATATGATTATTATAATCATAGAATATTTTTTTTTTTTGACTCGACCGGACTTGCGACCGACCTTGCAAGTCCGGTCCATTCCAGTAGCTACCAGTACGGGAAATTTTCTGGCTCGACCGAACTTGCAAGTCCGGTCGCAAGTTCGGTCCATTCCAGTAGCTTGCATTACGGGAATTTTTCTGGCCGACCGAACTTGCAAGTCCGGTCGCAAGTTCGGTCCATTCCAGAAGGTTTCTGACGGGAGAATTTTCTGGTCCGACCGAACTTGCATGTCCGGTCGCAAGTCCGGTCGATTCCAGAAGGTTTCCCGTCTTTGTAAATCTGGGCTCGACCGAACTTGCAAGTCCGGTCGCAAGTCCGGTCCGGCCAGTACTTCAGTTTTAAAATCGGTTTTCAGTCCTCTCTTTTACCCATTACTTCCCCAATCTTCCTACATGTAATCCCACATGTTTAAACACTATCTAGGTCCTCCAAATTACCTTAGTTCATCCAACAATTCCTTACTCTTCTCTAAATCCACATACACAATTTCCTCACTTATTTTCCAACACTTGTAACAGTTTTTGTTACCCTTATGCTACAGATTTCTAAACCAACTTCTACCATCCAATACTCCTACTACTAATGCCATTTCTAGCATCCCAAATATATTCCAAACCATTACCATGTCTTAACCCAAGTCCAACATCTATTTCACTACATCTTGCCTTCTATTTTTCTCTAGCTTCTCCAATACATTTTCATCACTTCTTGCTACAGATTTTATATACTTGATCCTTATTATCCAATTACCAATCCATGGTCATTAAGCATCTCCACTAACCCCAATACATTCCTTGGTTCTCCCTTTCACCAAGTCACCCTTTAATGCACAATTCCTACCAAAATTTTGCCATAGTTCACCTTCTTTTCTTACATCCTCAAATACACATTCTCTTCAAGTTCAACCTAAAGCTAGCCACACCCACAAGGGTCCTACCAGCACACATACAAAATCTAATACACCAATGTTTCCTCAATCACATTACCAATACATCATTTTTCCTCAAATAGCATTACTAATATACATACACCTTTTTTTTGGCTCTAAGGCCTACAACCCACATTTACTCACTAGTACTCAAATTTCCACAAACTACAATACCAATACAATAATTTGGGTTCTTTAAATATTTTACCCATTCCCATTACTCTAATGCAATAGAATTTACATTAGGAAGGGGCTCTTACCTTGAGCTTATACTTCCTTCTTTTCTTTTCCATTTCTCCTCTTGCTCTCTTTCTTGTCCAAACCGGTTTTATGGGGAATGGAGTTGCCAAACTCCATTCCCATCACCCAAGCACACAAAGACAAGCATGATTAATCTACTAGCCCTCACATTAACACTAATTCATTGAAGTGTTTGAAATACAAATTCTAGGGTTTACCTTTGGAGTGCTTTTAGGAGGGGTTTTAGCCCTTGGTTCAAGAAGGTATTCTCACCACCATTGGAGGGTTGAAGCAAAGCTCCAAAACAAGAGGAAAAACAAGGTAAGAGAGAGAGACCAAAATCGGCCATACCAAGAGATGGAGAAAATGAGGTCTTTCATGGAGATTTTTACCTTGTTGGAAAGAGGAGACTCCAAGCTTCACAATGGTGTGCTTTTCTCTTCAAATGGGGAAAACCCGTGGAGATGAAGTTGCTCATTTTCGGATTTTGAAAAGATAGAAATGTAGAGCTTGAAGAGAGGAGTTCAAATATGTATTTTGTTTTTGATTTGGAGCTTACATGTGGATGGAGCATGAGGATGAAGTTGGAGTTGCCATGGAAGCCATGGGAGAGCTCCCAAAATTGCCCAAATCAGAGAGAGAGGAGGGAGAAAACGATGGAGAAGGAAAGAGGGAAGGAGAGAGAAGAGAGAAATGAGGGGAGAGAGAAAAGGTAAGTTGCTTTTACCTTTTATTCTACTTTTGCTTTTTGACTCATTATTTATTTAGCTAGTGTGTGTGTGTGTGAGAGGGGGTTTATTTATCTGTTAAAACCGGCCCCCACTGTAATACTAGCTGGAGCGTTTTTTGTCTTTTACAGAAAACACTCGTTATTTTACCCGGTTTTGATACTATTCACTAACCGGGCCCGTTTTCCGGAATTTTCTCGTTTCTTTTTATTTTTATTGGCTATTAAGCTTCCATAAATGCTTAATAATTATTATTTAATGATTTCTAATTTTTACGGGTCTGTTTGACCACTTAAAGTCACGTTTTCGGGTTTCCTCGAAAAACGTGCGCTAAAGCTCTATTAGCGTTTTAATACATTTCTTGGATCCGTTTTCTTCGGGAATCATTCCCATATACTAATTAGGCATGAATAAGCCTTAGGAATCCTTACGATACTATAACCGAGGTCTCATACCTCCTATGGTTATTTAACGCTCATTTAGCGTTTTTCGCTTTTTAAGCGTTTCTTCATTTCTTTTGGATTTATTTTCTTTACCAAAAATTACTTAGGCACTATTAGGCCCTTAAATACTATATTAGAATATTCTAATCACCATATTTAAGTTCGGCATATTTCAACAACCCAGTTGAAAGCATTACTGCAGACTTCGATGTATTGATGCACTGACCTGAGGCAGCCTTGAAAGTATGTAGAATATCGCCAAGTACTCGGGCATTGGTTGTGGTTGCTTCCCCGAAGATTACACAATCATCTGCAAACAACAAATTTGTAATTGGCACTTCCAATCCTGGAAGATTGAAACCCCGATAAAATCCTACATTGGCTTCCAACTTCAGTGATGCTGATAAGGTCTCCATACAGATGATAAACAAGATGGGTGATAATGGATCACCCTGCCTTAGTCCTCATTGTGGGATGAAAGTTTAGCCTGGGTAACCATTGATGAGTACAGAGGTACGGACAGTAATGAGACATAGACGTACCAGAGAGATCCAAGAGGAGTGGAAACCCATACTCAAAAGGACATCTAAGACAAAAGTCCATTCAACTCTATCAAAGGCCTTGGACATATCTACTTTGAAGGCAAAGTGACCTTTGAACTTTGCTTTGGACCGCCGCATCGCATGCAGAATTTCATGAGATAGGAGAATTTGGTCTGAGATTAGCCTATTGTGCACAAAAGCCGTTTGGTTGTCCGGGATTACCAGAGGAAAGACATCAATGACCCGATTGACTAAGACCTTAGAAATAACACAGTAGATTGTATTGCATAAAGATATTGGACTGAAATCCTTGATTGATGTCACCCCTGGTGATTTTGAAATAAGTACTATATGTGTGTTATTTAGTGTTGATGGAATAACATTATCATTGAGGAAGGATAAGCATGTGCGCATGAAGTCTTCGCTGATAACAGGCCAAAAGGAACGAAGAAAAGTGCCATTTATGCCGTCAGGGCCAGGAGCCTTAGAAGGATTTAACTGGTTATAGGCTTTAACAACCTCCTCAGCTATATAAGGATTACCCATTAATTGGTGCATATACGGAGGAACTCTATCTGCTACACAAGCAAGAAGATGTGGGTCCTGCTGTGGATTGGTAGATGTAAATAAGGTTTAAAAATATTCCCTTACAACTTGTTCATTACCAGCCCATGAAAATTGGGAATTATGAGCTTCTGAAGATAATGTGGTAACGGTATTTTGCCGTAGCCATGATTTGTATCTTGCAAAGAAAAAAGCAGAGTTCCTATCACCACACACAAGCCAAGATTACCTAGACCTTTGTTGTAAATGTGTCTCCTCCTGAAGCAACAAAGAATCCATGGTATGATTAAGTTCATTCCACCGGTCAATATTAGATTGAGAGGGTGGTCTGAGGGTATCCAGTTCTAGTTCCTTGGGAATGTGGTTAAGTTTATACTTTTCCATCCAAATTTTACGCTTGCCCCACTGTTGTAGCCGCTTTCCACAATATCTGACCTTGTCACAATAGCCTGTACCAGAAGATTACCAAACTGATTGAACCAATATTTTACAATTTGGATCATGTGCCTAGCAGTTTTCAAACTTGAAGGGTTTGGGGCCACGTCGAGTTAACGGATGCAAAACCAATTTAATGGGCTTGTGATCTGAATGACCCCATTGAAGATGATAATTTGTTGCAGATGGAAACAGATGAAGCCACTGATCATTGCATAAAAAACGATCTAACCGACCACGTGAATCACGATCAATTTTGCTTTTGTTAGTGTAGGTGAATTTTGAACCTCTGAAACCTAAGTCCTGAAGACTACAATTCTGAAGGGAATAATGAAAATCCCTCATAGTAGAATACAAGCGAGCACCTCTCCCACAAAATTCATGATTGAAAAGAACTTCATTGAAATCCCCCCTAAAACCCATGGCCCTGTCCATTGTTCATTGAGATACCGTAATAAGTTCCAAGTTTTCCATTTCTGAATATGATCAGACCAACCATACAGACCCAAGAACCTCCATTGTACTCCCCCATGCATTCCTACTACAACTTCTACTTGATGACTAGAGACACTGAGAACATTTACAGCATAATTCATATTCCAAAACAAGGCCACACCAACCTTCCTACCAATAGTATCACCACCAACCCAGTAGAAGTGTTTAAAACAACTTGCAAAAGATAGTAGCTCGAAAGAAGACACCTTAGTTTCAGCCAAAAAAACAAAAGAGGGTACTTCCCTACGGATGAAATCCTTGATCCAGCGAATTGCAGCAGCAGCAGCAAGACCGTGGCAATTCGCAACCAGTATGGACATTATGACGGGCATTTTCCCATTATCCAACTCCCACAGATCCTTTCAACAACAAAACAGAGAAAAAGACAGAAAACCCACAGATAAGTGATCCTTGTTGGTAGAGTATAGTAGTATCCTCAATCCACTGACAAGAGAAATCCTTTTTGTCTTGCTTACTCACGCACGTAATACTTCCTGGTTCAATTTTTCCAGCCAACTACGAAACAGACCCTAAACCCTAGATACCTAGCTCTCAGTATCACTTTACCGCGGTTCGGAAAACAGGAAATAGAGATTTTCTGGAGTGAGGGAATTTTGTTTTAGCTATATATCTTTCGGCATCGGGTTTTAGATATAATAGATGCCTTATTGTTTTCTTTAGATTCAGTTATATAAGTAATAGATGTCCATGTTAAGTTGGACTTTTTTTCCTTGGCTTTTGACATCTGCTGTATAAAAAGGAGATGCTTAAAAAAGGAAGTATACTTTTAACATTTGGTTTGTTTTAAATAGATGCGTAAAGACATTTAAAAAAAATTCACCAGCGTTATTTCAAATCCCCGCCACGATGTATAATTCTAGAGTATCTGTTAAAATAAAAACAGATGGAAGAGAACATATAAAACATCTGTTACGCTGGAACAGATGTCTAAAGGGTGATGCCCAAGACATTTTTTCTACTAGTGTAAAGTTATTGACTAAGTAAAACATGCTAGAAATTCGGGGTGTTACACAAGGTCATTGTCAGTTGTGCAAATTCTGTATGGGAGTACGTGCAGCCAGTTAAGACTTAGCTTGTCAAGGATGATGTCGTCAGTGATGAGTAGTGGAGCAAGTGTCGATGCGAATTGAAGGACCTAGGACATTGACATCATAGAGACATGGGATCCCATTACTGCACAATCTTTGTCGTGACATGAATGGAAGGACTCAGGATGTCGCAGCTACATGAATTGTTGTACACTTGGTGTCGTTGCGATGTGAATAGAAGGGCTCAGGATGTCACAACAGCTTGAATTATTGGTGTATGTTCGGCATGGCTGTTTTGTAGCATATTTGGGTAGCTGTTTTACGCTTGCATATTTCATGGATTTTTTATGCTGACATATTTGTAGCTTTTTTGAAAACCATTGTTTGACAGTGTGACATATTTGCAGCATAAGTTAGTTATGTGCGATGTGTTTACCGTTTTCGGTACTACAACTATTAAGATAAGTAGTTATAACTTGTGATAAATGTTATAAGATAAGTAGTTTGTTGTTATTAAAGGTTCGTTCACACTCAAAGCTTGATAAACTTAGTACGACAAAGTTAATTAGTTCATAGTTTATAAAATATATAAGTAAGAAATTATAAAATAAACACATGATAATTAATTAGTTATCTTTATTA
Source organism: Limonium bicolor (assembly GCA_023374045.1). Taxonomy (NCBI): domain Eukaryota; kingdom Viridiplantae; phylum Streptophyta; class Magnoliopsida; order Caryophyllales; family Plumbaginaceae; genus Limonium; species Limonium bicolor. Next base: position 69,756,524 of record CM041778.1, on the reverse strand, counting down.
CTGTGTACATCATAAACTACTGTTTGATCATAATTCAACATGTAATGTATTCTAATATGTTTATATTTTCAGGGGCCCTGTTATATTTTAGCTAAAGTTAATTAGTTAATAGTTTATATTAAAAAAATATAAGTAAGAAATTATAAAATAAAAATATGATAATTAATTAGTTAACTTTAGTACTGTATACAACATATAAACAATACACTAATTAGTAGTAAAAAATATGGCTTAAATATTACTGTATGTACGTAAAATAAATATTAAATTAAATATTATTTTTGTATAAAATGAAATATTAACATTAGAATAAGATATTGGTAATCTTAAAAACCACTAATTGATTTTAGAAAATATTCATGGTGAGCGGGAAAAGACGAGCATCATAAATGTGGTATAAATGCCACGTGTAAAATGCTCTAAATGAACGAACAAAAGAAAATATGCCAAAATGTGACATTTATGCTAGACTCATTTATGTCATGTTTATGCTGCACACGAACGAGGCCTAAGTGGCAATATGTCACGAAGAGAATGACACATGACACCACCAACGCTGTGGTACTGGATAGATTGACGGCCCATTCGAATAGATCGAGGTTGAAGTCAAAAATATTTGAGCTAAAAAAAAAACATCTAGTTTAACTGCCTAAGGGAGTTTCCTATGTGTGATAGTCAAAGACAATTTCGGTGGGTTGTTAGAACTACAAAAGAAGGGAAACTTTAGGAGTGTGATAAAATCTCCTTAATCGAGCTAAGGCTTATTGTTGTATCTTGCCAGGGACGGCAAGAGCTTCGGCGAAGGATGTTTGTCATGCCCCATTTGTTGAGGTGATTGATGACACGTAGTTCCATGCTAGTTGTCGTTGGTTGATGTCCGCTTAGACTTGGGTTGGGTTGTTTGTCAATCCCATTTGAGTGTTGCTTTGACTTAGCTAGTCCCTTAAGTTCCACGGTCCTTGAGACCCGTCAGAGGACAATGGTCCTAGGGGTGAGCATTAGTTGAAGTAAATGATACGTTGAAGTTGGCCGAGCTGAGTAGTGCCAGCTTGTAACTTTAGCGAGGGCCGGTTAGCGTTATGAAGGACATCGGTCTGGTGAGGAACAGACATGTTTCCAGGGTGCCTTAGTCTCGTGACTTAATTCATAGAATCTCTTGGGAGGCAACTAAACATGTGACGATAAAAGAATCGAATCACATGTATTCCGATACAATAATTGGATTCAAAACACTGCTTCATTTTATGAGAAGGTTACAGGTGGTTGGGGGATTTTCGATCCGACAACCATTCATCAGATGTGATGCGTTGTGGCGGTGCCACGATCTATTTATATTCAAGCGGCCAGAATAATTCATTTAAATTAAATCTGAGAGCTCATCACATGGGGCGTGCATCGGAATCCTATATGAGTTTCATCATATATTCACCAACTACAATGGTTGTGTACTAGTATTGAGCGACATATATCCCTAAAAAACGGAAGTTCCACAAATTTCAACGTTTGTTAGGTCATTTAGCAACTACTACAATTCAGGTTCGAAGTAGTTGTAGTACTTGTATATATGGGCCAGCTCTCGAAATACAGGATGATTGGTCAAATAATTTTACAGACGGTTATGACCTTATCAACTCAAACATAATCAGATTCCATGTATCAATAGCCCCCGGAAGACAAAAATGCAAGCAATCATTTTGAACTCTATCCTTAACCCCATTCGCAAACGGAAATCGATTCATATACGGACCAGGATGACCATCCGGTCTTAGTAACGACAACTTGGTAATATCCAAACCCGTAACCCTAATTCCTTCATTCTGCTCCTCCTTCAATATCTTCTTCTTAGCTTCCTCCACTTCTTCCAACGTAATTCTCCTCATCTCCGCCGTCACACCTTCAATCTCAACTTCACCTACTTCATACGGCTTTGTTCTTGAACACGAATCTAGTTTACCCCAATCATCACTATCAAAATGCTGAGGCATAAACGTCGTCACCACCACTTCAATCCGCCGTCGTCGTCGGTTAATGATAGTGTTAAAAGCAGTTCGATATGCTTTACGGAAGACTTGTTGGAACCCTATCTCAGTGTGGTTAAGAGTCTCACATCCATGGGACCCAATAACACTCCCATTCTCGTAATACACACCTTGGTAATGAAACCAGTGCCCAATTGAGAGAACAATAGTATCCATACTTGGTAGGTCTTTGGCCCATGTCTCGTCGATTGAGTTAAGGAACATTGTGTTATAGTACATGGTAGTGGATCTTTCAATCCCATTGACCAGGAAAGGTGACCAGTAGACGGAGATTGTTATGTTATGGGAAGGGAATTTCCAGCGTCGGAATTTGGGGTTTGTGTCGGGGTAAGAGTATATGAGTTTGGGTATGGAGGAAGTTGAGAGTAAACAGATTAGAGATTCGACTTGGTTTCGTGCGATTGAGTCTCCGATAAAAGCCAAGTGTTTGTGTTGAAATGAGGTTAGGAAAGTGGATGGGGAGAAAGTGGGAGGTAAGTTGCAGGTTGTGGGTTTCCAGTGCCAATAGAGGTAAGTGTGGTCGGGTCGTCCATTGTAGATGCAGTTTTGACGGTTTCTGATTGTTTGGCCGCAAGTGGTGGTGTTGTATAATGGTGGAGTGGTGGTTGGGACCCAATTGCCGTCTGTGTAGTCGCATGATTTTGATGTTGTTGTCTGTGGTGTTGGTGGAGTGGCGTAATCTATTTTTTCAACAAAAAGATGAATCAGACAGTAGGAATTAAACCCAATAATAAAAATAACCAAAGTTAATTGAACAAAAAGGGAATAAATTTGAGATGTTTAATCTGAAGATGAGAAAGGAGAAAAGACCAGACCATTAGAGACGCGGGTTCGTGATGGTAGTGACAGTGAAGAAGGAGAAAATGATATGGGTGGAGAAGGAATACGAGGATTACTGAACACAAACCAGAAGATGATAAAAGGAACCACAATAACGTAAAGCCGGTCTGCAATAGCTTCTTCATCAGTAATGAACGGTCAGATCAGTAATGGTACAGATGGTCTTTCATCTTCAACATCATCTTCCTCTGATGCTCCAAACAGCTGCGCTGCTATTTAAATCATTTATGCCATCTGCACCACGGTGTTGTTGTTTCTTCTCACTTGATCAACTCCTTCCTCTTCTATATCATTCTCCTCCGCTTCCTTGCCCCTGGTAGTAAACAGAGGGCGCATTAATCATTAATGCTTCCTGAAATCGGTATATGTGTTCTTTTAATTACACTAGATATAACGAACCAGGCTTGCATTTCCCTTCTTCCCCGGAAAGTCCAAGCTCACACGTGAGATCTCTATTTCAAGAAACAGAGGTCCAATTGTCGGTGACAGAGAGGTAACAGCTGAATACATTGGTAATGGTAACTCTATCATCTTAAATAATTTTTAAATCTTATCAAATTAATTTTTTTAGTAAAATATATTTTAATAATTTTATTTTATACATTAATCATTAAAATTAAAAACTATGTAAAAATATTAAAAGAGAGTCTTAAAGCGATAATTCATTGTTTTCCTTTTACTTTTTAAAAATATTACATTAATTTTATCTTTTTTTCTTAATAAAATTTTTCTGGATTATTCATATATTAATCAATTACCTCCTCTAAAAATATGTGAAAAAGTCTAAACTATTTATATTTTAATAAGTGGGAGTACACCACTTAGATTTTTATTGGGTTTGTTTGGGTACTGCTGGGGCTGCTGTTGGGTCCTGGTGCTGGAAATTGAGAAATTGTTTGTTGATGGTTTTGTAAGCTGTCAGCTGTTAGTTTTGGTGTTTAGTGGAATGTATGGTTTTAAAAAGCAGAGACAATTGTTAGGTCTTACTACTGAAAATTAAGAAGCTGTCTGCTGATGATTTTACAGAAACTGTATCTATTGGTTTTGGGTGTTTGGTGCAAACCTGCTAATTTTAGAAATTGAGAAGTTGTCTGCCGCTAACTAAGCTGTCCCCACTTAATCATGTACACTAATTTTTTCAAGTGTGGCAACTTTTTCTACAATGGTTTGATTTTCAAACTTTGAAATGTTATTTATACATACCGATCTGACAATGATCGGCCTTGATCTCGGGGACAGGTGTTCCGTTTCAATAACCTACGTGGACTAAGTAGCACGTGCTGTCGTGAGAGCGATATTAATATATTTTTTTTTAAACTCGTCCGTCTTTTGGAATCGACTTGCTGCACTAGTTTTGATGAAACTTTACTCAAATTTTAAAATTTATAGTCACCAATTCACTCAACATTCTAGAATTTACAATGGTTAAAAAAAAATTTGATACCCCATTTTAATTACAAATATGTTTTAATTGTTAAAAAAATATAAAATATAAAATAATTATTCAATAAAAAATAACTACATTTATTTTAATAATAATCTAAAAAACAAATTTAACATCAAAATAAAATTAATATATAAAAGGCAAATTCTTGCCTACAAGTGAATGTAGCCAAGTTAGCTACATCTAAGATAATGGTGGTCATCGGGTCCGGTTCTAACCGGAACCGATTGGAACCGGAACCCCGGCCGAGAACCGGTGGGAATCGGAACTGAACCGCCGCTCAGCCGGTTCTGAATACGAATACATGTTTTGAGATTCAGGCCCGAACCGGGCCCAGAAACGGAACCGGAACCGCTTGGAACCGCCTGGAACCGTCATCGGATTCGGAACCAGAAACTGGAACCGGTGGAACCGGAATCAGAACCGCCCCGGAACCGGTTGAAGTTACCGTTGGAATTGGGCCAAAAAGACGTCGATTTGAGACTCGGGCGCGTGCTCCTCTGAAGAAAATAGCCGTTAGATCCCAAGCACGCGCATTGCAATATGAAGGCCAACATGATGATTGGTATGAGATGAATGGGGATAACACCGCTTAGGACTTCTATCTTGTAATATTTTAGAATGTATTAGTAATTTAGTATTACTTTCTTTCCATGTAATCTTTTTTTTAAGACTTGCAAATTGAAATCATGTAACCTCTTAGTAGCTATACTCTTTTTCCTTATTAGGGTTTTCCAATGGGTTTTTACCTAATAAGGTTTAATGAGGCAGTGAATCATATACAAAAATTCTCTTTGTTCCTTTTTTTTGTAAATTTAATAAAAATTCCTAAGTCTTTGTTTCTTACACATTTAAGATTATAAACTTGAAGAATAATCTATCTAGGAGTAAAGTGGATGAAAAGAGCAACGTGTGCGCTCAAACGGATCTCAAATCGGAGCTAAAACGAGGCAACTGGAGCCGATCGAATCTTTCCGGAACCGCTCCGGGTTCGGTCGGAACCGATCAGAACCGGAACCGGCCGGAACCGGTTTTTTGACCGAATCCGAAGCGAATCCAGATTTCAGAACCGGAACCAGAACCGCCCAGACCGGTTCCGAATACAATACACATTTTCCGGAACCGGAACCAGAACCGGTGGAACCGGACCCGTGGCCACCATTAATCTAAGAGGTATTTTAGTAAAATTAAGCATAAAAAATGGAATAAAGTTGGAGGGCAATTGCGCCACTTATATTCACCGTTGAGCGCTGCATGCATTCCTTTCTTTTTGTTTAAATGATTTTTATTCTTTTTTTCTTTATTACAATATTTTTAAATCATTGTAATTTAAATATATAAGTCCAAAATGAAAAAAAATATATATTATTGTTCATCTAAATTCGAACTCTTTAAAATAAGACCAGTCATGAATATGTTTTGACAACTTTTAAAAAAATTTATTTTTACATGTATACCATGATATTTTAATGTGAGGATGTATATACATATTTAATGTGAGAATGTACATGTTTTAATGTGACGATGTACATGTTCAAATGTGAGAATGTACATGTTCTTTAATGAACATCTGTACATGTTTGTATGGTCATATGTACATGTTTGTATGACCGTCTGTACAAGTGTTCTTCCTTATATGTACATGTTTTAATCTAAGGATGTACATATTTAATGATTCGTAGAGGTTTATATGACTATCTATATGTGTTTTAACGTGAGGATGTACATGTCTTTACGTGAAGATGTACATGTTTGTATGACCGTCTGTACAAGTGTTCTTCCTTATATGTACATGTTTTAATCTAAGGATATACATATTTAATGATTCGTACAGGTTTATATGACTATCTATATGTTTTTAACGTGAGGATGTACATGTTTTAGTGAACATTTGTACAGGTTTGTATGAACATCTGTACAAGTTTTCTTTTACGTTCTATGTTTCATACATGTAAAAGTAATTTTTTAAAAAGTTATCAAAATATATCCATGATTGGTCTTGTTTTGAAGAGCTTGAATTTAGGTGAACAATGATATAATTTTTTTTCATTTTGAACTTATATTTTTAAAGTTAAAATAATTTAAAGTTTTTATGATAAAAAAATAATAATAAAATTAAAAAAAGAAAATAAAATCAAAAGAGAGTTGCCTCTTCGGGTCGCTTTAAAAACAAAACCCGCCGCGTGCAGATGTAGCCGAGCATGGCTACAACCACTTGTAGCCAAGACCTGATGATATAAAAAAGAACTATATAGACACTATCAATATTTACAATATCTGTTTTTTTTTAATTTTTTGATCGGTCTATTTTTTAATTTTAATCTTTTGTTTTGTCTTGGTCCATTTTTTTAAAACTGTTTTTATCTTTTACTTCCTTTAAATATATCCGTTTTTTTATATTCTCCTTTATCCGCTTAAATCTGTTCGTTTTTTAGACTTTTGTTTCGTCGTTTTTTTATTGTATATACTTTTGTCTATTCAAGATAAACATAAGAGAAAATTACATCCTCGTCCATGACATTTGGTGAAATTACACACCCCACCCATGAGATTTCAAAAATTACTTTGTTCATCCATGTGATTTCCTCTATTTTACATCCGACAACTTTTCATGAATGATGCTTAAATGTTGTTCAAATTTATGAAACTTTTCATGAACGATGCTAAGGTGTTATATTTTGGTCTAGCGTGAAATTCAAAGTTTGTTAAACTTATATATGATCCATAGGACCCAATGAAACATGTGACATGTCTACATGTTTTATTGGATTCCACATGTAATGGGAATGTAATTTTCCTTAAAGAAAATGGACAACAATTGCACCAAATTTTCATCCGTTCCCGGACAAATAAAAATGGACGATATTCATAGCTGCAGCATCTTTAGTCCGTTCCAGACAAGTAGAATATGGACGATAGTATTTCTAAGTTCGTCGTGGCTGATGATGAAGTACAATGAAGTGCCCTTACCATGAGTGACATATTAGTTTTTTTTTTAAAAAAAAATTTAAACCAGTATCGTAGCTGCTTATATTAAGGTGTCGTTCGATAACTGTTGATGGGGGCTTTTGGGCTTTATGTGACATTAATGTATATTTGCAAAAGCCCATACGTTTTCCCTTATGTGTTCTATAACTGCTGTTCAATTTACAAATGTGGATTGCAAGAAAGACCACAATACCCTTGAAAAGTTTGTGTTTTTATCGAATCATCTACACCTCCCCCGTATTCTGCTCGCGTCGTCTTCATTCCTCTGGAGTCGCAAGCTCTGCAACATACCAACACCATCTTCTATTTTGTTTCTTCATTCCTCTCATCAACACCATGTCGAACTCCAGAAATTCCAGCGCTTCTTCGGCGAACACCAATAATCGTCTTAATACGATTTACATCAACTGCCGCTGCAACAGGCCGTGCATGTTGCTGATTGCTTACACATCTGAGAATTTCGGGCGTCTTTTTTATCGGTGCAATGTCTGCGACTATTTCGCATGGTGGGATGAGGTGAATCAACGGGCCGACAATGGCTCCCCAGTTCGTGTGAACCTACCACAACTTTCGACAACCCAACCGAGTTTGCTTACAACATTAATAAGGCGAAATAGCTCACGGATTGAAGATGTTATAACCAATTTGGCGAATCTTGCTACCGATGTTGCCGCAAACAGGACCACCATAAGTGAATGTCAGCGTTGTAATGTTTTGGTAGTTAAGAAAGTTGATTGTGTTCTTCTTCGAATGTACGTGGTCATGTTGATGTTGCTGTTAATTATCGTCTTCAAATGAACGACTTCTGGTGGTGTATGTATGGTGACCCTCTGTTAGCGTTGGTGTTCCAGTGTTATTTAGTATGTTAATTGTACTTTGTTATGGGTAGTAGTTTGGTATAAGGTTAGTCAGTTATGATCCAACATCTATGATGTACTTTTTTTGGGTTTTTGTCGTCGGATTTGTATGCATTTCATGTTTCTGTTAATGAAAATATGTTTATCAGCTGTACAATCTTGTCGTAGTGACTGCTATGATTTTGGGTACTAATCTTATGGGTTGAAACCTATCATATGCATTGACATACATATCCTACATATGGCGGAAGTTGTTTATTTATGCTTACTGAAATGTAATGCGTTGTGTTATTTTGTTGGATAAATATTCATCGCATCAAGGAAAAGGGTGGTTCATCATTTCAAAGACTAGGGTTACTTGCAATTATGATGCACATCATCAGTATTTGGCTGTGTAATTTGGTAGTTGACTTCATTAAATGTCTGCATGTATTCTATCTATTTTTGCATTGATGAAGTAGATAAACTCATCGTCAGTGGACGCCCCTGCTATAGGGCAGTAATGAGCACACCTACATATCTTTTTTTTCACTGCTGCTGAATCTTCATTACCGTATTCCAGAGTATAATCAGCTTCCTTCTGCAGGTACAGTATTAAATATGTGAGTAGCTAAACTTCAATACACTGTCATTGATGATTGAACGAAATGTTCCCAGCTAATATCACGCTTCACATACTCACTGTATTCTACTCTATTTAAGTCACTGCAATTCATCCAACTGAAATCCCACAAACTCTATCATCTGTACTTGTTACTTCTGTTTTGATTCGTAAGACTCACTCTTTTGTTTTGTAGTACTATCAACATGAGCAGGTACAATCAGGAGTTCGCATACTACAAAGGGAGTTCCATCCTGTTATCCCAGTTAGCTCTGGAGATGAAAGTGACTACGATGGGCAGCCATGTGAATGCGACGGTAGTTGCAGGTTGGATATAATACAGCCAATCCCACTGCAAGTTCTGAAGCCAGATATGCCAGACAACAAGCACGATGAAATTGACATTCCAAAGCAGACAGACAAGCGGGCAAGAGAAGATGAATCTGTTTTTTTCGTCTCTGTCAGTGCGCAATCCAACTCCCCCTGAGAAAAAACCAAAAACAGTGCTACCACCACCACCATCACCTCTTTCACCTCCATCTTACTACGTCGACCTTGGGTACAGCAGCGATGACTCTGACGAATCTACACATGTCAACATGCACATTTATCCCAAGTAACATCATCATTAAGGGATTCAGGTCACATGAAGATGATGATATGGCTAGACTGTTGGTAGTTGTATTTTGCTTTTGCTAATGAACCGGTATCTACTATGCCGATCTTGTTATTTTACGTGTGCCTAGTCGATTTATCTACCGTGTTTTCGTTTTGGATTGTAGTTATGCATTGTAATGTGTCTACCGGTGTGCTGTTAAGTTGTATTAGGATGGAATTATTATAATGTAAAATATGCAGTTGGCGTAATGACAAAAGCATCTTTTATGTTCCTTCTGCATGCGGTATTAACACCTTGCAAGTCCAATATCAACAATCACAGTCATCCCTACATTAAATTTTAAACCAAACAGACCTAACAATACTTCTTTCTGCTACTTTCGAATAGTCACCACCGCTACAATTACCATTGCTTGACACGCAACCAAGATAAAGCAGAGTTGCAGGATGGTTAATTATCCTAACTTTGTAAATTTGCCCTACGGTTCTCCACCTACTTATATCCTACAGCATTTATAACACCACCACTAACTTCCTTGTGAAATTTTCTTTATATAGCAGTGTGTATACCCTCACATCTACATCAGTTTTATCATTTTCTAATAGCTCCCTCTCTATTTTCCTCAACCGCACTCTTTTGGAACAACAAACTATGTCTACAGCACACCCGCTTAACTTTCATCGACATCGATCAAAGTCCACCAAGAGAAATCCCATACAACGACGTGTTTTATTCCTCTACATCAGATACATCAGATGCATCAGACACATCAGGTTCATCTACTGATGTTGTTGTCATCGATCTTTCTAGCGACAATGAGGTTAGTAACATACAACAAACACGGGAAGCATTAACTTTCATCGACAACACTCCCATGCTTTCAATGGCCCGTGTAAACAACATGAACTGTCACAAAAAGATCAAGATAGAGCCGACACTTGTTATAGGATTACCGGCAGTGAGATCCAACACAGAACGAGCATGCAATGGTGTTGCTACGCAGCAGATTGGAGATGCGAGTCCAAAACAGAACGAATACTCACTGTTGGGTAAATCGGTTGTACCAAGCCCCCCATTGATGGTGAAGATGTTATGATGCATGAGGCCAGACTTAACAAGTAACTAAGTTCGTGTTTATCCATTCAGTAGTTATAAAGAGTTTGGTTTTGATTCGCATAGTAATGTGCGTTTGTGTGCTTCAGTTCTTATTGAATATATTGTAACCAGGAGTTTGTATGTCCGTTGTACTTCGAGTGTTTGCGTATAGCAAGCGACGGTTGTGTAATAGTAGTGGTGTAATAGTAGTGTTATCTGGTTGAATGAGATATATGTTTTCATACTACGTAGTAATATTAGAACATTAACTTACATATATAAGTATGATCCAAAATAAAAAAAAAATTAAAGCATACCACTTATACATTATATATAAAATGATGCCACAAAAGGGAGTAAATGTTTGTAATAACAATCTTGCATCCATCTTCACAAGGTATACCACACACATCATGGGTTGGCAATGCATGCTACCATTTTAAAACAAATCGCCTACGAACTCGTCTATCACCCAAGGAAGCAGTTAGTTGTTCCTTCAACTACACCATAGCTTGAGTACCATTATCAGTACACATAGACGGAAGTCTGGAACAATTTGCATCCGTTTGCTCCAACTCTTCACTTTCTGGAATGAAGTTGGGTGCAGCATCAACCATCGCAAAACAGGGATCACCAAACACACTTAATCTTATATAATTGTGTAAAGCAAAGCATGCATTCACGATTTTAATCTGTTTCAGCAATGGTAGGTTGGTACTTTCATTAGAATTTGCCATCTGGCTTTGAGTACTCCAAATGATCTCTCAATAGCTGATCTTAAAGATGAATGTGCCCGGTTGAACAACTCTTTTCTACCATTGGGTTGCTCAGCTCTAAACTCTGATTGATGGTATTTAACTCTAGTGTGCGGTGTCATTAGCCCATCACGATCGGGATATCCCTTGTCCCCAAGATAATATTTTCCTATACCAACAAATGGGCAAAATAAGAACCAAATATTAGTTAACAAGCACAATAATCATCCTTACTTGTGCAAACACGTAAACGTAAAGTGTATTTACCATTAGGTGGATGTGGAAACTTAAGGCTGCGATCATTAACAGAATTCAATACACACGTGTGTCATGTGCTGAACCCTCCCATCCACTACATACAAATACAAACAACATGTCAAAGTCACAAACAGCTAATATATTGGTGGTTGTACAACCTTTCCTGTTAATAAATCTTAGTCTGTCTGACTCAGGAGGAGTTAATTCAACGTGACACCCATCCAATGCTCCCACGCAGTCCTACATACATGTAATTGTAGTCACAATTATTATTCTAAGTTGTTGAATAAAATTTCCAAGCAGATAAGAGATACACATCCAAATGAGCATGTTTTATAGTTTATTTCATATATATTATTAGCATTTTCTTGCTCATTTCTCCACTTCTTAGCTTTTCTCTAGTTTATGTTTTTTGGTTGTCTTCAGATTATAGTTAAAATGAGAAAGCCAAGCTAGAAGCAAAGAACATGAAGAGACGAACGCATAGCCGCAGACGGTTCAGAAAACGGAGTCCGAACGAAGATTTTACAAGGTTTTGAAGTCATGTCCTAGCTTGGTTAAAACCTTCAAAGCTAGGACTACATATTAGAACTCTCGGCTGAATTCAACATGTGATCCGGGACTTGTTCCAAGACTTAAGTCCCGGACCACAACACTTGAGAAACCAACGGATGAGACAAAAACATGGTCCGGGGACCTAACCCCAGTCCCAAGCCCGGACCACAAGAGATTTCAGAACCGAGGACATTTTCAGCACATTGGTCCGGACCTATGTCCTTGTTCAAGGCCCGGACCACACAAAATGACTTAACCGTGTGTTTTTGCTTGCATTTGGTCCGGTGACTTCTACTCTTGGCCAAGTCCCGGACCAATTTCACCAATTTCGCACGCGGACTCCAGCAGAAAGGGGACGCGACTAGTCTTCTCCTTCCTCGCGTCGCTCTGCAAATGGATTATCTTATCCATCTACTCCACCGCACAGCCTACCTTAAATCACTCCAGATCTTTGTCCCCTCTGCAATAAATGAAGCACTCAGGCTGCAATCAATGCTAAGACAATTAAAACGTATGGATCTGCCTCCTCAATTCTCTATATAAACCAACACTACATCTGCAAAAAAGACACACAACGTACGACCAGAGGCTGAGAAAAATCACCAACAGCTCCACACTCCATTCTCTTCCAATTAATTCGTCCCGTATCACACACTTCTCCATCTTTTATTTATTTTTAACCATTTCACCTCATTCACGTACGTACTCAAACAGAAGCAGTATATTTACAAAGAGAGAAAGAGCAGGCGAGTGCAGACCCGTTATTCGCAGGCAGTTCCTGAATAATTTCTATTTCAATCTCTACTCTGTTTTTATTTCTGTCAATGGCTGAGTAATCTCATAATTGTGCTTAGGATGTGTGTTTAACCCAAAATAACTCAGCGTATTTATAATACCGAGTTTGCTTATAAATATTTGTTTTGTCTCTCTCTATTATTAAATGTTTAAGAACTGATCATTTTTAACTCATTTACGGTTTCTCTAATTTCAATGATTTTGTAAAATTAGAGAATAGACCACAAAGAGAGACAAACGTTAGATTTTATTCTCCTTGATTAGCAGATAAAATCCATCGCTGTTATAAAAAGAATTCTCACTTAAAGCTAATTAATGATTTTAGACTTTTTCTGATTGTAAGAAGTTTAATGAATTAATTAAGAGCTGTCCTTATCTATGATTTAGAAAGGTCACAAGATAAAATTCTTAACAGACAAATAAGAGCAAACTAGGATTATATTTATTATCTGAGTTATAACCGGGCGATTTCACCTTCCTTAGCACATTTTCCATCCACTTAATTCACAACTGTTTTTACTGTTTTTATTTTTCTTTAATAATCCAACAACAAAATCAAGCTTGCCTCCGGCTAAACCCCTTTTACAGTCTTTAGTAACTACCTAAACTAGGATAATTAAACCAATCTCCTTTGTGGATACGACACTGTTTTTACTACTACGAATAGGTACACTTGCCTAATAGTTTTTATATTCTATATTAATTACAGTGTAGTTTTTATCCCAACAAGTTTTTGGCGCCGTTGCCGGGGAGATTGATTCCATCAATTTCCCTAGTTTCTGGTAGTTCACTCGCTATATAGTAATAATCTGTTAATACTATTAATTGTTAATCTTGGACATCTGAATTGGACATCGGACTTCGGACCTGACTTTGACATTTGACTTCGGACTTTGGACATCTAACTCCTAACATCTTAATATTATTGTCATTTCGTTCCATTGTCATTTCGTTCCATTGTCCTTAAACTTTTCGTTCCATTGTCCTTAACATTTCATTTCCCCCCAGTATACTAACTATAATTTCTGTATACTAACCCCTAACTTTATCAGCCTAACCAATATTCTGTCTTTCTTATTCTATTTACTAACTAATTTTGCAGTTTCTCACAAACCACAATTTATCTTCTGTGCATGCCAAATACTCGAACTCGAGGCTCTCCACCAATCAGTCCGAGCCCCGAACCCGAGCGTACTTTATTTCAAGCGCAGAGAAACCTGAGAAACCAAGCCATGGCCAATAAGAAGTTATAAATGAAATGGACCATGCAATTCAGCCAGAACACCGTGCCCTATCTGATTATCACCAAACCGAATACCGAAGGAAGAGCATCAGCTATAGTTTCTCTCCCTGAACTAACACCAGAAGAAGCCGGACGATGGGTTTTCAAAACCCACTACATAACCGCCGTCCGGGATCTAGGCAATTTTTAGTGGAGCAAACCCAGATGAAGCCCCAAATCATCTGAGTCTCTTCCTAGACTTCTGCAATTCCTTTAGTCAAACCGGCAACGTCAAAGAGAGAATCCGTCTACAAATATTTCCTCACTCGTTGTCGGATTCAGCAAACAGGTGGTATCGAAGTCTTCCCTCCCGATCAATCACCACATGGCTTCAAATGGCCCAAAAATTCCTTGCCAAATACTACCCAACCAGTAGAACGAGGCAATTGATCGGTGAAATCAATACTTTCTGTCAGGAGCCAGGAGAGACTTTGTACGACGCATGGGACAGATTTAAAGATATGCTAATGAAGTGTTCCCACCATGGTCTTGACGATCAATCCCTGCCGCCTGTCATTCTTCAACGGTCTGGATGATGGGAAACCGACTACTCGTCAATTCTTCTGCAGGAGGGAGTTCATGATGAAATCTCCTAAAGAAGGAATGGACCTTCTCGAAACCATGACGAGCAATACGAGACAGTGGAAGATCCAAAGGAGAACACCACGAGCAGCAGGTCTACTCCACGTCGAGCCTACAGATCATTTACTGCTCAGATCTCGTCCCTTACTTACAAAGATGGTGGAAAGCTAACGACATCACAAAAACGAATTGTAAAAACAATAGCTTCCCCACCTACAATTCAATCGTCAGTTCCACCAACAGAAGGATGTGCCATATGCGCCGGTCCTCATGAAACCCCTCAGTGCGAAGGCAAAGGACAGTACGAGGATGCAAACTTCATAGGAAACCTCCCGGTAATTCCTACAACAACTTCAACAACAACTATCCATGGAGAAATCACCCGAATTTCTCATGGAAAAATTGATCAAACCAAGGAGGCCAGAACAACAATTCAAATACCTATCAGGGGAACAGACACCAACCAAATTCTCACATGGGTTATCGAGCACTAGGTGCCCCTCCTGGTTTCCAGCAGCAGCAACAACACTAACCACAACCTCTTCTGATCCAAATGAGGAATTCAGGAACTTAATGAAAGGATTCGTGACTACGACCCACACCAGGCTCGTGGATCAAGAAGCCACTAACAGAAGGTTGAAGCCCAGATACAGCAAACCAACCAACAGTTGAGCAAATCAGTCGCAGCTTGCACAATGCCAACCCAAGGCCGTGCCCTTCATCTCTAGATCTGATAATCAAGAGCCAGCTCCCTCAAGAAAATCCAGAGGAACAGGAAGATGCAAGCAAGAGGCCACCCGGTGCCTTCCCTAGTCAGCCAGATCCAAATCCAAGGGAACAGGCCAAGGCAGTAACGTTAAGAAGTGGTAGGCCGCTCAACTCATCTCTTCCCCGAGATGATACTGATAATCAAGAGCAGCAAGCTCATGAACCTCAAGAAAATCCAGAACAGAACAGGAAGATGCTGAAGAAGCCTCTCCTCCTACAAAAAATATTCCCGAGGAGAAGGAGTCTCCTGAATCTACTCCTTCCTCTCTCACAAAAATTCTTCCCCCCACTTCCTTTTCCAAAGAATGAGAAAGAAAAATTTAGATGAACAGTTTGGAAAGTTTCTTCTCACTTCAAGAAACTGACGATCAATATTCCTTTTGCCGATGCTTTAAAACAAATGCCAATATACGCAAAGTTCATGAAGGATATCATCACCAACAAAAGATCGTTGCAGGAAGTGGAAACTGTACACCTTACACAGGAAGTGTCAGCAGTACTTCTCAAGAGTCTCCTCCAAAACTTGGAGACCCAGGTTTGCCAATTATTCCATGTTCAATTGATAATGTTGATTGTGGTAGTGGGTTATGTGATCTAGGAGCTAGTATCAATTTAATGCCACTCTCAACTTTCAACAAACTTAAGATTGGTAAATGCGAACCAACTTCTATTCAATTACAATTAGCAGATAGATCTTTAGTATTCCCAAAAGGAATAATAGAAGATTTGATTGTTACTGTAGGAACCTTTGTGTTCCCCGCTGACTTTATTGTAATTGACATGGAAGAAGACACTAGGGTGCCCTTAATCTTAGGACGACCTTTCATGAGAACTGCTAGAGCACTAATCGATGTTGAAAAAGGAAAAATCATTTTAAGGCTGCATAACGAATCTCTAGAATACGACATGTCTAAGGTTATTAAGAAACCCGCTCATTTAGAAGATACCTTTTCCATAGATATTGTCGACTCTATTGTGCAGGATAATTCATCTGCTATTATTTGTAATGACACTCTTGAAAATGTTTGTCTGAAATCTGTGATAACCGACTAGTGTACCCTGACACAATCCAAATGGTAGCAGCTCTCGATAGAGTAAAATCATACAAGAAATCATGCTACCCACCACCAGAGCCATTAGAGCTATCTACTCAGAAATTACCACCATCCATTGAACAACCCCCTCTCGTAGATCTGAAACAATTGCCATCACATCTGAAGTATGTTTATCTTCTGACTTTTGTACTTTGCCTGTTATTATTTCTTCATCTCTAACAAGTACACAGGAAGAACAGCTTGTGAAGATCCTTCAGAACCACAAGAGGGCAATAGGCTGGTCCATTTCGGACATCAAAGGTATCAACCCCCATTTCTGCACACATCACATATACATGGGATACCTACAAGCCTTTAGTCCAACCACAGAGAAGGCTGAATCCCAACATGAAAGACGTAGTAAAGAAAGAAGTGCTCAAACTTCTCGACGCCGGGATAATCTACTCCATCTCCGACAGCAAATGGGTGAGCCCCGTTCAAGTGGTCCCGAAAAAGGAGGTCTCACTGTGGTCCCCAACGACAAAGGTGATCTAATTCCTCAGAGAACCACGACGGGATGGAGAGTCTGCATCGATTACAGGAAACTGAATAGCGCAACGCGGAAGGACCACTTCCCTTACCGTTCATCGATCAGATGCTTGAAAGATTGGCCGGGCAAGATTACTACTGCTTCCTGGATGGTTATTCAGGATACTTTCAAATACCCATTGCTCTGAAGACCAAGACAAAACCACATTCACATGCCCGTACGGGACATTTGCATACAATCGGATGCCTTTTGGTCTATGCAATGCCCCAGCAACATTCCAAAGATGCATGATGGCAATCTTCAGCGACTATCTTGAGAAGAGCATCGAAGTCTTCATGGACGACTTCTCTGTCTTTGGTCCCACTTTTGAAACCTGTCTGAATAATCTGGATGCCATCCTCGCCCGATGTGAAGAAACTAACCTTGTGCTTAACTGGGAAAAATGCCATTTCATGGTTAAAGAAGGAATAGTTCTTGGGCATAAAATATCTTCAAAAGGCATTGAAGTCGACAGAGCCAAGGTCGAAGTTATTGAAAAATTACCACCACCATCGACGGTAAAAGACATCAGAAGTTTCCTTGGCCATGCTGGGTTCTATAGAAGGTTTATCAAGGATTTCTCCAAAATTTCAAACCTCTATGTGAACTCCTAGCTAAAGACGTCAAGTTCGACTTTACTGACAAATGCCTACAAGCCTTCAACACACTAAAAGAATGCCTCATCTCTGCCCCATTGTGATATCACCAGACTGGAGCCTTCCGTTGAAATTATGTGCGATGCCAGCGACTATGCCGTGGGTGCCGCTTTATGCCAAAAGAAGGAGAAAATCTTGAGAACCATCTACTATGCAAGTAGAACCCTCAACGACGCTCAGAAGAATTATTCAACTACTGAGAAGGAACTTCTAGCAGTAGTCTTTGCTCTGGATAAATTCCGATCATATCTCTTGGGAAGCAAAGTCATAATTCACACCGATCACTCTGCTCTGAGGTATCTATTTGCCAAAGAAGATGCCAAACCCCGACTCCTCCGGTGGATACTCCTACTACAGAATTTGAGATTGAAATCAGAGACAAGCCAGGAGTGCAGAATGTAGTAGCAGACCACCTATCTCGCATAGAGGCACCAAGTGATGGCACTTCCATCAATGAATTCTTCCCAGATGAGTGCGTTTTTATGATTGGTGACACCGGTGAACCATGGTACGCTGACATGGCCAACTACCTCGCACGAGGAGTAACCACCATGGGCTCACCTACCAACAGAAGAAGAAGTTCTTTTCCGATGTCAACATTATTACTGGGAGGATCCTCTCCTTTTCAAGGTTGTGCAGACGGGATGGTGAGACGATGTGTGCCCTACGATGAAATCCACAGCATTCTACGACATTGTCACTCTCTTGAAGCAGGAGGACATCATGGGCCAGCTCGAACAGCGGCTAAGGTACTTCAATCAGGTTTTTCTTTTGGAAAACCTTACATAAAGACTGTCATTCCTTTGTAGCCTCCTGCGATGAGTGCCAAAGACTTGGGAACACCTCCAGAAAACACGAAATGCCTCTCAACATCATACTCGAGGTGGAACCTTTCGACGTGTGGGGCATTGACTTCATGGGTCCCTTTCCTTCGTCTTGTTCGAACCTTTCATCTTGGTGGCAGTCGACTATGTCACTAAATGGGTGGAAGCTATCGCCTCTCCCACAAATGATGCAAAGGTAGTACTCAGGTTCTTGAAGAGGAACATCTTTACACGATTTGGAGTCCCACGTGCTATCATCAGTGACCAAGGATCCCACTTCTGCAATAAGCAGTTACAGCCTTGATGACCAAATATGGAGTGAGACATAAGGTAGCCTTGCCTTATCACCCTCAAACGAATGGCCAGGCTGAAGTCTCTAACCGAGAATTGAAGTGGATCCTACAAAAGACGGTTAATTTCACCGAAAAGATTGGTCCCTGAAGCTGGATGATGCACTCTGGGCGTATAGAACAGCTTACAAGACGCCCATCGGCATGTCCCCATATCGACTAGTCTTCGGCAAAGCTTGTCATTTACCAGTCGAACTCGTGCACAAATCATTCTGGGCCGTGAAAGCCCTCAACTTTGATCTTCTGAGAGCAGGTGACAAAAGGAAATTCCAGCTCACTGAATTAGAAGAATTTCGAGAGAATGCCTATGAAAATAACCGAATCTACAAAGAGAAAGCCAAGAAGTGGCATGACAAGATGATCCTTAAGCGGGAATTTCATGAGGGAGATTTGGTTCTGTTGTACAACTCCAGGTTAAAGTTGTTTCCGGGTAAACTCAAATCCTATTGGGCTGGACCATTTACTGTCTCCAAGGTCACCCCATACGGATCCGTTGAGTTAGTGGATTCGAAAAAACACACTTTCATGGTCAATGGATCTAGACTAAAGCATTACCAGGGTGGTAATCTTGAGACAGTTGATGCTCCCACAATAAACCTACATGATACTCAGATTTGAGTAC
Organism: Limonium bicolor; assembly: GCA_023374045.1. NCBI lineage: Eukaryota > Viridiplantae > Streptophyta > Magnoliopsida > Caryophyllales > Plumbaginaceae > Limonium > Limonium bicolor. The sequence continues at coordinate 69,736,971 of CM041778.1, read as the reverse complement.
GCTTCAAAGCGTCTAGCCAAAGACGTTAAAGAAGGGCAGCTTTCCGGGAGGCAACCCGGACGAACTTATCTTTTATATGCTTTTATGCTGTTTTAATTTTCAGGTTCCCTTTGAATTTTATTTTTGCTAACTATTAACCCCGTTTGTAGTTTGGTTGCTCCTAGTGTCTTATGCAGGTGCAATTCCATGTCTACACCGCAACCAAGCTACGCTACTTGAGGCTGAAGCTCAAGTGTGGGGGAACTCTTACAACGACAGCAAAAATAAACACAGGGGAGTACCAGTTTCTTTACTTATGCTTTTATTTAAATAAAATCTGCAGAGGAGAGTTTATGTGCTTAAATGATTATACGTGAGCTTTGTGTTCTCTCTATTTTATCTACTTACCAAAAAGACCTTCTGAAACTTTCCCTTGTTTTTCTGGTGAACAATGAGGACGTTGTTCAATTTAAGTGTGGGGGAGTGTGCCTTTTCGGTGACATTTTTGCTAAAATGCTTAATCTCTCTGCTTATCCTGCGTTTGTTCAAATTCAATATCATTGACCCTGTTATGTGGGTTGTTCTCTTTAGGAATAAATATTGTTATGAATTGTGGGATAAATGGTACATAAAATGTACAAAAATTTTAAAATTTTGATTACTTTTGAGGAGCATTTTTATGCGGTGTGACCAAATGATCTGAAATGGATAGATTTTTATTACTCAGGGGTTCCTTCTGTCTTCTTTCTTAGGGATTGCTAAGGGGTGCTTCTCTGTCAAAAAGGAAAAAATAAAATAAATAAGGGACTTGTGAGACACCATTGGTAACCAACAAAGAGAGTTGAGTGTTCTTAAATACAAAGGCTTGATGCCTACATATTATCTTCTCATCTCGTATGCAAAAGTGAAACAAATGCATAAATCTATTTTCCCTTTTGTTTTCTCCTCAATGCCCATTCTTGAGAGAAGTTGGCCATGGTAAAAGTTCTACAAGTCACCCAAAAACAAAGAAGCATTGAAGTACTCCGGATCATACCCCGAACTCTGATTTTTATTTTTACCCTGAGTACACACTTATGCCACCAGTAGGTGATGGATCAACACTCCTCTAAAAAGTTTAAGATCATGTACTATTGACTTTTTATCCTACCCTTCATAATAGTATTTATTAATATTGAGCATTCCCTACTTTTATGGGTACACGGTTTTGCTTGAGGACAAGCAAAAAGGTAAGTGTGGGGGTGTGATAAGTATCCAAATGAGCATGTTTTTATAGTGTATTTCAATATATTATTAGCACTTTTCTTGCTCATTTCTCCACTTATCTTAGCTTTTCTCTCTAGTTTATGTTTTATTGGTTGTCTTACAGAATTTATAGTTTAAACCATGAGAAAAAGATTTTCGGTTAAACATGAGAAAAAGCCAAGCTAGAAGCAAAGAACATAAAGAGACGAACGCATAGCCGCAGACGGTTCAGAAAACGGAGTCAGAACGAAGATTTAAAAGAAGGTTTTGAAGTCTGTCCTAGCTTGGTTAAAACCTTCAAAGCTAGGACAAAGACATACGCCTGAGACAAACACATGGTCCGGGACCTAACCCAGTCCCAAGACCCGGACCACATGTACTTCATAACCGAGGCCATTTCTTGCACATTGGTCCGGGACCTTATCTCAGACCCAAGACCCGGACCACTCAAGATGCTCGACCGACGGATTTTATTACATTATGGTCCGGGACCTCTACTCTTGCCTAAGTCCCGGACCAATTTCACCAATTTCGCACGCGGACTCCAGCAGAAAGGGGACGCGCTAGTCTTCTCCTTCCTCGCGTCGCTCTGCAAATGGATTCTCTTATCCATCTACTCCACCGCACAGCCTACCTTAAATCACTCCAGATCTTTGTCCCCTCTGCAATAAATGAAGCACTCAGATAGCAATCAGCTGCAATCAATTAAAACGTACGGATCTGCCTCCTCAAATCTCTATATAAACCCAACACCATTACTGCTAAAAAAACACAACGTACGACCAGAGGCTGAGAAAAATCACAAACAGCTCCACACTCCATTCTCTTCCATTAATTCCTCCTATCACCACACTTCTCCATCTTTTATTTATTTTTACCATTTCACCTCATTCACGTACGTACTCAAACAGAAGCAGTAAATTACAAAGAGAGAAAAGAGGCAGGCGAGTGGACCCGTATTTCGCAGGCAGTTCCTGAGTAATGAATATTTCAGTCTCTACTCTGTTTTTATTTCTGTCAATGTCTGAGTAATCTCATAATTGTGCTTAGGATGGGTGTTTAACCCAAAATAACTCAGCGTATCTATAATACCGAGTTTGCTTATTAATATTTGTTTTGTCTCTCTCTATTATTAAATGTTTAAGAACTGATCATTTTTATGCATTTACGGTTTCTCTAATTTCAATGATTTTGTAAAATTAGAGAATAGACCACAAAGAGAGACAAACGTTAGATTTTATTCTCCTTGATTAGCAGATAAAATCCATCGCTGTTAAAAAAGAATTCTCACTTAAAGCTAATTAATGATTTTAGACTTTTTCTGATTGTAAGAAGTTTAATGAATTAATTAAGAGTTGTCCTTATCTATGATTTAGAAAGGTCACAAGATAAAATTCTTAACAGACAAATAAGAGCAAACTAGGATTATATTATTATCTGAGTTATAACCGGGCGATTTCACCTTCCTTAGCACAGTTTCCATCCACTTAATCCACAACCGTTTTTACTGTTTTTATTATTTCTTTAATTCCAACAACAAATCAAGCTTGCCTCCGGCTAAACCCCTTTTACAGTCTTTAGTAACTACCTAAACTAGGATAATTAAACAATCTCCTTGTGGATACGACACTTGTTTTACTACTACGAATAGGTACACTTGCCTAATAGTTTTGTTATAATTCTATATTAATTACAGTGTAGTTTTATCCCACATGTACCTTGCCCAGCTCGGCGGGTAGATCAGTCTGTAAGCTACCGGGCTGATCCGCTCCATCACACATAAGGCCCCAATATTTTGGGCTACTTGCTTTTCTGGCCAAACGAAATACTCCCTTCATGGGGATACTCTAAGAAATACTTGATCGCCCACGGCGAATTCCAGGTCACATCCGCGTACGACTTCTGTCTATCCTGAGCTGCCTTCATGTTAGCCCGGATCTGGCGAACTTCTGCCTGAACTTGTTCCAGATACTCTGGTCCTATAATGACCGTCTCACTCGACTCATCCCAGCATAATGGCGTGCGGCATGGTCTAACGTACAAGGCCTGGAAGGGAGACATCTTGATCGATGCATGGTAACTGTTGTTGTAACTAAACTCGATCAGATGTAACTTATCACAATCCAGCTGGTCTGAAAATCAAGTGCACATGCACGTAACATATCCTCAAGTGTCTGGATGGTGCGCTCACTCTGACCATCTGTCTGTGGGGAACGCTGTACTTAGCTTCAGCTCGGTACCAAGCGCTTCCAGTGTGGATTTCCAGTACCTGGAGAGGAATCTGGTATCCCTGTCAGACACGATAGTCTTCGGTACCCCATGGGCCGAACAATCTCTCTATCAAAGAGCTCTACTAGTTTTGCCACTTTCCAGGTGTCCTTCATCGGTATAAATCGAGCCACCTTGGTCAGTTGGTCAACAACAACCCAAATCATATTCAGACCTCCCCTTGTAGGTGGAAGCCCTACTACGAAGTCCATAGAAATGTCATGGAACTTCCACTCAGGCACTAGCATTGGCTGTACCATACCACCAGGCCGTCGGTGCTCAAACATGACCTTCTGACAAGTGAGACACCTCAATACATAATCAGTAACATCCTTTTCATGCCAGCCAGTCCACCAAAAATAACGTTTCATACCCTTATACATCTTTGAAGCTCCGGGGTGAATCGAAGTCGTAGAACAGTGGGATTCACTCAGTATGCGCTCCTTCAGCTCAGCGCTACTTCTCGGAATACACAGTCGGCCATTCAGCCTAATCAGGTCATCATCGTGGAGTCGGAAGTCGTACTTCTGACCCTCGAATGTGCCACTAATAAGCTTCTACCTGATCTCCAACATATACTGATCCGTCATTTGAGCACTCGCACCTGTTCAACCAAGCCAGTATTAGAGACTAGCAAATGGAGAGAGTGTGCTCGGCGACTTAATGCGTCAGCTACCATATTTGCCTTACCCTATTTGTACTGTAGATTAATGCCGTAGTCGTTTAGAAACTCAACCCACCTTCTTTGCCTCATGTTTAACTCCTTCTGAGTGAACAAGTACTTTAAACTCTTGTGGTCAGAATAAATTGTCACACTTACCCCATACAAATAATGTCTCCATATCTTCAATGCGAAGACAATGGCCCCAGTTCTAAATCATGGGTAGGGTAGTTCTCTTCATGCTTCTTCAGCTGTCGGGAGGCGTAAGCTACGACCTTCCCGTGTTGCATCAACACACAACCCATACCTCTGCCTGATGCATCGCAATAGACCTCAAAACCATCTGGACCGTCTGGTATAGTCAGGACTGGTGCAGATGTTAGAGCATCCTTGAGACTCTGGAAAGAACTCTCACAGTCGACTGTCCACTCGAATGGTGCATCCTTCTTCATCAAGGAAGTCATTGGCTTCGAGACACTGGAGAAGTCCTTCACAAACCTCCTATAATAACCTGCCAGACCGAGGAAGCTCCTGATATCGGTAACTGTCTTCGGCCTAGGCCAGGTGCGCACTGCATCAATCTTTGCCGGATCAACAGCGATCCCGACCTCAGAAATCACATGACCAAGAAAGGATACTTGGTTCAGCCTGTGGAGGGCGATTTTTCGGTATGGGGGGTCTATTGCAAATATGGTCTGACTGAAAAGTCAGTTCCTAGATATATGCCATATTGTGGAGGGTGAAAAACCCGTTATTCTGGCATCCCTCAAATACCTACTACATCGTCCGTCTTTCCCAGAAAGCATAAAGGGGAGTGCAAGTGTGCACTACACCCTCTCAATGGGCTCCACGCGGACTTATGCCTCTATAAGGCGGATTTGACTAGAGTTGCCACCTAGTTTGACCTAAGGAACTAGGAAGGAAAGATGAGGGTTCTAAGAACCGTTAATTGACTCTGAGATTGTTGCCTATGGATAGGAGTTATCTGGTCAGATCAGAGATTCTATTATGGGTTCGCACTGGGTTACACCCCTCAAAGTGGCAACGACCACGACTTCGGATTGGTGCCCGAGGAAACCTCGGTCTCCAATTGTCGGGATTGCCTTCTTTCAAAACCTTATTAGAGAGATACAGTTAAAGCCGAAGGATAGGATTAGGACGGGAAGAGAGAGAGTGGATGAGGCGAGCTTTTTTGTCAAGCTAGCGCCAAGAAGAGGAATTAGTGATGTCGGATGAGTATAGAATGAAGAATTGGGAAAAGTCCGAGGTGGAATGAATAGACAAGACTTGAAGTCTGATGGTTTGAGTTTGTGGGAGCCGAAGAAGGTTTTGAGTGTTTTGAGATATACGAGAGTCACCTTAGATGGGGAAAAAGGGTTTTTTTTTTTGAAATGGGGTCGCACCCTGTGTGGGTTGCCTACGTACTCAACTCCCTGCTGAGATCAGACCTTACGTAGTTCACGGATTTTGGGGTTTTGGAAGTTTTGAAGGGTTTGAAGTTTTGGGTATGAGAGATTAGTCTGTGAGACGCTCGGGTCTATGAGACGGCTGGGATGGGATGGGATGTCAAGGCCTGTGAGACGCTCGGGTCTATGAGACGCTTGAATCTTAAAATGGTGGAGAAATTGAGATGTTCGAGTCTGTGAGGCGCTCGAGCCTGTGATACGTTAGAAGTAAGAGAGGAGTTGGGATTAGGAGACGATTCGAGTTTGAGGCAATTTGGAGTTTGAATGGTGATTTGAGTATGAAGTTTTTGGGGTTTTGAAGATGATTTGAGTATGTGAGGCAATTGGAATTTGGGAGAGATCCTGGGTTTTTTGGGTTCTAGGTTCGAAAGAGTTGAGGTTTTGGGATATTTCGGGATTTGAAATTAGATGATGATGGGTTGAGTTGTTTGGAGGAATGATTGTCAAAATCGTCTCTCTTAAAGTTTAAAACCGAAAAGTCATTTTTGTTGTAAAAGGGCGGATAATCCCGAGGGATTACCCTATGTACCCCTCGAACACGACACTTAATTAATGGTAAGTGCCGAGGCTCGAAAGATGGGGCAATGAATTTATGTCGAAAAATAGGATTTAGAGAGAAACACCATGAATGAGATGTTCTCGGTCAGACCCTAATAACGTCTCTAACTCCCGGGTTTTAAAACGTTAAAAAACCGAAAACCTTGAAATCGAGCGGAAGGGAGTTAGACGATTCTAAAATCCCGGCTGGCAACTAGGAAGGCAGTTACATCCCTAGCACCCCGCCTTGTAAAAATCTAGGCTGCAATTAGGGGAGATTTGTCACCCTAATGCCCCGCCTAAAGAGATCCAGACTGCGATAAGGGATGTTACGACCCCAGTGCCCCGCCTCGGATTTTTATTTTGAGGAGAAACAAGTAATATCTAACTAGAAGAAAACGTTCTTTGAAGGTGTTAGACATCCTATGTTCCCCGAAAACAATTTATTTGGGTTGAAAACTAAGTTAGGAAACTTGTGAAGTTGTTCGGAATTCTCGATGAAGAAACACTGATTTGAGAAATGATTTTAGGAGAAAACTTTCTGTATATGTGAGAAGAACTTTCTGCGTCTGAGAAGAGTTTTTCTGTGATGTGAGAAGAGTTTTTTCTTTTAAAATTCTACAAAAATGGTTTCTTTTGAAAACTTGATGAAGTTTGAATAAAATGATTGTTGAAATCTGAGGAGAGAGATTTTTGAGTTTGAAATTTGACCAGGATTTACAAGTTAAGTTTGAATTGGATGAATTGAATTCGAGTTGAATGGAATTGGACTGAATTGAAATGAGTTGGGTTTGAATTGGGTTGATTTGAATTCGGGTTGGGGTTGAAAAACAATTCGGTCAAAGTTAGACTGGGTCAAAGTTGGATTAGGTCAAAGTTGAGATTGTCAAAGCCAAAGTTCAGATTGGTCAAAGTTGGACCAAGTCAAAGTTGGGTCAGGTCAAGTTGGACCAGGTCAAAAATTGGGTCAAGATCAAAGTGGGGTCAATCAAAGTTGGACCGAGTCAAAGTCAAAGGTCAGGTTGGTCAAAGTTAAGACCAAGTCAAAGTTTGGATTGGTCAAAGTTGGACCGAATGGGCTTGATGAGCCGAATGGGCTTAGTGGGCCGAATGGGCTTGATGGCCTTGTTTGGGCTTAGTGGGCCGAATGGGCTTGATGGCCTTGTTTGGGCTTAGTGGGCCGAATGGGCTTGATGGCCTTGTTTGGGCTTTGGCCTCGAAATGGGCTGGGGCCTTGAAATGGGATTTATGAACTGTGGGCTGAAGTGGGTTTTGAATTGGGCCTCAGAGTGGCCTTTTGATTTGGGCTGAAGTGGGATTTGAATTGGGCCTTGAATTAAATTGGGCCCGTTCTGGGCTTTGTTGGAAATTGGGTTGAAATTTGGACCTTATTTAGAGTTGGGCCGAAAGAAAAGGGCCTTGCTGGAAGTTGGGCCAAAATTGGGCCTTGTTTGGATTTGGCTGAAGTGGCCCCTTTTTTATGTGGGCTTTATTTGTGATTGGGCTGAAAAAATGTTGTGGGCTGATTTGTGAGATATTAACAAGTGAGAGGAATTGATTTATTGGTTTGTTTATTAACTCCTGATTAGGGATGTGTCGAAGGCAAAGGAGGATTCCACCCACATAAAACGGATGAGAGATCCGCTAGGCATGGGGTGCTTTCGCATCCTAAGCCCTCCTAAAATAGCCTTAAGGGCTTGTTTTTTGAAGTTTTTGTCTTATATACATATAAAGGTGGTTTGAATGTTTTCTGAAGTTATAGGAGATTATTGCCCCACGAAACGAATGAGAGACCCGTTAGATGTGGGACAATAATACATCCAAAACTTTTCTGTCAGTTTAAAAGGTCCTAAGGGTGATAACTAAGGCTTAAGACATCAATAAGCAATGAGCAAGGGGCAGTTAATAAAACTGAAATGCGTTAATCAAAATTGAGTCGAAACTTCCAAACCCCATGAGGAGCTTTGGCGAAGCCCAAAGCATGTAAAGCCCAAAGTCATTCGGTCAAGTCCAGCCCATGAGGAGCTTTGGTGAAGCCCAAAGCGCGTAAAGCCCAAAGTCATTCGGTCAAGTCCAGCCCACATGTAAAGTCTAAACAACCACGAGTGTATCTTCATCTCAGTCCATTATTAACCATGTACCTCGATCATGTCATGAAACAAGAACAATGAGAAATGGCTTCCAAAGGGAATAATAATGTAAACGGCCAGACCAAAGACCCAAACAACATCAGCAATCCAGCAATGGCCGAAACAAAGCTCAAAATAAACGAGATGGAGCTAAAAGTCTTCCATAACGGGTGCCCATAACACCAAACTGATTTGCCAACTCACTTCAAAAGGACGAGGATTCACGACACACCAACAGATTAGCAAAATCCATCCACAAGAATCTCACAACCCAATCGTATAATGCAGAGGGTGCGGTGAATCAAACAAACCAGCCGAGATTAAATGAACCCACTTTTCGTACTGCAAAATCAAAGCTAACGCCCAAAAGCAAAGGCCAAACGAGAAACAAACCTGAGGAAGTATTATTATCATCGTTTTCAGCAAAGGGTAGGATTTGGGACACCAAAACGGAATCCATCGTAGAAAAGAATCATTGAACCCGACTGAGGGCTTTAAACATATTCAGCAGTAGAGCATTTAATCAAAAATCAAGGATTCACAAACTTCTCTAAATCAGAACTAACACCAACACCTTAAATCAATTTAATCTGATGGGTTAATAATCCGAAGCGGGGGTAGCGTAATTTCCCACAGAAGAATATGATGATATACGCATTGACAGAGGATCGAGGCTTAGAACTCCCCCACAGATGAAACATTCAGGCAACTCGTTGTTGGACCAAAGCTAAACAAAACAGTGTATAGATGTACACAAAATGTAAAATCGAAATCAAAGTTTGAACGTCAACCTGGTACGAACTCATCTCCAAGAGCAAAAGAAAATATGTAAAGCAAAGTACTCATTAAATCGCCAGACGAAAACAGTAGCTTAATACCGTTCTAAAATCGGTTCGGTTGAACGAAAAATTAGGACGAAATCGGGTAAGGGATTCAGATTTGAAGATTGAGGAAGAGAGAGTCGGAGTCTGTCCTTACTTCACCGGTAATTGCAAAATACTGTGAGCTTGAAGGGAAGTGCAGAGAGCTCGATGCTCCTTGTTCATCGGTGAAGAGAATGAAGATGGTTCAGAGCCTTTCCTTGTTCGCGAGGTAGGTTGTAGAAGTACCGTCGGGGTGGAGAACTGGAAAGGGTCGGGGCAAGATTTGCTCGTTATTCACCGGTTTGGTCGTGAAGATAATGAAGAAATTGAGTTGGGAGCATGGGGTTTCATTTCGCCACCTAGGTTGCAGAGTTATCGATCGTGAAGCAGATGCACAAGGAGGTGGAACATGGGTGTTTTTGTTTCGAGATTCGAAAGCAGAGGGGGATTTGGAGATTTTCTGGTGGAACCCGTACACAAACGAAATGGGTTGGAGACCATAGGCTCTTGTAGATTTTTGTTTCGAAGAAGAAATTGAGGATGAAGGTGAGTGAGCAAAAGGATGGAAGGCGGATCGAGAGCACCGTTGGGGGGAAGACGGATGAATGTTCGAGACACACAATTCAAGGTGGCGGCTGTTTTAGAGCTTCAGGCGAGGGAAAGGTGGCGATGGTGGTTATTCTGGGCGAAGAAGACGAGGACGGTGGTGGTTTTAGGCAGGGACGGGTTTTTGCATACCGGAAGTCGAAGAGCTTTAGTCGATGAGTGTAAGAATTCTCTAGAATGAAAACGGTAGTTGGTGGCTGAATGTTAAAAACTCTGGCTACAGTAGGGTTTTGAGTTGTAGTTTTATAACAGAGAGGTAGGGTTTTTTGGAGACAGATATTGGGCCAAAGTTATTGGGTCCGATTTTGACTTTGGGTGTAGGTAAGAGTATGCTTGGTTCGGTTAAACAGGAGGAAAAGAAATAAAACTGATATGCTCTCCCTGGGTTTCGAACTCGGGTTATTCCCTAACTCTCCCCACACTCTACCCGGCTACACTGTGATAGAACTTAGCATATGGGTAAAACAAACGGAAATTAAACTCTGAAACGAGCTGAACAAAAAACGAAAAGCGCCCTTCATTTTTGAAACCGGATTATTGTTGGAAACTCATTTTTGAAGAATTGTGTTTTTACGAAATGCTTTAAAAGATTACGAAATGATGGTTTCGTTTTGGCACGCACGCTAATACGTTTTTGACAAAGAAAGGCGACGACCCCTCTTATTGTGTTTCTTATTCTGGAAATTGCTTTATGGGTGAGAATTTTTGGTGTCTACAGATGGCTCCCCTTGATTCAATTTTGCAAGCCCTTGCAGAATTGGATCAAGGTTGACGGGGCGCCAAAATTTCTCACTGTGGTTTTGATTTGCTCTTATGGGTGTGGGTGCACGGGGACTTATGACGGGCCCCAACTAGCCTCTTGACATCTAGTCATAGGACTCATGACGAGCCTAGTGATACTAACAATAGATTGATTGGGGTGCACGAGGACTTATGACGAGCCTCAACTAGACCTCTGACTTCTAGCTATATGACTTGATGACGAGCCTATAATGCAATTGAAAGTACGAGGACTTATGACGAGCCTCAACTAGACCTCTTGATATCTAGCTATAGGACTTATGACGAGCCTATAATACTTTGAATGAGTACCGTACTAGTAGCGTAATAGCTGCCTAGCAGGCGGATGTGAAACAATTTCGCACTAGTAGCGTAATAGCTTGCCTAGTGGAGGAAAATATGGGACCGTACTAGTAGCGTAATAGCTGCCTAGCAGGTGGATGTGAAACGATTTCGCACTAGTAGCGTAATAGCTTGCCTAGTGGAGGAAAAGTGGTGGGACCATACTAGTAGCGTAATAGCTGCCTAGCAGGTAGATGTGAAAAGATTTCGCACTAGTAGCGTAATAGCTACCTAGTGGAGGAAAATGTGGGACCGTACTAGTAGCGTAATAGCTGCCTAACAGGCAGATGTGAAACGATTTCGCACTAGTAGCGTAATAGCTGCCTAGTAGAGGAAAATGTGGGACCGTACTAGTAGCGTAATAGCTGCCTAGTAGGCGGATGTGAAACGATTTCGCACTAGTAGCGTAATAGCTGCCTAGTGGAGGAAAATATGGGACCGTACTAGTAGCGTAATAGCTGCCTAGCAGGTGGATGTGAAACGATTTCGCACTAGTAGCATAATAGCTTGCTTAGTGGAGGAAAAGTGGTGGGACCATACTAGTAGCGTAATAGCTGCCTAGCAGGTGGATGTGAAACGATTTCGCACTAGTAGCGTAACAGCTTGCCCAGTGGAGGAAAAGTGGTAGGACCGTACTAGTAGCGTAATAGCTTCCTAGCAGGCGGATGTGAAACGATCTCGCACTAGTAGCGTAATAGCTGCCTAGTGGAGGAAAAGTGGTAGGACCGTACTAGTAGCGTAATAGCTTCCTAGCAGGCGGATGTGAAACGATCTCACACTAGTAGCGTAATAGCTGTCTAGTGGAGGAAAAGTGGTGGGACCGTACTAGTAGCGTAATAGCTTCCTAGCAGGCGGATGTGAAACGATTTCGCACTAGTAGCGTAATAGCTGCCTAGTGGAGGAAAATAGGGACCGTACTAGTAGCGTAATAGCTGCCTAGCAGGTGGATGTGAAACGATTTCGCACTAGTAGCGTAATAGCTTGCCTAGTGGAGGAAAAGTGGTAGGACCGTACTAGTAGCGTAATAGCTTCCTAGCAGGCGGATGTAACGATCTCGCACTAGTAGCGTAATAGCTGCCTAGTGGAGGAAAAGTGGTAGGACCGTACTAGTAGCGTAATAGCTTCCTAGCAGGCGGATGTGAAACGATCTCACACTAGTAGCGTAATAGCTGTCTAGTGGAGGAAAAGTGGTAGGACCGTACTAGTAGCGTAATAGCTTCCTACCAGGCGGATGTGAAACGATCTCGCACTAGTAGCGTAATAGCTGCCTAGTGGAGGAAAAGACGGGACCGCACTAGTAGCGTAATAGCTGCCTAGCGGGTTGTGAATATGCATTGGATAGTGAATGACTTTGTGGGTGAATGCAAATGCTATGCAATGTAAAATGGTTAAAAATAAATGCGCTTGTTGGATTGGGACTCCCTGTTTATGGATGTAGATTCTTTTTCTATGAGTTATGGCTCCAGAGTTGCTTCAAAGCTTCGGGATGGCCCCGACATGGCTTCAAAGATCTGGGATGGCTCCAGCATGCTTTGATGGCTCCGATATACGCTGATGGCCCCGGTGTGCGCTGATGGCTCCGGTATGCCCTGATGGCTCCGGTATGCGTTGATGGCTCCGGTGTGACCAATGGTCTCGGGGTGGTCGGCGGGTTTGATATGGTTGGTGTGTTTTTGATGGGATGTGATCATTCTGGAGGTTGGTGGGTTTTGATGTGATTGAAATGCTTCGATGTGGTGGGTAGATTTGGTTGATTTTTTTTGAAGTAGTTTTATGGCTCCAGTGATAAATTTATTATGATTTGATGGTTTTTTTTTTGGACTTTGGAGTGGGTGAATGTTTTGTTCATGGGTGAATGATGAAACACAGTTGCATGACTTTATCGGTGGTTCCCATCATGGTTCCAGGATTCCCATGGATGACTCCGGGATGACCTTGTGCTGATTGAGCATGACGACGCTTTTTGGTTGGTTCACTTCGATGACACCGAGGGGAAAGGGAAGTTTTCACCTTTGATGTGGTCGCACCCTGGACGGGCTACCTACGTACTCAATTCCATATTGAGGTCAGACCATACGTAGTCCGATACTCTGTGGGCAAGGCCCAGGTGATGAGATGGCTCCAACAGGGATTTGAGGTGGCTCCCGTATTGTTCTCGGACTGTTAGGATGCCCCCTGTAGAGTTCCAAAGATGGTTTCAATATCGGATGATGGCTCCCGCATGGCTCCAGTTTGGTTCTGGATATGGTGTTGATGAGGCTTGAGCATGACACTGGATGGCTCCATAATTGTCTTTATACCACCTCAGATGGCTTTAGTTTGGTTCGATGTAGCTCGAGGATAGCCCAGGGTGGCTCCGAGATGGTTCGAGGTAGCTTGATGATGGTCTGGGATGGCTCCAGTTGACATCTTTTGATCAAAAGTTACGCTTCAACAACTGCAACTGAAGTCGACTTTCAGCGAGACTAGGTAGAGTTTCTTACTAGTCAGGTGTTGATGATGGAGTGCTTATGATGCATGCAGGTATTAAATGCTAGGTACTGATGCAAAATGCATATGCATTTTTTAGAGAAAAGGTATGGCCCTATCTCTATTAATACAAGGTTTACGAATATAAAACATCTTCGGCTCGATCTTGAGTGATTGTTGAATTGGAATGTGTGAATCACTTTCCTCTCATGGAGGGATGCGGGTCAATCTCTCGTGAGTATAGCTGTGTGTGCTAATGGTGTGATGATAACTCTCGATGGTCGGAGCAGTATTTTCCTTAGAATTCCTTTTGAGGTTCTGGACCTTCCGATCCTCACAAATTTCTCACCTGCAACGGGGTAGGCTGTTTATGTCTTGGTGTTTAGATGAAGATTCACTCGCACTCATAAGACCTTGTGGTGTAGGTCACACTCATTTGCTCATGGTCCCTTTGGTTGAAGGGACATATTGATAACAAGTACAAAACTTATGATTCATGTTTCAGATCCGATACTTTCAGTTAACGCTCATCGACTTATGAGTCAGAGGTCTTTATTGGATTGTAACGGGGATGCGGGATATGATGTATGTCACATGGGATTGGAGGATCAATTTGGGAGTAGTGGAGCTTTTGTGCAATAGAGGATATGTTTCGCCTTTGCCATAGGTGGTATAATTAGACGGGTTTTGATACCTTTATTGATTTCTACGGGACATCATTGGTCCTTTGGATTTGATTTCTCCTTCTTGCCTCTTCTGGCGCACGGTTTGAACTTTCTTCTCATTTTGTTTTTCTGAAATTTACATTTGGCTCATCAACTTTCTCAAGCGTTCTCTGCTTTGTATTTTGGCTTTCAGCTTTGGAGTTGCATTGACCTGTTGATATTTTCGAACATTTTTGGCGTTCTTTTTTGGTGTTTGGCTTTGGAGTTGCATTGACCCATTGGTTTCTTCGAACATTTCATTTGTTGTTTTTTTTTTTGTGAAAGATGGTGGGGAGGGGTCATGGCTCCGGCTCCTTCTAGATCCTCTATTGCACGGGTAAGTGTGTATATGTGGGGTGGCATATTGTGGAGTTTTTTTTTTTTTGAAGAAAGAGTTTTTCATGAAAGGCTCAGTGGGGCTCACTAAGAGATGATGTAAAGGGTAGTCAAGGCTTTTTGGTTTTGTGGAGATTTTTATTCCTAAGTGCCTCGTCATTCTCATTAGTCAATGATTGTCTTCTTACTATTCTTGGATCTTTGCATGAATCACAGTTCGTATCCTGTTTATCGACATTGATCTCGCTATGAATTGTGCCTCTCCATGTGCTGAAGGAATACACAAGTCGCTCATGGTTTTACCTCTATGGACTCGCTCTATCTGCCCTCATCGCTCGGTGGATTGTCCAATATCCTCATTCAGAATTCAAGGGAAAATACCGCTCTTCGCACACTACTCACTTGGTCTGTGGTGCTGATTTTAATTAGACCCTTGTGTTCATTGATGGGTAAAGAGTTTAAGTGGTTCACACTCTCTATTCAACAATCAATCAAGATTTTTGCCAAAGACGTTGCTTTGATACGGGAGTATGCAAATGCAACTATCCACCATGCAATATTGTGGTAATATGGGATTACTACATATAGTATGCATGAAATGCTGAAGATGGTGAATGGAAATGGTTGATTGAATGTTTTTTTTTTGTGTTTATTTTGTTTTTGAATGCAATGCATGAGTGGTAAGGTTATGCCTAGTCTCGCCTAGTCCTCGCCTGAGTCGAATTCAGCTCACAGTTCATGAAGCTCATCCCATCATCATTGGCCCTGAAGGTGGTTGACTTTGTCGGGGTTTTGTAGGAGAGTAATTCTCGAGTGTGGTCGGGTTGGTGATTGGTTTTTGGATTTTGGATTTTTAGGGAGTGACAACTCCCGCATGGTGGTCCCACGTATGGACACGCTCTTTCCCTTCTAGTCACTGGCGCGCATGGTGCTTCTGAGTGGGATAGGTTTGAACTCGTTTTCTTTTCTATCCCTCTGAGACCGGGCTCTAGCGGTCGAGATATTGGGATGAAAGTGTGTGTGACAGGTTAGAATGGAACACGTGACTGTGCAAATTTTGAGGTAGACAAGACTCGTGAATGATTGATGGATTTGAAATGACTGGAAGTGCGAGTGACTCCTTTCTCTTTTTTTTGTCATGAATGCAATGCATGTGTTTTGCTTTGTGCACGGTTGCATTTGTTGGTGTTGTTTAGTTAGGGATGCCTCCTGTAGATACCGTGAATTTTCACCCCATAAAGCAAAGTTGACGAATGATATATAGATGTGAGGGGTCGTCCCTTACTCGTTCTTTTTACTACATGTGCATGCCAAAAGAAACCAAGTTTTAGAAAACAACTTTTGAAAACGTATGTTTTCAAAGTGGTGGATTTTCTCAATATAAACTTTGACGCTCGGTCATTCCTAAATGAAATAGGGAGTGGGGAACCCTATACACATCGATCTAAAAAAATTCAAAGGATGTATAAACCTATACATGTAATCTATTCAGAAATGGACGAGAGAGAAAAGAATCATAGAGGGAAGAAGACCTATACATCATCAATCCTAAAAAAGTCATTAAAAATGGGGAAGTGTAGAGCTGGACTTCTACTGAACTCTTCTGGTCCGTCTTTGAGATTCTGGAAGACTGCTAGCGCTCGGGCTCCTGGTTGGCTGCTCGCTCGTCTTCGGGTTCTTGACCGGCTGCTTGTTCATTTTAAGGCTCTTGCAGCGGAGCGGTACTGTGATCAAGCAAAACGGGTTGGTGTTCTTCTGATTTTCAACAGTTTGAACTCGAATCAATGTTGCTGACCTTCATGTCGCTTGACTCGGGTTGGTACACCTCTGATTTGTATTTAAATGGTTGGTGTTAATCTTCATGTCGCTCGGTAAGCTCCACGGTTGGTACGCCCCTGGCCTTCAGCTCGGTCCGCGTAGTCGATCTTCATGCTGCTTCACTTGCTCCGACTAGAGGAATGGGGGATGTTTTTGAGAAAGGAAAGATGAATGATCGAACACAAAATTTTATGTGAAAATCCACCACTTTTGTGAAAACACGAAATGACTAGTACGCTCCACGGTAATGACCGCTGCTCTTGAAGGTGGGCAGAACTTCAAAAATAGCGGGTCACGACATGGGGACTAAATCATTTATTTTGAAATACATTTGTGAAAATCCACTTTGAAAACTGTTTTCGAAAACCATTAAGAAATAATATTGGTGAAGAATGTTGTTTGAAATTCGTTTGTAGAAAGTAGTTTTTTTTAAATCTATTTCTGAAAATCGTTTTGGAAATAACAAGGTTTTAAAGATGAAGTGACGGGTTTTAAAACCCCAAATGTTTGGGAGCAAAACTGAGGTGAGACTTTAAATTGAACGAGCTTGTAAAACCTCTTTAAAAGATATGTGAAAGAGAATTCCGAACGTTCTAAAACAGACTGGTTTGAAAAAGTGGTTTGCACATATGTATAGCATAAAGTAAATCGTGGCTATATTTGATGTGGAGCTGTAAGTGTTAATGTTGGGATAATCACTTTCCAGGTCAATTATGATTCCGTTTCACCGGGGGAACCATCGTCCCTTCACTGTTCATCTCTCGGGTTTTTTCTCTGTTATGCCTTTGCGGGGCACGTTATCAAGAAAGTCCGGAGTGCTTAAGTTCGAAAGGTCAGGACACCCGAGATGATAAGGAAACATACGCCACGGCCAGTGATGATCCGACAACACCCCACTTTTCGGAAACTCGGGGAAGTACTGCATGGGAACGGGTCTCTCGTCACCTGCACGGTCAGGTGTGTTCTAAAGTCCAATTATTCACTGACTACGTTGTGCCATGTATGGGTATCCGGTAAATACGGGATCCTCTATGGACGTATAGCGTGACATTGGGCTTTAGAGACCCCGTGTGCAGATGAACAATGGAGAACTGAGCCCATGCAACCTTCAGGGTAAGGCAGAAGGGTGGTCAGACAGGCGGCAGTACAAGGGGTGATGACTCCCATAAACCCGTCTTAGACACCGGATCAGGTAGCTGGACACTGAAAGCTCAGAGTTCACTATATGCTGGCTTTGACTCGGATAATGGAGGATATTTTTGGATCATGAGCCCGAGGTGTTGATCGGAGATCGTACCGCCTCGTGGGTTTGTTCACTGAGAGAGTGACCCTAGCTCATGGGGAATCAACCGTGGACCGGTTGGGATCCCGTGACATCGTGGGTAAATCGGGTGACACAGAGGAATGCATGTCCTAAGCTACCCACCCATGCACCCCACAATCGCAATATGAAAGCAGTAAATAAACCAAAATGAAGTTAGCAACAACCTATTTGCTAAGAGTTTTATCTTGAGGATAGTGATTCCAAATTGGTTATTTATTAACCTAAAGGGAAGTTAGCTTTATTCAGTCCTAAATGTCTCTTTCTAAGTGTGAGCTAATTATTAACCCATTTTTGTAATGTTTGTTGAGGATCTAATATGTCCTAGCTGTCCTCATCAGGCACACACTCTAAGTGTGGAGTAGAATAATTCTAGAAGCTTTGAAAAGAATCTCAAGAAGGTTTTGAAAGAAGTGAGGAAGTCCCGACAATTTTGAATGGAGTTCAGTCTTCCTTGAGTTTGAGAAAACTTACTTACTCAAGTTTTCCCCAGCAGAGTCGCCATTCTGTGGAGGGTGATTTTTCGGTATGAGGGGGGGTCTATATAAATATGATCTGACAGAAAAGCCGAGATCCTAGAAAATGCCATTCTGTGGAGGGTGAAAACCCGTTATCCGGCATCCCTCAAATACCTATTAAATCGTCCGTCTTTCCCAGAAAGCATAAGGGGAATGCTAGTGAGCACTACACCCGCTCTCGATGGGCTCCACGCGGACTTATGCCCTAAGGGCGGAAATTGACTAGAGTCGCCACCTAGTTTGACCTAAGGAACTAGGAAGGGATGAGAAGGGTTCTTAGAACCGTTAGTTAACTCTGAGATTGTTGCCTATGGATAGGACTTATCTGGTCATGTCAGAGATTCTGTGTTGGGGTTCGCACTGGGTTACACCCCTCAGAAGTGGCAACGACCACGACTTCGGATTGGTGCCCGAGGAAACCTCGGTCTCCAATTGTCGGGATTGCCTTCTTTCAAAACCTTATTAGAGAGATTCAGTTAAAGCCAAAGGATAGGATTAGGACAGGAGAGAGAAAGAGAGTGGATGAGGCGAGCTTTTCTGCCAAGCTAGCGCCAGGAGAAGAATTGATGAATTTGAATGAGTATAGAATGAAAGATTAGGAGTCTGATTTTGAGAGTTGAAGAAGTCGGGAGTTTGTGGGAGTCAGAGGGATTTGAATGTTTGAAAGACATGAATATCACCTTGGAGTTGGGAAAGAGGTTTTTTGGATTGGAATGGGGTCGCACCCTAGATGGGCTGCCTACGTACTCAACTCCCTGTTGAGATCAGACCTTACGTAGTTCACATGTTTTGGGTTTTGGAAGTTTTGATGTTTGTGGAGCTTGAAGATACTTGAGGTGTTCGAGATTTAGAAAGGTTCGAAGTTTCGAAAAGTTTCAGGTTTGTGAGATCGTCTTGTGAGACGTTTGGTGAAAAGAGATATTGAAGTCTATGAGGCGCACGGGCCTGTGAGACCTTTGAATCTTAAAATGGTGGAGAGATTGAAGTGTTCGAGTCTGTGAGGCGCTTGGGCCTATGAGACTTTGGAAGCTTGAGAGAAGCTAGAATTTGCAAGATGATTTGAGTTTAAGGTGAATTGGAGTTTGAATGATGACTTGAGTATGTGAGGCAATTGGAATTTGGGAGAGATCCTGGGTTTTGAGGTTCGAAAAGAGTTGAGGTTTTGGGATATTTCGGGATTTGAAATGAGATGATGATGGGTTGAGTTGTTTGGAGGAATGATTGTCAAAATTGTCTCTCTTAAAGTTTTTAAAACCGAAAAATCATTTTTGTTGTAAAAGGGCGGATAATCCCGAGGGATTACCCTATGTACCCCCTCGAACACGACACTTAATTAATGGTAAGTGCCGAGGCTCGAAGATGGGGCAATGAATTTATGTCGAAAAATAGGATTTAGAGAGAAACACCATGAATGAGATGTTCTCGGTCAAATCCTAATAACGTCTCTAACTCCCGGGTTTTAAAACGTTAAAAACCAAAAACATTGAAATCGAGCGGAAGGGAGTTAGACGATTCTAAAATCCCGGCTGCAACTAGGAAGGCAGTTACATCCCTAGCACCCCGCCTTGTAAAAATCTAGACTGCAATTAGGGGAGGTTTGTCACCCTAATGCCCCGCCTAAAGAGATCCAGACTGCGACAAGGGATGTTACGACCCCAGTGCCCCGCCTCGGATTTTTATTTGGAGGAGAAACAAGTAATGTCTAACTAGGAAGAAAACGTTTTTTGAAGATGTTAGACATCCTATGTTCCCCGAAAACAATTTATTTTGGTTTGAAAACTAAGTTAGGAAACTTGTGAAGTTGTTCGGAATTCTCGATGAAGAAACACTGATTTTGAGAAATGATTTTAGGGGAAAACTCTCTGTATATGTGAGAAGAACTTTCTTTCTGCGTTTGAGAAGATTTTTCTGTGATGTGAGAAGAGTTTTTCCTTTAAAATTCCACAAAATTGTTTCTTTTGAAAACTTGATGAAGTTTGAATAAAATGATTGTTGAAATCTGAGGAGAGAGATTTTTGAGTTTGAAATTTGAACAGGATTTACAAGTTGAGTTTGAATTGGATGAATTGAATTCGAGTTGAATCGAATTGGACTGAATTGAAATGAGTTGGGTTTGAATTGGGTTGATTTGAATTCGGGTTGGGGTTGAAAAACGAATCGGGTCAAAGTTAGACTGGGGTCAAAGTTGGATTAGGTCAAAGTTGAAGTTCAGATCGGTCAAAGTTGGACCAAGTCAAAGTTGGGTCAAGGTCAAAGTGGGGTCAATCAAGGTTGGACTGAGTCAAAGTCAAAGGTCAGGTTAGTCAAAGTTGGGCCGAGTCAAAGTTCAGGTTGGTCAAAGTTAGACCAAGTCAAAGTTCGAATTGGTCAAAGTTGGACCGAATGGGCCTGATGGGCCGAATGGGCTTAGTGGGCCGAATGGACTTAGTGGGCCGAATGGGCTTAGTGGGCCAAGTGGGCTTTTGAATTCGAGTGTTGGGCTTGACTTGATTTTAGGGCCTAATCTTGGTCTTGGGCTTTTGGGCCTTTTGATTTGGACTGGAGTGATTTGGAATTGGGCCTGGCCTTTTGATATGGGCTGATTTGTGGACTTGGGCTTATTTTGGGCCTTTTGATTTGGACTGGAGTGATTTGAATTGGGGCCTGGCCTTTTGATATGGGCTGATTTGTGGACTTGGGCTTATTTTGGGCCTTGGATTTTCTTTGTCTGTTCCTTGATTTTGTTTGGGCCTTGGATTTTGTGGGCTTGGATTTTGGGGCCTCGATTTGGGTTTGGGCCTAAATCAAATTTTGAGACTTATTTGGAATCTAGGCCTGATTAGGCCTTGTTGGTTGAATATGAATCTTGGAAATTGGGCCACACTTGGGCCTTGTTTCAATACTGAAGATGAAATTGTGCTTGGACTCAAATTTGTATTTGGATTTGGATTTGAATTTGAATTTATTATTCCTTTTTTTTTGGTAAAATTTTGTAGTGAAATTAAGGGTGGTTTGGGATGGGCTTTACAAGTGTGGAAGGTATTGTTCCCCACAAAGCAAATAGAAATGAGCTAGCTGTGGGGTACCTTCAAAGGCTTAAAAGAGCTGCTCAAAGTTTGGATGGTATTGTTCTCCACAAAGCAAATCAGAAATAAGCTAGATGTGGGGTACCCTCCAATACTTATCATAAATGGGTGACCTAAGAGGTTTTCTAGGGCTTAATAAATAAATATAAGAGCAATGAATTAAAGCAAAGCTGAAACATATCAAGTGTATACATGTATGACGTAATATGAACAGTCAAAGAGCAACCCATGTGACAGATGATGATCCATATAGAAGCGAAATGAATTTCAGCAAAATAGGTCTTGTTTATTGCTATATACGTGGACCATCATTTTAAACTTTCAGAAAATAAAAAAAGAAACAAAGTTTCGGTTATGCATTTGCAGCTTGTGCCAAATCGATATTATGACATGATTTTGGTGTGATCGCATGCGGCATGAATAGAACCAAACCTCTCACTTCAAAGCTAAAGAGTGCCATTAGAGCTATCTATATACAGGATGTGTAGGTTCCACTTATTTTGACTTCAAATTTTTTTTGATCAGAACGTTATCTTTATTAGCCTAGGGTTCAACAATTCAGTTTGAAACATGGAACCCAAAATGAAATCGATAAACAAAGAATCTAAAAATCTAATACAATTAGATCGTGACAACTTATGGTGCAGAGACAGCATGAAGTCAAGCGCAAGAGCAAATCAGATGTTTACACAAAGATATACAAAACATTATGAAGAGCAAACGCTAACTTGATGCATTTTGGTTCGCAAAGATGTAAGGTGAATCCCAAAATCAGTCCAGCTCAAAGTCCACAAAGCTCGTGTGTCGCGAAAGCTTGACCCAACCATCCGAAATGCCAAAACTAAGTGTCCTCGAATCTGTAATGGGTAAATTCAAAGCGCAAGAGTGAGTGAAAGAAAACGAGGAATTCCAAGACCTCCACCAGAAGAGGGATGAAGATATCCCACACAAGATAAGCAAAGAGACAAGATACACAAGAATCTGCAGAAGATGGTCTTAGGTGGTCGCCGACACCCATCAGCAGCACACTTTGTCATAATAATAGACAGACTTAGAGTAGATTTGGCGATAAGTAATAGCAAAGAAATAACACATGAACACAACTGATGATGGCAGTTTTCCAAACCAGTACATCAAGACGGCGATGTCATTAGCAGCACAACTTAGAGGAGGCAAAGGGGAATTCAGACGAGAGCACGTGACGAAATATCCTTTAGACGACATCAATCAACGAAAGAAGAAAAGAAGCTTCAAAGCGGTATAGCAGCTTAAACCGAAAACAATGGTATACAATTTGCATAATATTACTGATTCAGAACAAGGTAAAGATAGATGATAGGATTTCAGAGCCAAAAACCCAGATTACAGTAAACTCTGCAATACGATACACAGACAGCATTTACAACAAGAGGAGGGTAGAGATAAGACAATGATATCTCTCTGTTTTATTCTTTTATACGGACACCAAAACAAAACTGGTAGCCATTGAGGTACCAAGGTTACTGAAATGAAAGTAAGAATAACCTGGATAATATCAGCAAAACTCGCATACATGAAACTGAAAAGAAACAGAGTGTAATAGTCTAGAACAGCACCGGCGTCAAATTGATTTTGACGGAGTTGTTCGGAATCCGAATATGAACATGGAAACCCAGCCAAAATAACAGTAGGCAAATGAACGAAAGAAGAACAACAGGCTCAGGGACTGAGTTGTGACTTGTTCTCCACCATGTCGTGAACCAGTGGACACCGACACAAACGGATACAATTTCCATCAGAATCAACAAGCATTGTCAGATAAACAAGATAATAGCACATTCGAGAGGGCTTTAAAAAAAAACAGACAACTAAACCGAGAGTGTAAAAGCAGTAGCGAATTTCTGAAATTCGGGTGAAGATTTTGAATTGAGAACCCAACAAATTTTTGTCAGAAGATGGCCGGATTTAGAGCGACGGGTTTCGGTCAGAAGGCAGCCACACTTAGATTTGAGTTTGTTTTTGGTTTCGAAAACTGAGCAAATCGTGCCCTGCTCAAATGTTGGATGGAGGTGACGAGCTAGAGAATTAGACGGTTTTTCCAGCAAAGTGTAGCGAAACAAATGGGACCGAGGAATGGCAAGGTCGATCTTGGTTTCTAGCTTGAAGATGATGGGATTGAGATTTTTTTTGTTTTAAGATGAAGAAGGGAGAAGCAGCTAGGGTTTATTCTGAAAAGCTGAGTGGAGGAAGAGTTTGAAATCGACGATGCTGGTGGATGAATTGGAATGAACAGAGGGAGGAGAAGATTTTGATGCCTGGAGGGTCGATCGTGAAGAAGACCTTGCTTCCTTTTTGTTTTTGTAGAAGAAAATCCAGAGATGAAGATAAGAATCAGACAGGGAAAAATTAAGAGACTGAGGCGGCCGGTCAAACGTGGTCTCCTCTAGGTTTATTGTTGTTGTCTTTTTATGGAGCAAGGGTGAACTCTAGGGTTTAGGAGATGGGTTGGGTTTTGATGTGGGCTTTTTGTAGCCATGGGCTGAAAATAGAGTGGGTTTAAGGAATTGGGCTAGGCCAGACTTCAACCAAGTGTGGATGGGTTTGATGGATGAAAATGATTTTGTATAAATAGAAATGGAAATAAAATACTAATGCTAATAGTAGAATAAAATAAAATAAAAAGCGGATAGATGAATAAATAAACAAAGGAACATGAACAAAAATAAAATAGTAAAATAAGTGAATAAACAAAGAGGGATGATTTTGAAACCGGACTGTCGTCGGAAATTCATTTTGAAGAATCTTGTTTTTATGAAATGCTTTGGAAAAGATTATAAAACAATGGTTTTGTTTTGGCACGCACGCTAATACGTATTGAGAAAGAAAGGCGATGACCCCCCTTATTTTATTCATTATCTCGGAATTTGCTTTATGGGGTGAGAATTTTTGGTGTCTACAGGTTCACTGCCCATAGTTAGCAAGATAGTTTCACCACTATTTTGCACAACACCTCCCGCTCTAGGTCCTTCTCCTTTTCAATATTTGTTGGAAAATTTGGGCTACTCCTAAAGCTAAATTCATATTATGGTTTACCGTCAGAGGTAGACTGAAAACTTGTGATAAGCTCCAAACTTGGGGCATTTGTCTTGCTAACACATGTTGGCTCTGTGAGCGCGCTAAAGAGACTAGCCTCCTTCTCTTTTTTCTACTGCAGATTCTCTAACAAGATTTGGTGGAGAATTTGTGACTGGTTGAGGATCCCTACGAACAGAACGAGCCTCTGCAGCTGCTCCAATTGGATAACTCACTACTGCAAAAGCCGTCGCCCGATAGACCTAGTGAAAAGAGCATCAGTCACTAATGTTGTCTACCATATCTGGATCGAGAGATGCAAGCGGGTCATGGCTAACCAGACCAGAGATCCCTCTCTCATAATATCATACATCAAGGCATAAACCAAAGCGATCATTTGGACAAAGATGAGTCACACCCAAAGACTAGGAATGGTTAGACATGGTACTTTGCTCCTAGAGCTACTTTTGTAGGATGGGAATTTTTGTATATGTCTCCCCCTATTGTCGGCTCTCTGCCATTTTTGTAAATTGCTAGGGAATTTTTTTGTATATTCCCCCTAGAAACTATGGGCCTTGGTTGGTATCCGATATATAAGCCTCATATGTATCTGTTTTTGTATTAACTCTCATCATTATTTATATATCTTTACCCTTTACTCCAAAAAACTTGCAATGTTCAGCACTTTCATTCTTACTTTTCTCCTCTGAAATTTCATCAAATATCAACAGCTTTGGAATCCGATCTGAGAATGTTGGATTATTGAACCCAAAAGCAAAGTTGAACACAAATTTGGGCTGGATTGGTGGAGTTCTTGGCCACAATCCATTGTATCTGCTGTCTGCAGACTGCAAGTATACAAAGAAATAACTTATGATGTAGGCAAATGCTAATTTGTCACTCACACTGTCCCAGGTTACGAACAAATTAGAATAATTAAGCACAATAGATTCAAACAGAAGTTTCAACAGCAGTTTTCATTCTATAAAATATATGTTGCAGGATCCCACATCGACTGTATGGGAGGTTAGTGTGTGGTCCATATAGAACTATGGGCTATCCATTCATTGATCTAGCTTTTGGAATGGTTCTCTCACGGTCTTATATGCTATGGGTTTTTTTAAGGAAGAACATTAGTTCGGAGTCTGTAATGGATGACTTGTTGTTTAAAAAGAACATTAGCTCATTCTGTAACAAAATAATACTTTCAATAGAAGTAAAAAGCGAGTCATGTCTCCCCACAGTCATTATTTCAGTATACATAAAATCTAAAGATCATACGTCAGTAAGTATTGGAGAGATCAGAGAAGAAAGATATAGAGATTAAGAGGCAATAGTTTTTACCATTAACTGAAGTCTGAACCCAGGAGACACTAAGATGAAGAGATACAATTTACTTGAGAGTGTAACACCCTAACTACAAACATCATACTTAACAACAATTCACAGCGGAAATACAACTCAACACTTAACTTAATCCGTTGGTTAACTTTACCGTGTCACCTTACGGTCCTCGGGTCTTACTCGGTTCACTGATAACATTTCAAGGGGTTTATTAACATTAAGATCATACGGTATGTAAACTACTAGTACTCCCATACTTAACCCCGTCATCCCGTTAATCTTAGTTTTGCTCAAGTGTTCCTAAGTCCTCAACTTTCTCATTCACTTCTCAAACTTGTTTACACTTCTAATGACCTTTACACTCCACTAAACAAGTCCTAAACATCATCTAAAATCATCCCCAATCAATTCCCCATCATTAGAATGCATTAAAACACATTCCGGTGAAATTTTGGTCTGGTCCGGGTTTATGTCCGAGGTTACAAACCCGGACCAACCTCCGAATATAGTTTCCTAATTTTTAAAATAGGTCCGGGTTTGCGTCCGGGGTTACAAACCCGGACCAACCCCTGGGAGACTTTCTGCCTAATTTTTGAGGTGGTCCGGGTTTGGGTACCTATTTACAAACCCGAACCAACCTTGCTGTTAAATTTGACAGTTTTGATCTCCTTTCAACCCCTTTCACCCCTATTTCACACCCAATCTATTCCTAATCATTCCACATGTTCCCTGACATGTTTTAACACCATAATCATGCCCTAAACCTCCTTAAACCATTATCAAAACTTTACCCCAATTCTTGATTAATTCTATAATTATAATTCCCATTTTTCAACACTTATGCATACTAGTGCATTACCAAAACTTATCTTGATAGTTTACCTTATTCTCAACTCTTTTGACCATTCCAAATTCTTCCAAGACAAATGCACTTCTAATGCCCAAGTTCATGCCTCATTCACAAAGTCTTAAACTCTCAACCTTTCTAGAATTCCAAGGCACTTAAACATCACTTTGCGATAGATTTTTGCTCAACTTAATTCAAGCCTTCCACCAACATCCTAGGGTGATTACTAACCCAAATAAATCTCTTTCAACACCTAGTTAACCCTAGGTCATCCTTCACTCATACAACACCTAAAACTCCTTAGGTTTCTACACAAAATTTGCCATAGCTCACCTACAATTCTAACATTTCCCAATGCATAATTTCTCACCTAAACCAATTCAAACTAACCACATCCCTAGTGGATCCTACCAGCACAGACATTTCATCAAAATCTCATCAAACAACAATATAAACACAATCATAACCACTTGGCTCCAAGGCCCTTATTCAACATAATTTCAACCACCAACTCTCACTAACTACCACAATACATTCTTAACTTTAATTTGGTTCATTCCTTTTCAATTTTCCCATCCCATAATTCTAAAACATATACGGTAACATTAAGGTAGGTTTCTTACCTTAAATTTTCCCAAGTTCTCTTTCTATTCTTCTCTTCCTCTTCTCCACTTCTTTTGACTCAAAATCGGCCAAGGGCAATGTAATTGCCACATTCCAACCCAACATTCAATAAAAGGAATGAGTCTAAGTAAAAACACTTAACTCATTAGATAAAAATGCTTAAGGCACTTGAGTTGGTCATTACCTTGGAACCCTAGAATTGGTTTTTTATCAACAATGAAGGGGACGCTTCCAACCACCATTAAAGGTTTGAATGAATGCTCAAACAAGGAAAGAAACAAGGCATTAGAGAGGCAAAAATCAGCCAAGAAAAGGGATGGAGAAAATGAGCTTTTCCTTGAATCTTTTTGCCTAAGTGAAAGAGGAGACTCCAAGCTTCCAGAAACTCTAGCTTTCTCTTTAAATGGGCTATACCCATGAATTCAACTTCAAGGTTTTGGGATTTTGAAAAGAGGGAAAGATAGATCTTGATGAGAGGAGCAAAAATCTATGCTTAGTTTTTTTATTTGGAGTTTGTAGCACCTTAGGCAAGTGAAGAAAAGTGGAGAGTTGGGAGAGGGGCTGCAAATCGCCATGGAAGGGGGAGGAAGTAGAGAGCATCGGCTGGGAGGAGGAGAAGGAAGGAGAGAGAAGAAAAGTAAGGGGAGAGAGAGAGAAAAGGTAATGTGTACCTTTTTACTTTTTCTATTTTATTTTCTTTTCTCTTTTACTTATTAACAAGCTCATTAGTAAAGAGAGGGGAGTGTGTTAGACACACTAAAAATCAGCCCCCATGTAATTAGTGAGTGAGGGGCATTTTCTTCTTATCACAATAATGCTCGTTAATTTCCCGGTTTGGGCACTATTCACTAACCGGGCCGTTTTCCGGATTTTTTCTCGTTTTTTTTCTGGAATTTTATTGGTATTATACCTTCATTAGTATTAATTATAGTTATATGATCAACTATAATTTTTACGAGTCCGTTTAACCACTTAAAGTCACGTTTTCAAGGTTCTCGAAAAACGTGCTTTAGGACTTCGTTTGCGTTTTTAATCCACTATATGGATCCGTTTTCTTCGGTATTTGTTCCCACATGTTTATTTAGGCCTAATTAAGCCTTAGGAATCCATCTAGGATCCTAGTCGAGGTTATATACCCTCTATGGTTACATAATGCAAGTTTTTATGTTTTATGCATTTTACGCGTTTTACACTTTCTATTGGTTTTATTCTCTAAACCAAAAGTTATTTAAGACTTAATTAGCCTTAGACAATCATAATTACTCATTTATTAACACATTTAAGTTCGGGGTATTTCAATCTACCCCCTTAAAAGAACTTTGTCCCCAAAGTTCCACAATTCACATGCATCTCTTAATTAGAATACAGGGATTACTTTTGTAATATAAGCACTTTTGCCACATAAACCTTACATATTTAAATACACTTGATACAACTTCTAGACTCAAAGGTCTGGATAACATATACTATACATACCACACAACATGTCATTGCATGTATAACAATAAAAAATACTCTTTTGTATTCTCTCCAAGGGCTCGGTCCTAAGACTACCAGACAACTCAGTCTTCAAGTCCCTATCAAGTAATACACGTTGTGATCTCGTAGGTACTGATTGCACCAATCAATTTCCACATCCCCACTTCAATTTCAACCAGCAACTAATTCAAACATTTACCATTTTCTATCTTTTTAATCTTTCTAGTCATAATCACATAATCAATTAGTTCAATGTTTCCATTTTCTATTCTTTTTAAACATCCTAGTCATGATCGTAAACTACATCTACAAGGGATGGAACTCTGTCCATCATTTACCTTCAATTCGCCTCCAATAAAATTACCTAGGGAATCCAAATCTCACTAGGTTCTTCATCGGTTTCATACCGATTTCTACATCATAATACTATATGTGGCCTTATGTAAACATATATTGTCGGGGTTTTAGTTCCCACGAGTTTCTCTACTCCTTTACACTTGTACTCTCACCGAAGGTTAACAAGGTAGGTACGTTTATAACAATGGTATTCGCATCTTCTGTGCGCAATAACCACAATTAAATCATGAATGAATACGTATGTTCATGTAACATACACACCAATCATTAGACCAAATTATTTTGTGCTATGCGCAACATCGTAACAAATTATTTTGTGCCATGCACAACATCGTTCACGTACACTTGTACGTAAACATACGCTAAGCGATTTTTACGCTTTCCTCCCCCCTAATAGAGATTACGCCCACGTAATCAACCATATTTTATCACTTAACATTGGTTTAAGACATTCAGTCATCATGAAGTGTTTTAACTTCCACGCGGTTATTATACATTGTGTTTCAGTCAAAGGATCTTAACCATATTGACGGTTAGTCCCTGAACCAAGAATTCTCATGGAGTTTGTTTAACTCCCAACCGGTTTTGGTTCTGGCCTGTTAGGGTTATAGGCATTGATAGTTAGCCCTTAACTCGTATCACTAGGTATATTCAACTTTGAATCATGGGCCTACTAGCTTCTTCTGCTACGTGACCCTGATAACTTAGATGACACACCCCAACTACATCCATACATTTAACAACACAACGCAG
Source organism: Limonium bicolor (assembly GCA_023374045.1). Classification (NCBI taxonomy): domain Eukaryota; kingdom Viridiplantae; phylum Streptophyta; class Magnoliopsida; order Caryophyllales; family Plumbaginaceae; genus Limonium; species Limonium bicolor. The sequence continues at coordinate 69,707,409 of CM041778.1, read as the reverse complement.
CGGAAACTTAACTCCTCCCCATTACTTTTCCAATGTGTTTACACGCCGTTAACCACTCACGTGGCTACAGAACAAGGCTAATACATACATTTGTATCGGTCTGATGGACTAGTTTCCCGAGCAACTACACAAACATCCTCATTCCATTTCCAACATTTATTATATACATACATTCTCACTGTACCGAGTACTTACAACTACTGCCGATAACAACTTCGGTCTTACTACGCCTATCATACTCACGCCATTTAAATGGCTACCCATGTGTAAACATCTGCCCCGTCCTACTCTCGAACGGCTTCCAGCTCTCCGTACCTGAAATAGGAAAAGAAGAGAAAGGGTGGCCCCCACGGGGCTCAGCACCTTTGCTGGTATGGTAATCCCGCAGCCCACATGCTACCGGGCCACGCACGACTAATTGTCGTCTTAGCATGCAGTTGATTATATTTAAATCATGCATACAAACCATAAACATACCACACATAATATTTCGCCTCAATGGGCTCAACCAATGACCAACACATCCACACTTAACCAACCATCCATGATTCCTAAACCTTAGAATGGCTCTCCTCTAAAATGGAGCTACTTCCTTAACGAACGGCATGTACCCATTAAACGGGTTATCCTCGAATGCCTCTTGTCGTAAACTGGGACTCATTCCATGATCCACACATTCCATATCATACATAATATCTCATTTCTCACATATAAAACGTAATAACATCTTTCTTGTTTCACGTACATATGATGACATCGCATCCATTTAAAACATCCAATATATGAAATACACCATAGCATAGCAAGGGAATTGCATAGCACCATAACATTACATAACCCATAAAAATCGGTTCTCACAAGGAACCTTCCACCATAGTTAGTATACCATGTGAGCCTAGGGATTTTTGCCAATCCCATGTTAAGCTCGTTACCATCCTCGTTACCGTCCGGTTATATAGAACGGTTAACTTATACCCAAGGTGTGTCGGATATAGTAATCCCAAGCACACCGAAATAACATACGCATGCCCCTGTGGCCCGACGTGAGTCAGTAACTAGCTTTGGATAAGCTAAGGGAAGGTAGAAACCAAATTGGAATACCACCTATACATACACCAAGAGAGCCGAACCGGATAAGATAACGACTCCCGTCCATCACACGCGTGGCCGGAACAACCGGACTCCTCACCCCCGTTAGTACATATACACTTAATAATAAGTAGTTAGGGATCCATTATGGAGCCCTACCACATCCATTCACCATACGGTATCATAACCGAGTTAAGCACACAAGGGAGGTTCACACACTTGCTCACAGCAACAATGTCCAATTAACTCACACATAGCCGTGGTTAGCACGTACCCAAGGTTTGGGCCGTCAACTCCGAATTCCGATCACTCATGTGTTCCTAGTTTAGTTACTAAGGTTTAACACATATTTGAGGCTAAACGGCATCGGATACCAAATTCACCACATAAATGAATTACTATAAACTCATTACATGTTTTAATCTTACAGGTGGCAAACACTCAAGAAAACATATTGCATACAAGCCGGTGTAATCCGTTGGACACAGGTTGCAAGAAAACCATACCTGTCACCGGGGTCCACTTTACCACGTCCACTTATGTTCCTCGAGCAATTCTCGAACAACTGTTAACATCACATGTGTTTCATTAACATCGGGGTTTGCTTGATTATTTAATATCAATGCTTAATTTTTTTTCCCGTTAACTTAGTTACATAACTTAACATTTTTAACTTGTTTTACTCTCACATTTTAATACAACTTTTAGCCCACTTTATTGTCATTAAAACTCACCTAACATGTCCTTAACATCCTTATAACATCATTACCTACCAATCCCCATCTCATATCACTTCATAACCTTAAACCATGTTTTTGGTCCGACCGACCCACCGTCCGACCCACAACTGGGTCGGTCCATTACAGACCCCTTTTACTTCCTTATAGTCATGCCCGTCCGACCCACGTCCGACCCACCATTCTGGGTCGGTCCATGTGCGAACATTTTCCTTCCTTTGAAACTTTGCCCGACCGACCATGTCCGACCCAACCTTCTGGGTCGGTCCATTACCGAACACATTCCTAACATTTTACAGAGGCTCGACCGACCCAAAAACTGGGTCGGCCCCTGGGTCGGTCGCCTTCTAAACTTACCCAAACTTTGCCAAATCTTCACCAAACTTCTCCTAAGACCTCTTAATGTGTTCTAACATAATTTGGCACTTCAAACACACCCTTAAGATATTCTTAAGCACTCACAAAACTATGTTTCCAAATTCCTTAAACCTTTACTTATATCTCCACAAAATTCCTAACACTTACAATGTTTTCTCCTTATGATTTCTAGGTGGCATTTCACCTATAATGACCACAATACCAAGGTGTTTCCTCTACACCTTATCATCACCTCTCAACTTCTTTTCTTACTAAACTAAATCTCCTTTTCACAACTTCTTAAAACTCTTACTCAAAACCTTACCTAAACATCATTTATTCTTTGAATATCAACATTACCTAAACCTTAAACAACTTCTCCATGGCTTAAATACATCCTCAAACACACATTGAATTCCTAGAACTTCCAAGAACAACCTAAATCCTTGCATCACTCTAAAACACCTTAATACATGTTTTCTTTTCAAGTAAACATTCATTCACCTTTAATCCTTCCTAGTTCACCAAAACTCACTTCCACACTTAAAACTTCTTACACATTTCCCAAATTTGGCCATAGCTTCTCTAGTATATACCCACATCCAAACACTTAGGTTTTTACCTTAATCCATCCAAGAACACCTAAAATCCATCAGACACATTTTATACACAAACTTCACACATTAAGCACTACATCACAATATAGTGCATAACTTAAATTGCTTGGCACTTAGGCCCTTAAATGCATGGCTCTTAGGCCCTTAATTGCATAAACCTTAAACACTGAATTTCCCACATATAATGCCTTTGACCTGCAAATACACCCAACAATACATATTCCTTTAATAAACTCCTTGAGAGCATTTTACTAGCTCATTTACCATTTGCTCTTTAGGTAGTTTTAACAAGCATCATAAGCTTATTTCTCCTAAGGCATTAAACCACATTGAGATAGCTTGTTTACCTCTTTTCCTCACAAATTTCTTTCTTGTTTCCTTGTAACCGGTAAGGCATTTCTTCCTTGTCAACAACTAGACAATATACCAACATTGAAATGAGTATATAAGCTTTAAGCTTTATCTCATTGTAAACCCTAGTTACATATATTATCTTAAGGTACTAACATGATTGTTTTACCTTGGAATGGAAAGAGAGCTTGAATATATATCAAGAGAGGACTCCCCCTAGCCCTTGGAAGATTCAAATGAAGCTAAAACAAGACAAGAGAAGACACCATTACAAGGTGCATTTTCGGTTATGACAAACCTGAAGGAAACTTGATTTTTCTTTGAGTTTCCTTACCTTGAAGCAAAGGAGATCATGAATATGTGAAAAGGTGAGCTCAAGCTCCTTCAATGGTGAATCTTCATGGCACCAAAATGGAGTTCTTGAAGATTTGAAAAGATAGAAGTGTAGAGCTTGTCTAACTAAGACAAATATAGTCTTAGAATTTGATTTGGCCAGGAGCTAGAAGATACAAGGAAAGAAGATGGAGAATGGCATGGTTTTGCTGTAGCAAAACCGATGGAGCTTGGGAGAAGAAGGAGGCTACGGTGGGTTGTGAAGTGGGAAAGAAAGAATGAAGATTGAATTGCTTTTGAAGATATTTACATGTTATAAAGGTAACTTCCCTTTCTTACTTTTCCTTCTTTCTTTAATTTTTACTAGCTCATGGTGGTGAGTCACCACATGATAAAACCGGCCCCCATATATTAGAAGGGTGTTTTGGTCTTTGTTGACCAACTTAATCACTTATAACATTATATGTTACAAACTAGTTATAAAAATCACTATTCACCTATAACAAGGCACATAGAAGTGAAATTTTTGATTTCCCACTAATATGGCCACCCAAATGTGATACTATATAGTACACATGTTAATTAAAGAGTAATGATGGACATTTAGCCATTCAAAACTCATTTACAAGACAATTTTTCAAAAACGTGCTTTAAGACTTCTTAAAGCACATTTTGTGTTTTGACTTGTTTTCAAGCTTGGTTTTCTTTGGTAATTGATTTAATATGTTCATTAACATATAAATATGGCATAGGTATGACCATTAGGCCTTATACACTTTATCCCAAGCTTAGAGCACATTTTTGCTCATATTGACTTTAAGTATTACCTTTGTGTTTTGTTTGGTTTCATTGTCTACCAAAGTTTCCTAAGGACTTAATTAGCCTTATAAAGTCATAATTAAACATTATCAAGTCTTGGTAGGCTCTTTGGGTCCTAACCAAGTTCACTCATAGCTTAGAGCATGTTTTTGCTCGTACTGTGTCTTAGTGCTTTTATTGCACTTTACTATATTTTAAATTGTCCACTGATGTTTCTAAGGCACTTTTTAGCCTTTACATACCATAGTTTGATATTTAAACAACATACCAAAGTTTGGGGTATTTCAATCTACCCCCCTTAAAGAACTTCGTCCTCGAAGTTCACATTTCCTCGTATCATTGGATTAGAATACGGGAATTACTTATAACCATAATACTTCCATCACCAACCACCCTTTACATCCAACCTCGGACTTAATGGTCCGGGCAACATATCCACCTTATACATAAAATATCAATTCACATGGTAACCTCGGACTCAATGGTCCGGGTACCTTCACCACACTTGCACCCATACAATATCCCTCAGACTCTTAGGTCTGGGTGACATAACCACGTTTACTCATAGGTCTATGTACACAACACATTTAGACTCATAGGTCTTGATAGCACACACTTTAAGAGATCAAAGTCAAATAACCCTTATCACCCATACCAAACAACATGTCATAGCATGTATATCAAACAGAAATAACCTTTTCCATCTCTCCATGGGTTCGAATCCCACTTTGAGTACATATACATTGTGATCCCGCAGAACCCGGTCGCGATGGACACTTTCTGGTCCTCGTTCCTTTGGGAGATCAAAACATTCACTCAATTTTCAACATATGTACTTCTCATGTCACCGGTCCGAAGACAAAGGCTCATACGTCCTCAGCTCGTGAGCAAGTACTACAAAAATATTCTTTACTAAGTTAAGTATAAAGATCTTTTTTCAAAATATTAATCGATTGTTTGAAAACACCAATTGAAAATCCTTTTGAAAACACCATACAACTCCAAGTCCAATTATATGCTCCTTGTATTTTTCTTAACATGGTTGTTTGTAATCACTTATAGGGAGCTTCAAGAATCATCCAACACTGATGTGATCAGCATCGGTGTCGAACTATCTTTCCACCCCAATTTGTGTTCGGCTTCCCTTGATCTCATGATAATCAAGTTTCACCTTCCACTTCATTTTCAACCAACAATTAATTCAAGCATATCCCATTTCTATCTTTGAATCCTTCTAGTCATAATCATAACATCTCCAAGGGATAGAACTCCGTCTATCAATCATCATCCAAATCCAACTTAATTCCAGTTACCTAGGAAATTTAATTCTCACTAGGTTCTATGTCGGTCTCATAACCCTTCATAAATCACAACACTGTATATATACATATATTTTTTATCAAAATACAATACATGGCTTACATTTATGCACCATCGGGGTTTTAGATCCCCGGGAGTTTCTTTACTCCCTTCCACTTGTACTCTCACACACCACTGTTAACAAAATAAACACACTTCCACAATGGTATTCGCATCCTCTGTGCGCATTACCACAATTTAACCCCAAATAATGCGTATGTTTATATAACACGCAGCGCGCCAACCTCATAACAATCATTTGTGTGCTATGCACACCTAGTTCGCGTACACTTGTACGGTAAAACACACTAAGTGGTTTTGCGCTCTACCCCCCTTAAAAGGGATTACGCCCACGTAATCAATCACTAAACCTTGGCTTAAAATGTTCTGCCGACGTGAAGTGTTTAAACTTCCACGCGGTCCATTACACAATGGATTCTGATTAGAGGATCTTACCCATATCGGCGTTTTAGTCCCTAAACCAAGAATTCGCATTGGAGTTGTAACTCATGACCGGTTTCGGTCCTGGCCTGTGAGGCTTTTAGGTATTGATAACTATTCATTTATTCATATTCACCATATATATCCGGTACCTGACGCATGGGCTCACTGGCCTCTGTTGCGCAACCCTGATAATTATAGAGCTGGTTTGCCCCATTCGTTACTGTTAATGTATTGTACATCTCCAATGTATTACCCTTATCTAGGTAACAATGGTTTCTCAACCGACGCATGGTATCTCTTACCCTGAGCGAATTCGGTGAGTTTCACGATTTTTCCCATCCACTTCTAATAGCTTACCGCGTAAACTACTATGTAATTCACAATGATTGACTTATTTCTACCGACTTACTGTCGGTTGAGATTGAGCTACTACCTAATGTGTAGTGCCTCCTCAGTTATTTCTCACACCTGGGGTATATCTCATACCGATATTTGGCAGCTAGTGCTACTGTGGTCACTTACTGTTAATCATGTCTCCACATTTGGTTTTGTACATGCATTCTTCATTCCCGCGGCCTTGCATTTCCTATGCAACCGCCATTATAATATTATTCTTCCACAATTACCATGCCTCTAATTCCTAGCTATCTCACTTGATCATTACTGGCAAGAGCAATACCAAAACACTCAGTCATACAGAGTGCAGAGGCGTAAACCCTTGACAGCAACTCTCTTATGCGATTGCAATAGGAATTTTCACTGAAATCCTTATCATTTAACACTTGCCACCGGCTTACTGCTTGTTCATTTGCTATCACTTACTGTTGTATCTCCACTGGGTTAACTCACAACTCTGCTTACTCACCATTTTATCATCTAACAACCTCATACAACGGTCGCTTATTGCGCACCGTACCCTTATTCTTGTATAACATCAGCTTACACAGTATTTACTGTCATATTGACTTCCACACATATACTTGTATTATTCCATTATTGTTCATCATTATTTGGATGACTACTGAATGCTCCTTTAGCATCGATCATTCAGGTCACAAGCCGGCATTTATTCAGCTCGGTGTTTCACTTTACACGCACACCTACTAAGCTAATGCTCTCTTTCAACAATAACATCGTCTATCCTTAATGTATTCCTTGAACTTGATTCACATTACTACCGCTCCCGCGGTGTCACAACATTGAGAGGTATTCCCACTCTTAATGCAGTGGTTCGTTCTCCACTCTATTCACTTATACCGCATGAACTTCTACAATCAACCGAATCTATATGACATATCTTGTTTATGGCTTATAAGCCTTATTTGCCTTGAGCTGGGCTCATTGTAGGCTGTCACACATGTACTTCTCTATTCCATATTACCTGGTTAGAGGTTGTATTGGCATCCATGACAAGGTTGTTGCATCACACTTCCTCTCATGGGATGTCCCTTAGGATGCCAGTCCGTCTCCTGACAACTTATGTCTACACTGGGTGTTAATTTCAACCCTTGTGTTTCTGTCATGCATTTATTCAACAACTGTTGATGCGAACACCCTTCAAGGATTGTTCCTGGGTGTGCTACTGGTATATTCAGTTAGCCACGCCGTTTGCGTTCTTAACCGGTTATTATCTTCTTCTGTGAAGGTCAATATCTCCTGATGGTGTATATACGCATTCTGGGAGTTTCATCCCATTCATTGCACATTAATGTGTCCACACTAGGCATCTGCCTTGCCCTGCTTTTCAGCTATCATGTTTTATCCCTGGGGATCCTTAAGTCACATAAGCTGTCTTTACATAACAGTCAGTGCACTTTGCACTTCCTGACTCTTAAAACATTTCCTTGAAAGGAATTCACTAATTCCTTTAGTCTCGTTAACTTAACTGAGTTCTTTGACTTCAAGCATTCTTATATTTTCTAGCTCCTGTTTGATTTATACTGCTGACCGTAGACGGAGTCGACTACTTCCCGTGTTCTGGATCTACTCGTATACATATTGGGGTATCATACTGATACATTACTACTTACCCAACTAACCTATAAGTAAGGTCTGTCAGGTCCACATGCTCCTATCGGAGTGCGGTCGTCCCACAACACAGTTGGTACACTTGTAGTGTCCCACACGCCTAGGCGAAGTATTCTGTTGTCAACTCCCTTATATTGTCCCGTGACAATATTCATTCCTTACTTCCCGAACTTAATCGAGGGGAAGGTTTATCCACTGTTGCATCCTTGCTAATCGCCCTTGGTTTACTGGTTTGGTGTAAAGAAGGTTGGAAAGAAGTGTTGGTTTGAAAGAAATCTGGTTTGAAAAGAAAGGGTTTGTGAAAATTAGGTTTTGAAAGAAAAATTTCCATGGTTTCACAACATCTTCTTACCTTAGCCAAGTCTAGCTTCTTGCTGACTGGTGTGTTTCCAATCACAGAGGTTAGGCTTTGAAGCCCTTCCACGATTACAATGATCAATTTAGCTTTATGGTACTCTACCAAATACTTTGTAGTGGTTCAAGTCTTCCGAATAGCCCTATTATAGCAGCACTTGCTATGGCAAGTGCGCCATGCTAACTGGCTATCAGCTCAACCATACCGGTTGTGGTATTGTTTTTATCCGCACTGTCATCAGTGGCCTTGCTGGCCCTCACTGATGTTACTGCCTGATAAATACTCCTCTAGGTGACTTCTCAGCACTGTTTCCACGTGATATTCATTAACTAGGGTGTTTTCCCATTCTGGGAGACCCCTTTTTTAGTATTGTATTCTCTTTGTATCCCGTTCCACGTATTTGGGCACTACGTTGTAGTTCCTTGTCGTTGGTATACCGTTGGTGTATTACTTATCAGCTGTGGTCCCGTAGACATTCGTCTCGGGTTTTTACCAATCCACTTCTTGCCTTGGCACGGTTGGTGCGTTGCAAGCTGATTGTTGCTCGACTGCTCGGCATGTCGACCCAGGTTGCTGGAAATTCTACTCCTCATACACAAGATCCTTTATTCATTGCTATAAAATGCGGTTAACACTGTTAGATGGAGACCGTCTCCGGGATTCCCAGTTTTCGGGATCAACCGTATGACAGGTTCTCCGTACCCTAAAGGTATTAATAACAGCCAGATCGGGTATTCCCGAGTATGAGAGTGGACTCCATCTCTCTGGCGTTGTTTCCCAAGTTAATAACAGGGATTGTGGAGGGTGGGATGGATATAGTAGGTTTCCAGTATTCACTGGTAGTTCCTTACTAGCGTATCTCTCACGCTATCACTCAACCCTTAACCCAAAGTACTTAAAATCCTAACTCGGTACTTCCTAAGCTCGGTAATTCAGTCATCAGAGCGATACTTCGCTCTGATACCACTTTTTGTAACACCCCCATACCCAAAAACATACCATACATTTAACAACACAACGCAGCGGAAACTTAACTCATCCCATTACTTATTCCAATGGTGTTACACGCCGTTAACCACCCACGTGGCTAACAAGGCTAATACATACACATTTGTATCGGTCTGATGGACTAGTTTCCCGAGCAACTACACAAACATTCCTCATTCCATTTCAACATTTATTATATACATACATTCTCACTGTACCGAGTACTTACAACTACTGCCGATAACACTTCGGTTACTACGCCTATCATACTCACGCCATTTAAATGGCTACCCATGTGTAAACATCTGCCCGTCCTACTCTCGAACGGCTTCCAGCTCTCCGTACCTGAAATAGGAAAAGAGAGAAAGGGTGGCCCCACGGGGCTCAGCACCTTTGCTGGTATGGTAATCCCGCAGCCCACATGCTACGGGCCACGCACGACTAATCGTCTTAGCATGCAGTTGATTATATTTAAATCATGCATACAAACCATAACATACCACACATAATATTCGCCTCAATGGGCTCAACCAATGACCAACACATCCACACTTAACCAACCATCCAATGATTCCTTAAACCCTAGAAGGCTCTCCTCTAAAATGGAGCTACTTCCTTAACGAACGGCATGTACCCATTAAACGGGTTATCCTCGAATGCCTCTTGTCGAAACTGGGACTCATTTCCATGATCCACACATTCCATATCATACATAATATCTCATTTCTCACATAATAAAACGTAATAACATTCTTCTTGCTTCAATGTACACATGATGACATCGCATCCATTTAAAACATCCAATATATGAATACACCAAAGCATAGCAAGGGAATTGCATAGCACCATAACATTACATAACACCATAAAATCGGTTCTCACAAGGAACCTTCCACCATAGTTAGTATACCATGTGAGCCTAGGGATTTTTGCCAATCCCATGTTAAGCTCGTTACCATCCTCGTTACGTCCGGTTATATAGAACGGTTAACTTATACCCAAGGTGTGTCGGATATAGTAATCCCAAGCACACCGAAATAACATACGCATGCCCCTGTGGCCCGACGTGAGTCAGTAACTAGCTTTGGATGCTAAGGAAGGAGAGGTAGAAACCAAATTGAATACCACCTATACATACACCAAGAGAGCCGAACCGGATAAGATAACGACTCCCGTCCATCACACGCGTGGCCGGAACAACCGGACTCCTCACCCCCCATTAGTACATATACACTTAATAATAAGTAGTTAGGGATCCATTATGGAGCCCTACCACATCCATTCACATACGGTATCAAACCGAGTTAAGCACACAAGGGAGGTTCACACACTTGCTCACAGCAACAATGTCCAACTAACTCACACATAGCCGTGGTTAGCACGTACCCAAGGTTTGGGCCGTCAACTCCGAATTCCGATCACTCATGTGTTCCTAGTTTTAGTTAACTAAGGTTTAACACATATTTGAGGCTTAAACGGCATCGGATACCAATTCGCCACAAAATGAATTACTATAAACTCATTACATGTTTTAATCTTACAAGGTGGCAAACACTCAAGAAAACATATTGGCATACAAGCCCGGTGTAATCCGTTAGGACACAGGTTGCAAGAAAACCATACCTGTCACCGGGTCCACTTTACCACGTCCACTTATGTTCCTCGAGCAATTCTCGAACAACTGTAACATCACATGTGTTTTATTAACATCGGGGTTGCTTTTATTTATATCAATGCTTAATTTTTTTTTCCCGTAACTTAGTTACATAACTTCACATTTTTAACTGTTTTACTCTCACATTTTAATACAACTTTTAGCCACTTTATTGTCATTTAAAACTCACCTAACATGTCCTTAACATCCTTATAACATCATTACCTACCAATCCCCATCATCTCATATCACTTCATAACCTAAACCATGTTTTTGGTCGACCGACCACCGTCCGACCCACAACTGGGTCGGTCCATTACAGACCCCCTTTTACTTCCTTATAGTCATGCCCGTCCGACCCACGTCCGACCCACCATTCTGGGTCGGTCCATGTGCGAACATTTTCCTTCCTTTGAAACTTGACCGACCGACCCATGTCCGACCCAACCTTCTGGGTCGGTCCATTACCGAACACATTCCTAACATTTTACAGAGGCTCGACCGACCCAAAAACTGGGTCGGCCCCTGGGTCGGTCGCCTTCCTAAACTTACCCAAACTTTGCCAAATCTTCACCAAACTTCTCCCTAAGACCTCTAATGTGTTCTAACATCATTTGGCACTTCAAACACACCCTTAAGATATTCTTAAGCACTCACAAACTATGTTTCCAAATCCTAAACCTTTACTTATATCTCCACAAAATTCCTAACACTTACAATGTTTTCTCCTTATGATTCTAGGTGGCATTTCACCTATAATGACCACAATACCAAGGTGTTCCTCTACACCTTATCATCACCTCTCAACTTCTTTTTTACTAAACTAAATCTCCTTTTCACAACTTCTTAAAACTCCTTACTCAAAACCTACCTAAACATCATTTATTCTTTGAATATCAACATTACTAAACCTTAAACAACCTCCATGGCTTAATACATCTCAAACACACATTGAATTCCTAGAACTTCCAAGATAACACCTAAATCCTTGCATCACTCTAAAACACCTTAATACATGTTTTCTTTCAAGTAAACATTCATTCACCTTTAATCCTTCCTAGTTCACCAAAACTCACTTACAACACTTAAAACTTCTTACACATTTCCCAAATTTGGCCATAGCTTCTCTAGTATATACCCACATCCAAACACTTAGGTTTTTACCTTATTCATCCAAGAACACCTAAAATCCATCAGACACATTTTATACACAAACTTCACACATTAAGCACTACATCACAATATAGTGCATAACTTAAATTGCTTGGCACTTAGGCCCTTAAATGCATGGCTCTTAGGCCCTTAAATTGCATAAACCTTAAAACTGAATTTCCCACATAATAATGCCTTTGACCTGCAAATACACCCAACAATACATATTCCTTTAATAAACTCCTTGAGAGCATTTTACTAGCTCATTACCATTTGCTCTTTAGGTAGTTTTAACAAGCATCATAAGCTTATTTCTCCTAAGGCATTAAACACATTGAGATAGCTTGTTTACCTCTTTTCCTCACAAATTTCTTTCTTGTTTCCTTGTAAAACCGGTAAGGCATTTCCTCCTTGTCAACAACTAGACAATATACCAACATGAAATGAGTATATAAGCTTTAAGCTTTATCTCATTGTAAACCCTAGTTACATATATTCTTAAGGTACTAACATGATTGTTTTACCTTGGAATGGAAAGAGAGCTTGAATATATATCAAGAGAGGACTCCCCTAGCCCTTGGAAGATTCAAATGAAGCTAAAACAAGACAAGAGAAGACACCATTACAAGGTGCATTTTCGGTTATGACAAAACCTGAAGGAAATGTGATTTTTCTTTGAGTTTCCTTACCTTGAAGCAAAGGAGATCATGAATATGTGAAAAGGTGAGCTCAAGCTCCTTCAATGGTGATCTTCAGCACCAAAATGGAGTTCTTGAAGATTTGAAAAGATAGAAGTGTAGAGCTTGGTCTAACTAAGACAAATATAGTCTTAGAATTTGATTTGGCCAAGGGAGCTAGAAGATACAAGTGAAAGAAGATGGAGAATGGCATGGTTTTGCTGTAGCAAAACCGATGGAGCTTGGGAGAAGATGAAGAAGGCTACGGTGGGTGTGAGTGGGAAGAAAGAATGAAGATTGGAATTGCTTTTGAAGATATTACATGTTATAAAGGTAACTTCTACTTTTTACTTACTTTCCTTTCTTTCTTTAATTTTTACTAGCTCATGGTGGTGAGTCACCACATGATAAAACCGGCCCCCATATAGTTAGAAGGGTGTTTGGTCTTTGTTGACCAACTTAATCACTTATAACATTATATGTTACAAACTAGTTATAAAATCACTATTCACCTATAACAAGGCACATAGAAGTGAAATTTTTGATTTCCCACTAATATGGCCACCCAAATGTGATACTATATAGTACACATGTTAATTAAGAGTAATGATGGACATTTAGCCATTCAAACTCATTTACAAGACAATTTTTCAAAAACGTGCTTTAAGACTTCTTAAAGCACATTTTGTGTTTTGACTTGTTTTCAAGCTTGGTTTTCTTTGGTAATTGATTTAATATGTTCATTAACATATAAATATGGCATAGGTATGACCATTAGGCCTTATACACATTTATCCCAAGCTTAGAGCACATTTTTGCTCATATTGACTTTAAGGTATTACCTTGTGTTTTGTTTGGTTTCATTGTCTACCAAAGTTTCCTAAGGACTTAATTAGCCTTATAAAGTCATAATTAAACATTATCAAGTCTTGGTAGGCTCTTTGGGTCCTAACCAAGTTCACTCATACTTAGAGCATGTTTTTGCTCGTACTGTGTCTTAGTGCTTTACTGCACTTTACTATATTTTAAATTGTCACTGATGTTTCTAAGGCACTTTTTAGCCTTTAATACCATAGTTTGATATTTAAACAACATACCAAAGTTTGGGGGATTCATTAGAGCTTGGTTTACCTTTTTTGTTATTCTTAAAGTATAGTACATCTTCCTTTTATCCTTTTCCTTGGGAATAATGGTTTCTCAACCAACGCGTGGTATCCTTACCGTACGTGGATTCTACGAATTATTGGTTTTCTATCCAATCCTTTGACATCTATTGTGCATACTATTGTATATCTCTGTGGTTATTCACTTGGTTTTTCCGACTTATTGTCGGTTGAGGTCGAGCTACTAGCTAGCAAGTAGTGCTCCCTCTGTTGTTCTCACACTTGAGGTACAATCTATACCGGCATGTGCCTCTATAGTCACTGACTCCGATCATTCTTCTGAATCATACCTAATCATTTGATTCTATACAAGTACTTTTTCATTTGTATGACCTCGCATCTTCTATGCATAGGCCATTACAACGTTTACAAGTCTTATCCGCCTTTGTTGCGGTGGAGTTCATTTGTTGTGATTGTTGGTATGTCCAACGTTCTTCAGGTCTCTATGGCTCAAGACCGCACGGTTTTGTTTCTAGCTTTTCGCTTAACTGGCTTGCGCCATATTCACTAGTGCATTTGCTAGTCTTCCGTATCTAGTACGGTTTGGTTATTTAGCAATCGGGTACTATCGTCTTAAGGATTATTACCTCTGTTGTCAAATTGATCCTCTAGAGATACACTTCCAGTTCTGTATGCAATTGCAATAGGAATGGATAGTGCCTTGTATGGGAGATCTTTTGTCTCATGGTACAGGCTACTGGCTTTACTGCCTAGTGATAAGCCGCAGACTTATCATATTTTACCCATTAGATTTAGGTTTATATTTATCTAAATAAGGTTAAATATATGTTATTTATGTTATATTATGTCTTAAAGTATATTATTTGTACAGTTATGATTTGTGAGTTTTTCTGTGCAAGGAATAATTTTCTAGGCAGAAGTTCAAATGATGCCGGACTCAATGCCGGATTAATCCTGCACGGCACGAGTATAGATTAGAAAAGAGGCTTTGCCGGATACGATGCCGGGTAGATTACATCCGGCATAAGTGAATAGTCACCACGGTTGACCAAGCGATAGCAGTTATTGACCGTTGGTGATTTGGCTGCTGCGGGGTGTGATGCCGGGTATCTCCTACCGGCATAGGCACTGTTTTGCACGGAATTGGCGGTTTTGACCGTTAACAGTTGGGCACATTTCCCACGTGTGCCGGCTATTGATGATCCGGCACGACGCCCGGCAAGAGACATTTTGAAGCCCTATAAATAGGCTGTGAGTCTACATCATTTGACACACTTCAACCTACCAAATCCACGCCATTCACTTCTATATTTCCGCTCCACTCCATTGTTGGTGTCCAAAGAAGTCTACAGATCTAGTCGGGTTTTAGGTCCACTTATAACCTAAGATTAATAACTATGTCATATAACGATATTATTAAAACCTAAGCTAGCTCACTGGAACCTATTATGATTTGCCACCTAATTTTAACCTACATCAAATTAGGAAAGGAGAGTTCGGGTTCGGGGGCTTGATATTTGACTTAATTAGGGTTCAAATACTTTCATTACCCCTAGAAGTCATTTTTCCTCTACTTATTTTAATTACGGCTTATTACAAGTCGTTTTAACCTAAGTGCGCGCTTCTGGTTTTTTTTTATTTTTAACGTTTTTTGACAGAAAATAAAAGGGAAATTAAAACTACTTGAACGAGGGTTCGGAGGAAGAATTAGGTCAAATTTTGATTACGTCCGTAGCCACGGACCCCATGTCCGAGACCACGGACCCCAATTAACCTAGTTTTACAGAAAAGTTGAATTTAAGGGAAAACGAAATTTTGAAAAAGTCCGGGGCCACGGACATGTTGTCCGTGGGCCCGGACATTATTTAAAAAACATAAATTTTGAAATTTTAAAATCCCGCCGCCGTCCGAGGGTGTCTGTGGCCACGGACAACCCGTCCGTGGTCCCAGACCATAGGTCCGAGGTCACGGACCACCCACGGACAGGGGTTTTCTGGTGGTTCCCGACGGTGTGTTTTAGACTCAAATTTTATGGGTACGTAGCCTAAAAGATTATAAGCACGTTAGCAATTGAAAGAATTCAATTTGAAGTCAAAATTAATACGAAACTTAGCAAACAAGTAACAAGGCAGTAGCAGCATAACAAAACTAGTGATATAGAGGCCAAAAAGCGTTGGTTTGAACCCAAATATTGAGGCAAGACTGATAAGCTTGTAGGGAGTTAGGAAAGTGGAATTTCTACCTGTTTTACCTTCGGGTTACAATGATCCTTCACGCCGGGATTCGTCGAGTGCTCCGTTGATGGCAGACCCGAAAGGTTTTCGAACCAAGCTTCTGGTTGTTGGTTGTTCGTGTTGTTCTTCACGTTTTGGTGGTGTTTATGTGGGGTTTTGATGATTTTTGAGGCTTTGGGAATTGGAAAACGAGCTTAGATGGTGATATCGAGTGAATTTCGGTATGATCCGGGTGGCCGAGTGTTGAATAACGTGAGGGAGAGAGGGGAGGCTATGCTTCTGACTTCCTAGGGTTCTTGAGCTTGTGAGATTCTTCTTTGATCAAAAGATTTATCCCTTATATAGACTTTCTTAAAGATAAAGAAAATCTAGTAAAGTAAGATTTTTTGGCATTTTAATTAAGTGACTTCCCAAAGGAATTTTGCTGTGAAATTGTAGCCACTTGTCAAGGATGGCAATTATGATTTTTCTGAAGTGGAATCGAATTTTTTAAATGTTGGAATATTTTTAAATTCAATTTCTCATCAGATTCACTCGAAAATTGGTAGAAAATTATTGGAAATTAGAAAAATCAAAATTCTAACGCCATTATGCTTAAAATGTCATCCTGTATCATGGGTTAAAATTTCCAAGCATTTCAAGTTGATTTGAGCATCTTTTGGAGGAGAGAGAAAGCCTATAGGAGGTCTTGGGAGCCTTAAAAATTACGAACGCCCCTGACGATGACGAAATTGCTCCCAATGCCCCGAAATGCGCCGATCGAGCCGGAATCCCTCATGACTTGATTGAAGTGCCTTTCACAACACCAAAGCCTTACAGACCCTAACCAGGGGGGTCAAAATTTTGGGTATAACATCGAGTGAAGTAATTATGGGATCACAAGTTCTAAGAACTTGAAGAGTGAACCTTGGGAGGACCTAACGCCCTAACCATTGTATTCAAGCATATACCAGTCAGCGAGGAGCTGGAATCGGTCAAGTCTACCAAATATTTTAATACCAAGAGAATTTTCTTTCAAACTAAGATTTATTTCAAACCATCTTTCAAACCTAAATTTTCTTCCAAACTCATATATATTTCAAACCTTATTTTAAGCCTAAATTCTCTCAAACTTCAGATTTTCTTTAAAACCAAAACCAGAAGACCTACACCGGCCTCAGCGCCACATGGTAGGTAAGTTATACCCAATTCACTTCGGAACAACCCTACAACCCGAGGGTACTAACCTGAGGGAAAGGATCAAGTCATTACTCACTAACAGGCAATGAACAGATTTTCCTTGATTAAGTTCGGGAAGCACCAAATGTGCGTTATCATAGGACGATATAAGAGGAGTTGACAACAGAATGCTCCACATAGGCGTGTGACGGACACTACGAGTGTACAAAAATGAATTGTGGGACGACCGCACTCCAGAGGAGCTTGCGGGCCTGACAGACCTATTATGATTAGTTGGTATGGTAAGTAGTAATATATCAGTAGGGTGCCCCATATATGTATGCGAGTAGAGTCAGGAACACGGGATGTAGTCGACTCCATACTACGGTTAGCGAAGCAAGTTCAAACAAAGCAACTGGTTACCACGAATGATTGAAGGAAAGAACTCTGTTAAGTTAACGAGACTAAAGGAATTAGAGAACCTATTTCAAGCAAAGAATGTCATCCAGAACATTATAAAATGTTTTCACTCTTTTCTCTGGTCGGGGATGGCCGAGGGCAATGCTACCCCCTGGTGGCCTGGAAAGACGTAACCGCTGCCAAGAAAAATGGAGGCCTTGGACTCAAGGACACCCACAAATGGAACATGTGCTTCATGCTCAAAATCATCTCCTCTATCTTCAATGACCCGGAGCGTCTTTGGATCAAATTGATTCACAATCTTTATCTGTTTGGTCCTAGCATTTGGGCTATTACAGCTAAAGGAAATGACCCCTGGACCTGGAAATCTATCCTCCATGCTAGAGACTGGTGGATCAAATAATATGGGTCTACAAATGACGTTGTGTCGCTCCGCTCTCTTATTCTCCCCACCCCCGAGTCAGTTGTTTTTATAATGATGTCTCCTCCTGATGAGTGTCCAAATGAGCATGTTTTAGGGGTGTATTTCATATGTTTAATCAACACTTTTCATGCTCATTTCTCCACTCTAAATGTTTTCCTCTAGTTTTGTGTTTCATTGGTGTTTTACACATTATTGTATAAACAGGAGGAGTAACATAGCTAGGAGTAAAGTAGACGAAGAGAGGAACGCGTG
The DNA here is from genome assembly GCA_023374045.1 of Limonium bicolor. Taxonomy (NCBI): domain Eukaryota; kingdom Viridiplantae; phylum Streptophyta; class Magnoliopsida; order Caryophyllales; family Plumbaginaceae; genus Limonium; species Limonium bicolor. The sequence continues at coordinate 69,688,838 of CM041778.1, read as the reverse complement.
GGCACAAACGGATCCCAAATCGGAGTGAAAACGAAGAAGATACAGCGTTTTGAAGTTAGCCTGTCCACAGGACCGACCTTAGGACCGACCTTGACAAGGTCGGTCGGAAGTTCCGGAGGCCGGAATTGCAAATTTCAGGGGCCGCAAGCTACTGGAATCGACCGACCTTAGGACCGACCTTGGTAAGGTCGGTCGAACTTTAAAATGCGCCCGAAATTGCTACTGACTCCGACCGACCCTAGGACCGACCTTGGTAAGGTCGTTCGGGTCGAAATTTTGCCCAGATTTACGTTTTTAAAAGCAGAAAAAGAGAGGAAAGAGGGGGAGTTCGGGAGCAGGACTCCAGGTGACACAGAAGAAGAGAAAAGAAGAGAAAAAGAAGGAGAAGAAGAGGACGGAGAAGAAGAGAAGCTCACCTCCCTCCAAGCTCCATTAATGGCTATCTCTTCTCCCTTTTCTCTTATTTGTGCTTTAATGGAGACTTGACTCACTTGTAGCTAGGGATTTGGATAAAGCCCCAAATCCCCCAAAACTCCATTGTTGAATCTTGAACTTGTGTTTGTGAAATACCCCAAACTAATAAAACATGGATTAAATATCTAATCACATTAATTAAGGCCTAAACATGCGTTAAAAGTCAACTGAGAACAACAGTAGTCAACACAAAGCAAGATATTGCACCCTTTGACTGTTTAGGGTAAATACATACCCAAATGAACTTCTTAGGACCTAAAACTTTTTCCTAGGAATATTAACACATAACTAAACATATTACAATTGTTGGACAACACTCCAACACATAGAACAAGCATTTACATGCTTTAAGGTCAAGTAGGGCAAAAATGTGCTCTAAGAAAACCTTAAAGGTCTTATGACCTATATTTGATATAGAATTGGGTTCCTAAGTATATATGAAGTAATGAACATTATAAAACCATTCTCAAAGTAAACCAAGCTCTAAAACATGTTCTAACACAAAATGTGCTTTAAAATTCCTTAAAGCACGTTTTTGAGAAAATTGACTTTCTGAGTGGGTTTTGAGTGGTGATAGGCATTGGATTAGACCTTTATATACCAATGTACTATAATGTACCACATTAGAAGGTCTAAATCCAATATTTCAAAAACAATCGAAAATATGGCATTCATTTGTGAATAGAAACCCAAATAGTGCATTTTTAAGCAAAATTGACTAAGTATGGTCAATGGTCAATTAATGACCACCCTTACCCTTGGAAGTCGCAGGCATGGAGCATGGAAGACAGCTCATTCAAGTTTGATACAAATATCTAGCTAATTTGGTGAATCATCATTTACTATTTCATAAAATAACATAAATTTACTTAAAAGGCAAAGTTAGCTTATTTACCTCATTTGATTGCTCCCAGCCGACACCACACTCATTCATCCTATCTTTTGCTTCTCCAAACCGTGGGTAACACTCCATATTCAGAAGAGAACAACAATTGACATAAGTAAGCTTATTAAGCCATTTTATGTTCATTCTCTTCACATTTCTTTCCTCTTTCCATGGAGATAAGCATCAAACCATTTCCATCCATGGTTTTAGGTTGTTTTGGAGGTTAAAAAGAGGGTGAATCTCGGCTGTAACAAGGGAAGGAGGTGGAGAAATCTAATCTTGTTCTTAAGGTATAAAATGTGCTTTAAGCACTTATCTCTCGATTCTCTTCAATTGCGGTTGTAAAGCTTTGTTTCCTAGGCTTATAATCTTCATCTTAACATACTTATTCAGTTGGTACATCAAGAGCTTCAAGGAATAGCCAAATCCAAGCCAAAAACACCATTTTTGGCATTTTAAATAAGGTAAAAATTAGCCATCTTCTAATCTGAGTTATACCAGTTTTAAAGCTTGGTTTAGTAGCTCTTTTGATGCTCTCGTTCTTCTGTAAATTTAGGCCGAAGACAACCTTTGGTTACCTTGGTATTCTAAGGTAAATTTTACCTTGAAAATTTACATTAAACACTTCTTATGGTTAGATCTTGCTTGGAGACTAATCATGCCTTAATTGCTGTTTGAAAACATGTAAACTAAGCTGTGGAAAATTAATCTCCAAACAGCCGTGGCCAAACAAGGCCTAATCTTGGCAAAATAAGGTATAAATCACTTAAACCTACACTTGGTATATTAATATGTGTTTATACATATGTGTATAAATGTGCCGTGAGTGAACAAGGTTATTAAGGTCTTATTTTGACCTTAGGTGATTAAGGAATGGTTTAGTAAATTTTATAACTAATTAATTAGCATAATTGTCAAATTTAAGACATTATGTGGAAAATTGGTAATTAATGGAAATATATGGGAGAGGCCGAGAGTAGAGTTTAATGCATTTTGGGCATTTATGTGTAATTTATTTTATAAGCTAATGTTTGTAATAAGGCCATGTACTTTAGGCCATTTTATTTATGTATTTATAAGGTTTTAATTAAGTTTAGGTAATATATATATATTACCGCAAGGAATTGGGGTATAAGGTGTAATTAAATTAAATTTGGGGGCTATATAATAATAAAGCCGAAAGTTTGAGGCTAAAAGCATTTAAAATAAAAATTATAAGATTTATAAAGTTTTGTGGTTAAATGGTGATTTCTGGAAAATATGGGTACAAACCGTAATTTATAGGAATTGATGGTCAAGGAAATATTAAGGAGGTTAACCTTGACCATATGGTAGGTTTTGACCAAATTAGATAAGTAAAATAACTTATTTAAGGTTTTATAATAAGATAAGTATTTAATTGTAATAATTTTATAACATATGTGGTGAATATGTTATTACCAAAAATAAAGGGTGTAAAATGGTATTATAAACACCCATGGGCTATTAGGATTTTTAGGAATTTAGGGTTGATTTTGGAATTAAAATAAACTATATATGTATAATATATAGTTATTATGTCATTGTGACACTTTGGATAAATATACGTGGTGGAATTGCAAATACCGAAAGTATATGGGTTAGTAATAATAATTATAACCCTTTGGTGGAATTTGGTGATTTTTGGAATTATATAAGAGTATTTAATAAGATATATGTATAATATATAGTCTTAATGATATTATAAAACTATATGTTATGAATTGGGCCAAATGGCAATTATAGAAACTTGGTGGGATAGAAAATAATTTGGAACAGCTATAGGGTCTGTTCGCAAATTGTAAATTTATATAAACAGAGGTTATATTTATTAGTTTAGGTTTAATATATGATATATATATATATATAATTATAATATGTATAATATATATTATATAATATAATAGTAAATTATAAATTTGGAAAGTTAAAGGGGTTGGAAATTAATTTATAATCAGACAAGGTCTGGTCGGAATTTTACAAAAATAAAACCATAGGTTATACCCTTTTATAAGTTAAAAATGTTATGTTATATATAACATGGTATAAATTATGGGATGATTTTGTAAATAAAGAAAACTATGGATTATGGAAAAGAATAAGGTATAAATATATGCCTATGCGGCAATATAATATAGTTTTGTATAAAAACTATAGGTTATACATTAAAGGAAATAAAAATATCATATTATATGATATTAGTATATGGTATAACATTACATAATGTTATGTGGTCAAAATGGAATTTAAATAAATTAAAGGGCTGTTCCGAATTATTAAGGTTGAAAATATGAATTTTAGACTATGGTCTACAATGTTATAACAATTATATGGTATTAAGGTGGTTTAGATGGAATTAATATAAGTAAGGATATTCACATTAAATAATGTGACAAACTATAAATAAATAAGATTTATAAACTAAGGTATATATTGAATAAACCTTAGGAGTTGTAATTATACAACATAAATTGTTACATAATATTAGGATAATAATATTAATATAAGTTGTATAATATAATACAACCAATGGGAATAATCATCTAATAAAAGATGATAAAAATGTAACATATAATATAAGAGTTTTCTAACTCATGAAACTTACCTATATGGTAAATATATACATATGCAAGAATAATGTATATAAGGATGGATATATATTATGGTTGGAAACCATATAATATAATGGTGGAGGTTATTATGTGAAAATAGTTATAAACTATAAGTTATAAGTTTTTGAAAGGAAATATAGTTTACTAAAGGTAATGGACTATATAATACAATGTATTATAATGGATGGTGGGAAATAATACAATATAATAAGTAATGCATGCATACATGCAACTATAGGTTATATACCTAAATTAAATGATGGAAAGATTAAAGAAATATAATGAATTAAACTTAACAGTCGAAACATTTCGACATACGAGTTTAGTAACAAAGCCGACCAGTTTAGAGAAACCCGTAACAAATAACTGTAGAAATCCGGGATGAACTGTCGGGGTTACTTGTTATTCGGAAATACCGGATGTAGTTAGTCATGGAGACTGACTTATAGTTTTATTACCGTTTAGATGATACTTCAGACGAAGGCGCTTGACGAGCTAGTGGGCTACACTGCGCATCCTTGGTCTAAGGTGTACGGTATGAAGGGGTTTGATCCGGGTTGTCCTAAGGAATTCCTTGGGCTCGGATTTGGTTGATATTTAAATTAACCCAACAAGTTAAGACTATTTACTGGAATTTACTAAAACCCTTATAAACTAATTCTGGTATGTTTTAATCTCGGCCGTCTAATCTCTTAAAACGAGATCGGACGGCCCCTGTGCATCGAGTTCATCAGCGAACTCAATTACCAAACCGAGTACTAAATCCCGTTTTTCTCACAATCTACAGAACCAAATTGAGTGATTCTTGTTTCTATGGTTTCGAAATTCAATTACGGTTCTAATGATACCAATTTCCCCACTTATAATGCAGTATTCAATGGTTTTCGAATTCGATTTCGAGGTTAGGGTTCTTAAGAGTTTTCGAATTCGATTCTCCCAAATTCACTCAATCTAAAGCGTAATTGATGCAATTGAATCATGGTTTTGACCGATAATGTAACATAGTTTAGCAAGGTTGAAGGAATTTGAAGAAAACTTACCGGAATTGCTCGAATCGAAAGGAATTTTTTCGGTTTCCGGAAAAATGCCCCCTTTACAACTCGATTGAGTAGCCTACTTTGCAACACTATAATTTACAGTACAGAGGGAGTTAGAACTATTTCTTGGGCTTAATCTAAAGAGGAAACTTAGCTCTACACAATGATAGCAAGAACTCATCCTAACTCGCAACACACAGAAAGTAATCGAACCCGAAACTTACGAGTTTACCTTCTCGTTTCTGGAAAAATTCTGGGCAAAACGCGACCAGATCGGGGTCGGAACTTTAGACGCCTATATCTTCCATATGATTGAGAATTAGATTTGGTCATCAACATGAAAGTTGTAGAGGGATTAGAGCTCTTTAAAACGAGCTAAAGAACATGAAATTTGGATGAGAAACGAAGAAGTTATGGCTAGACGAAGTTACCTGATTCGAAGGGAAAAACTGGAAACTGCAGTTACGGTTTTGCAGGGTGGCTACTTTGGATCGAATTTCCGGTTGATTTAGGATGAGTTAGGGTTAGTGTAAGTTATGGTTGCAAAGAGGAGATTAAGGAGAAGAGAATGCAAAAGACGGCACTCAAAAATTCCAAAAGATGAGAAAGTTATGGAGGTCACAAGTTAGGGCAAAGTCGGTTCCGAAAATCGTGGAGATAAAATCTATCTAAGTGTGGGCGCGTGTGAGCTTGACATGTGGCAGATTTAAAAATTTTGACTCAAAACTTCAATCTAGCATAACTTTGGCTAGGATGATCCGTTTTTGACGTTCTTTTTATCGATCTTCATGGTTTTCCATAACCTATTTATTGGTATAGGTTTCATGGCCTGGTTTGACCATTCTCAAAAAGTCAACTCTAGCAAGGCTTAATAAGCTTTAAGGTTTCTAGAATTTTATATTGACTTTTATGTTTCAAAACAATGTTCCAACACTTCCTAAAATCTTTATAATATAGTTGGAGTGTTTATAAATTTTCCCTATATTTATTGACTTATAAATCTTATTATTAAATTCATAATACTATATAATAATGTATAATAATTAGGGTTAAATAGGAGAAAACCCCTAAATAAATTTCACAATTCCATATAATAATTTAATATTCATAATTCCATATAATAATTTAATTTTTAATAAAAGAAATCCCCTAAATTAATTTAAATTAATTTAGGGGTATTTCAGTATATCCCCTTAAAAGAAACTTCGCCTCGAAGTTTAACAATCAACTAATAGGCACTCACACCGCTTCGGGTGTGCTGAGACAATAATAATTCCAATGAAATTCCATACCATTCCAATCCTTTATTTCCATCCATTTCATAACAATATTCCACTCGAGATTACTCAAAATCAAAACAAACCAAGATATACCAAGACATAGCATGATGAAAATCAACAGTCACGTACTGTGTCATATTGTAAAAACCAAGCACATACAAACACCTCTCATTCTGCTAATACTGTTCTCCTTTTACTAACAATGCAACGAGGCATAATCCGGATGAGATAACGAAGGAGGAGTATGCCAGCATATCCCCCTTAAAAGAGCTAAGGTACGCCCTCGTACGCTACTAACGACACATTCAAAGAATTCAACACCTTATTAACCAGCTTTGTTGTGAATTTACTGCACCGTTGATTTTATCTATGATCGTTACATATATCTGTATCTCTTGATTGTTATGTAATTGTATTTACTTGGTGGTTATAAAATTTTATCTTATGATTATTATCCATTCATTTAATGACTGATACGAATTATATGTCCATATATGATCATTTATCATATCAATTATATTAACAAGCTATAAATCAGGAGTACGTATTTGAGTAGTTTAAAATAATATTTCAGATCATTTAATAATCCTCAATAATCTTCCAAAATCATCTTCAAGGGTTTATTAGTCAACCCTATGCTAAAACTCTATAAAATAAATATTTTCTGTGACTTTTCAAGTTTCCATTGTTTTTATAATTAACTATCGTATTTTAGACGATTCATTCAGTGTTTACTTCATAAAATTTACTTATTATTTATATACATAATTTCACCCAAGGCAGAATTTTAGGAAGTTCTTATAATGTAGCTCCAAAATCTGCTTTCTTTATCTTAAAATTTATTTTGCAAGGTAGGGACTCTATATATAAATTTTAAGTCAAATGAATTAGTCTAGTGAAAGTTCACTCACTCTTGATAACTATTTTTTCTTAGGTTTTGCTCTATGTAAGTATTATTCTGATCATTAGATCTTAGTACTCTCTTAGATAATGGTGGCTTTTGGTAAATATCACTGTTAGTGTGGCTTCTAAAATTTTATACATGTATAATGTTAAACTTCCAAGTAAACATGAGAATTTCCAAATCTTTAAGTAACTCTCAATTTTATTTTATTTTTCACTAGACACTCAATACTCCAAGTATTTAAGGCTCAATAATCTTTAGTTTAGTATCACTCATGTGTTTTCATTCCATAGGCAAGTATTTTCACCAAGGATTTAACTCGGTAAACTCCTTACATGCATGAATTTAGTACTGGATCTTAATATACGAGTTTTGAATTGTTCATTGTGGCTAGTAATGAAATATGCCTAGCTCAAGATCTCATGATGGTAACGTCTTACCACCATTTCCCCTCAAGTTCAACACAGTCCATCACCTGCGTAGAAGATTATTTACGATTAGATGACAAGGCTTGTCTAGCCCCTAAACTTCTAGAAGTGGGTGTGCACCCCCACTACTTTCAGCCTAGGAGTTCGTCGCACCAGGCACTTCCCGTAGGGTGTTAGGTTTAGGTGTTTTCTTTCTAAAGTTAACATAGAGTTTTAATGTGTTTTACAAGTTCAGATGTTGATCTTTTCTAATACGCTACTAGTTCTTGTTAGCTTAATAATTTTCTAGACTTAAGATTTATCTTAAACATTATCTTTAGGTAATAAATTGATACCAAGTAGTTCATGAGATTTATTTTCAAACTTTAAAGGAGTTGAAGTACTTTCACATAATATCAATACTAATTTAGTTATGTAAAGTTCTATTTGTATACTGTTTTCAACCAAAAGTATTCCTTAAAATTCTAGGAATTTGTGTACTAGTTTTTAAAGGATTGCATTTTTTTGCAATGTATTCTCCATGAGTATGCTTTTGAAAAATAGCTTAATATTTTGTTTATCTCAACCAAAATCTTATCGTACTTAATATAGGATGTTCCAAACTTATATATATATATTTTTTTGTAGTTTATTGTTGGAACGGTATAACAACACATCACTCTCAACAGACATTCACAAAGGAAAAGTGTGTAAAGGAATCGTTCTCAATTCCAAAAAGGTTAGGAGTCGTGCCTTACTGGAGTCCTCACTTCCCAATTCTACCCCAGTTTCCCAGTTTTAAGTGCACTTATAGTCTAAGTATTTCACTCGGCTTGTTTTCTCGGGTTCAGAGCGTAACTACGCTCTGATACCACTTTCTGTAACGCCCCTATTTAAAATAAATACAGCGGAATAAAAACTCTAATGGCGATTACAGACCATCGGGCTAAACACCCGGTACCAACCTCACCAGTTACAACCATTACAACTAACTAAGTTACGGTCTGAACTTCGAGAAAACTTAATATAAACAAATCAATAAATAAATACATTCACTCTCCATAAACCTAATCCATCCCAATCACTCATGCTCTTCGTGGCCACCTGTAAATCAATTTGTACCTGCAAGATGAAACCAAGCAGCCCACCCGAGAGGGGTGAGTCAGTTCCCTGGAATGGAACTGGTACAATTCTCCAAAAACAAACTTATAAAACATAACTCTTCAAATAAACAGTAACATGAAAACAAACTCCTAAAAGTAAAACAGAGATAAAGTACTTCAAACAATCAAGTTAAAGAGAAAAGAAAACAAGACAAAAGATATAGAACTTCCAAACCAAGTCACCCACTTAAGTAGTCACACCACATAGTAGTAAACATCCATTGTTGATGTTAGAACCAATTCTGGTTAGGAAGAGAAAGACTTAAGTAGTCACAAAGGACCAGGAGTGACATTAATATCCATAACCCGTGGTAGACAGTTTATGTCTCCACCATTTCAGAAGATGATTCCCATAGACCAAATATACTCAAGAGTGGAATAAACCAATTGGGAGAGATGGCCCCCACCGCCAGTCAGTTGCCACAAGGGCGAGGTAAACAGACCTCCGTTGTCAGTTGCCACAAAGGGCGAGGTAAACAGACCTCCGCTGTCAGTTGCCACAAAGGGCGAGGTATAGCAGACCTCCGCTGCCACCGACCCGTTCTCAGTCATCGGTGAAAAGTGAAAGTGAGTGCACCACTTAATATAAATAATCCATACTCAGTACCAAGATTAACATTTCCCATATTCCCATTAGATTATTAACTGCACAAGAGCAATACCAAAACACTCAGTCCTACAGAGTGCAGAGGCGTAAACCCTCAACAATTAATACCCAATAGAAAGAATCCATTCCCAATTAGGCTGATCAAACTCAACTCATGGATGAAACAATACCCATAGTCCAAAGGAAGAATTTACCAATACTAGATACTTTCCTATATTCCCAGTTACCCCACTAGATCATTAACTGCACCAGAGCAATACCAAAACACTCAGTCCTACAGAGTGCAGAAGCGTAAACCCTAGGCAGTTAATATCTAGTGAGACAACCAGATAGGAGGAACCAATGACCAAGGAAGTTTCACATTCAAGGCTCAGTTAGTCACAACAAGCTCAGTTAGTCACCCAAACAGATTCCTTTTGAAATTCATTCAAGATCAGTTGGCAATTTTCCAAAACATTCCATAAAGTCTTTTAGCAAAGTATCTGAGTACGAGAAATCGTACAAAATATTCCATAAGGTCCAAAACACATCAAGCTGAGTACGAGAAATCGTACAAAACATTCCATAAGGTCCAAAACACATCAAGCTGAGTACGAGAAATCGTACCTGGATAACGCCGTAGCAGTTCTAGTCAACTTGCGCAAACAATCAACAGTACTCTGAAGAATATTAAAGGTAGTCTATCATCAATCACTTGTAGCCCGCGTTAAACTTAAATAAACTCCTCACTGTTATTTCTAAGTCTCAATTGTCCTTTAAGCCCTCACTTAAATGCTAAGAATAACCTTTGACTTGTCTTAGAATGTTGTATAACTCAAGGTTGTAAGACCAAGGAATGTATTTTATTAACACTTGTTAATTGTTCCACCCTTATCCACTTTACCCATACCTAACCATAACTCTCACATTAAAGACCTTTATAACATAAGTGCATTATACGTTATTCAATCAATCTTAGAATTTCAATAACAATTCTTAAGCTCAATACTTTATTCTTACTTTAGGACATACATCGTGTTATGACCAATGATGGGTTTATCTTAGAATACTATACTATTATTTCACAATTTATTGACTGTGTATCTTATCAATATCTACTAGATAATCCATTATAACTAAGTCTTCCCCCTTAACTTAATTAAGATCTACATCCCGCATACTGAAATCGTAGTGTTGTAGATGCATTTTAGTATAACTTATTTGAGCTACTAAACTCAATTATCTTATCTTTAGTTCAGAATGGCCTTTAACTACAACCATCTATTAATCTTGTCATAAGTTGTTAAATTACTTTTCATCTTGAAATAACCATATTATAGTTAACTCAAACTTATCGAACTCTCACATTTAGTATCCACAAGGTATATTATTTACTTAACCATAACTTTATAATAAGGTGTCTTAAGATAACCTTTTATGTATCCTTACTTACATTTAATTCCCTAACTGTTTTTACTTTTACACACATTCTCTCTATAGACATGTATAATCCTTTTATATTAAACTTCGTTAAACTCAAGTCTTAAATACATTTTATATTGTTTACAAAACCTAAAGTTTCAAAAGAATAACTTAATAAATCAATTCCCTTTATTGTATTTAGGATGGACATTATATCTTAGCATGAGGTAGAATTTATCAAAGAATTAAATTCTGGTTCGTAAGTGAAATTGTCAATTACTTAATAAGATAATATATTCTGAACAATCTCCATACCTTATATTCAAATGACACATTAATATTTCCAGTGTCAAAAGGTAAATCAATATAATCTCTTATGTAACCTAATTTCATCTAATTAAAGGTTTTAAAGATTTTAAGTATCTAATTTCTATTTACAAACCTCCTTATAAATTCTAACTACTAAATACATTACTTAACTATAAACTCACATCCTGAATATTGGTGTTAAATGTATTTATATGGCTTAACTAGTTGTAAGAAACTTAAGGATTATTATTTAGATTAAATTCCTAATCATAGTTTAATGTAGTTTTATATCATAATCCCTTTTAATGATTTTATCTTAAAATATTAAGTTATTACTCAATACTATAAATATTAAGAAATAATTAAATCTAGACTTATTTATCCTCTTCACATTTAGATGTAAAAGTAACTCATTTATTTTATTGTTTATATAATAAGAACATTTAAATGTAAAAGTATTTCATTCATTTTATTATTAATTATATAATAAGATCTATTTGTGTAACGCTTTATGTAAACCAATTCCAAATATTCCTAAATTTCAACTTATTAATTTCTTAACCAAATTTATAGATTTACATTGTGGTCATTGACTAAATATACACGTATATTTGAATACTGTTTATATAAATCTTAGAAATTCAAAGATAACTAAAAACTCAACCTATAACCATAAATTAATACCACCTCATATAATATTCTTTATTAGTATCATGTAGAGTTTAGTTTAACTCATTAATTCCTTCATATCCTATTTTCTATAAGGTATTTTATTCTTTTATTTATTTATTTATCGTATATATATATATATCCTTCCTATTATATTTCTCACAAGGAATGTTATTTCCTTCATCTATTTTTATTGTATTTATATATATATATATACATATACCTACATATTAAGATTTATCCAGAACATTCTTTAAGAAATTCTATTGTATTTAATTATATCTAATATCTTTTAGACATATCCAAAACTGATTTATGGTTTACAAAATAAAGTATTTCCCTTAGTTTTAGTTAAACATATTAGCTTCCATATATATAATAAATAAAATGTAGTTTAGTTAAATTCCTTGATTTAATATAAGTTTCTATTTTATTTCTCTCATATAAAACATATATATAAATATATGTAACAATTTTTACCTCACTTGTTAATACCCAAAATATTTATAAAATACTGTATTAAATGTTAATTAGTCTTATTATAATTTTCCCCAACCTATAAAGTTCATTAATCAACTACCCTTAATTTTGATTACATTAAAAACCTTATATTATAGGTTATTCTTATGAAAAACTCATAAACACAATTTTTAAAACCTTTACCATTGCCCAAAAATTCCCAAATTTAATATACAGTAACTATAACATTTTAGACATATTATAAAAATTTTATTTCATAAAAATATCTTTTAAATTTAGCCAAATAATTCCAGAAACCCGTAACTTGTAAAAATAATAACTTATGTTTAAAAACTCCAAAACCATATTAATTTACATCAAAATAAACTAGATAAAATAAGGAATCTATGGTTAAAATTTCAAGTCAAAATACATTCGGGAAGATATTTAAATTAACCCAACAAGTTAAGACTATTTACTGGAATTTACTAAAACCCTTATAAACTAATTCTGGTATGTTTTAATCTCGGCCGTCTAATCTCTTAAAACGAGATCGGACGGCCCCTGTGCATCGAGTTCATCAGCGAACAATTACCAACCGAGTACTAAATCCCGTTTTTCTCACAATCTACAGAACCAAATTGAGTGATTCTGTTTCTATGGTTTCGAAATTCAATTACGGTTCTAATGATACCAATTTCCCCACTTATAATGCAGTATTCAATGGTTTTCGAATTCGATTTCTGAGGTAGGGTAGGGTTCTTAAGAGTTTTCGAATCGATTCTCCCAAATTCACTCAATCTAAAGCGTAATTGATGCAATTGAATCATGGTTTTGACCGATAATGTAACATAGTTTAGCAAGGTTGAAGGAATTTAAGAAGTAAAACTTACCGGAATTGCTCGAATCGAAAGGAATTGTTTTCGGTTTCCGGAAAAATGCCCCCTTTACAACTCGATTGAGTAGCCTACTTTGCAACACTATAATTTACAGTACAGAGGGAGTTAGAACTATTTCTTGGGCTTAATCTAAAGAGGAAACTTAGCTCTACACAATGATAGCAAGAACTCATCCTAACTCGCAACACACAGAAAGTAATCGAACCCGAAACTTACGAGTTTACCTTCTCGTTTCTGGAAAAATTCTGGGCAAAACGCGACCAGATCGGGGTCGGAACTTTAGACGCCTATATCTTCCATATGATTGAGAATTAGATTTGTCATCAACATGAAAGTTGTAGAGGGATTAGAGCTATTTAAAACGAGCTAAAGAACATGAAATTTGGATGAGAAACGAAGAAGTTATGGCTAGACGAAGTTACCTGATTCGAAGGGAAAAACTGGAAACTGCAGTTACGGTTTTGCAGGGTGGCTACTTTGGATCGAATTTCCGGTTGATTTAGGATGAGTTAGGGTTAGTGTAAGTTATGGTTGCAAAGAGGAGATTAAGGAGAAGAGAATGCAAAAGACGGCACTCTCAAAAATTCCAAAAGATGAGAAAGTTATGGAGGTCACAAGTTAGGGCAAAGTCGGTTCCGAAAATCGTGGAGATAAATCTATCTAAGTGTGGGCGCGTGTGAGCTTGACATGTGGCAGATTTAAAATTTTTGACTCAAAACTTCAATCTAGCATAACTTTGGCTAGGATGATCCGTTTTTGACGTTCTTTTTATCGATCTTCATGGTTTTCCATAACCTATTTATTGGTATAGGTTTCATGGCCTGGTTTGACCATTCTCAAAAAGTCAACTCTAGCAAGGCTTAATAAGCTTTAAGGTTTCTAGAATTTATATTGACTTTTATGTTTCAAAACAATGTTCCAACACTTCCTAAAATCTTTATAATATAGTTGGAGTGTTTATAAATTTTCCCTATATTTATTGACTTATAAATCTTATTATTAAATTCATAATACTATATAATAATGTATAATAATTAGGGTTAAATAGGAGAAAACCCCTAAATAAATTTCACAATTCCATATAATAATTTAATATTCATAATTCCATATAATAATTTAATTTTTAATAAAAGAAATCCCTAAATTAATTTAAATTAATTTAGGGGTATTTCACTTGGGCTCGGATTTGGTTGATATCACTTGTGTGTTAAGTGTTTTGGATACGTGTATGTGATTATGTGTTACTACATAAATTATTTATGCACGAGCGTCCTACGGGACTAACACTACGTCGACTATAGATCAACTTATATAAATATACATATACGTTATTGTGATGACAAGACGGTTACTTGATATAATACCATAGTATTAATATTAAGTATATGGCAACCTAAGTAAACACTTAGGAACGAGTCACGACATTGTCGGTCTCTAGAGCATGGATCTCGAACATGAATATAACCTAGATTACTTCTAGGTATGCGTGAGACCCATTGGGCAGCTAACTAATAATTATTCTCCATAAGACTAAGAGCATATCTTAAACATTATGAGAGAGAGATGGTATGAGTTGAGGTGAGGAATCCCGGTAGTTTACGAACTACTTGGTTGCGCATTTGTGATCACTGAGGGGTTCCCGATCGGGTTCCGCTCCAGGTTTATACCCAACGAGCCCTATTTGGATCGTGGTTCAGGTGGCTACGGCCTTTATATGGACGCCTTACGAGGCTAAGTGAATAGTCAGGGGCCTCCGGACCTCTGGCGAAATGAGCACCTTTGTGTGTACGGGAGGACTACTGTCCATTGTGAGGTTATCGGGTTGTCTTGACATGACGCTCAACTGGTATTTAATTAACATGGTTTGGATGGGGCCTTGAAGGCCAAATTAAATTAACTAAGGATGGTGTACGCTACGGCGTTTATTCAGTATTATTAATCGATATGTTCGATATACAATTGTTGTTTGTGATATTAAATGAATGTTTGGATTGGATGGATGGTTATGTTTATATACATGTTATTACAGTATTGATTATAGCTGTAAACTGGTAAAGCATGAAACCAATCTAATAATAAGATGGTTAAAATGACTAAGTGACCATTAGGGTCCAGGCCGGCATACTCAGCGTCTATCGCTGATACTACACTCATTATGCAGGTTGTTGATTATTGTCGAAGCCGAAGTGCAGGAACAGGGTAATTAGAGTTTATTCTAATTACCGCACATGGAGTTTATTTGTACGACGATGTAAGACTGAGAATTGTATTATGGTACGGTTATGTATATTTGGGATTGGGTAGACGCTCACTTGTTGATGTTTATGAGAATGGACTTAGTATGATGTATAGGAGTTATCTCGTTATCACAGCGGTTAGCAGTTTGTTTATGTTGTTTGTTGGATATAGTTGGCTTCGTTGCTGCGCATGGGCGAGTAATGGCCGGTGACACCCGTGAGTATTGTTGTTGTTATTATTTCTTCCGCTGTAAAACGTTTTATTTATTGCTACGAGAGAGATTATACGTGTTTAAGGAGAGGGTGTTACAAAAGTGGTATCAGAGCGGGTACCGCGCTCTGATTACGAGATACTAGGTTAAGACAGTGAGCTTAGGAGTTGGGAAATTACGGGAAACGTTGTGAGGTACGAGACGACTCGTCTCAAAAAGATATTGTGTCTAGTAACGCAAATTGCGTGATATTTAGCCTTAGAGGCAATTCAATATCTACTGGTTGTGTACGGTAAAATTACCGAGTATTTGTGTGACATACTGTACTAAAGATGTCTGGGGGAACTAGAGGGTGTGGTACTGGTAGAGGTGGTGGCGGTGACCCCGTGGTTCCAGGAGTTGCAGAGACGATTGCTGCCGTTCTCGCACAGCTTGGTACTCAGATTGGAGGAGCACCAGCCCACCCGCCACAGCCCAGGGAAACGAACTGGCTGAAGTCAGTTACCGAGACCCGACCACCTACATATTCAGGGGAGCCAGACCCCGTAGCCTTAGAGTGTTTCATTGTTGAACATGAGAAGGCCTACGAAGCTTTGCAAGTACCTGCCGACAAGAAGGTCATCATTGCTGCTTTCCATCTGAAGGATGCAGCCAGCACTTGGTGGAGGTTGGTCAAGGACCATCACCTTGCTACGCCCGACTTTTCGTGGGCTGCCTTTGTCGAGTTGCTGAGGGGGAAGTACTACCCGACACATCTCAAGCAGAAAAGCGCCATGAGTTCGAGACATTATCTCTGGGAGGTCTGACCGTAGATGAGTACTACGCTCGATTCATGGTTTGCTGGACTTTATCCCCGAAGTTGATTACTCAGAGACCGTGAAGGTCGAGAAGTTCCAGGGGGGATTGTTGTTTCGCATCCAGATGGTGATGGGTGCTACCCTCTACACTACCATCCAGGTATTAACATGGAAGCCATAAATTCTTTATTTACCACATTACCATTAACTTTGTGAGAACTTACCAATGAGATTCCAGGAGTGTTATGACGCTGCCTCGAGGACGGAGCTAATGCTCCAGACTCGGGAAGAAACTCTCGGGACAAAGAAGAGAAAGAACCCTGAGGGAGAGTCTGAGGGTGGAGGAGCATCTCCAGGCGATAGCCAGAAGAAGGGAAAGTAAGGACTTATCCCATTCTAAATTACTTACCATATTAGACACCTTTATGAATGCTGACCCGAGACCTTAAACAGGAAATTCTTTCAGAAGAGGGCAGCATGGTCACCAGGGAGCGAAGGGGAAATAGCCCGTCCTTCGGTTGACCGGCCCAGCTATAGATGCTCAGCCACTGAGATCTGCGCCTCCTAAGGGTGAGAACACCTACCTCTTAAATTCAATTGTAACCTTAATCTTTATATCATCAGATTGTAACTTAAACTAAATGCTACCATTAGGCACCGGACAGCCCCAGCGCCATTTCTATTGTAAGCGTTGTGGGAAGGACCATCCTGGGGTCGACTGCAGTGGCCGCAAAGTTGAGTGTCGGTGCTGCAAGAAAGAGGGCCACCGGGAGTTCGAGTGCTGGATGAACCCTGAGAGCCGTAACTACAGGGCGCCAAGGAATACTCAGAAGACCTCAGTTGGAGGATCTGGAGTACCACGAGGCGGTCAGGAGGGCCAGACATCTACTGATGCTGGAGCCCAGAAAGGGAAGGGAGTAGATAGGGAGTGAGTACCCTGAACTCCAAGAGACCGCTGGTGGGAGACTTTTGCTTACCTTGTTATGTACTTACCTTGGATGTTAGACGGAGATATGTTATAAGTATGTGGGGGTGTGTCGTCGACCACTCGCCTTTTTGTGTATGACTTTTGGGACTAGTTTTGTGGACTCGATACGAGTAACCTTGAGACCTTGATGGATTATATATATATGAACAGGATGTTAACGCTTACATTATCATGTAGCCATACTCAACAACGCGGAGTCAATGAAACCGGCGTTTACTGAACAAAAATTTCCACCTGCATGGCGCACTTGCTATTGTAAGCGCTATGACAAGTAAACCACTGAAATTTCCATCTGCCTTGCGCCCTTGACTGAGCAAGTGCTGCAACTGCAACTACTACTACTACTATACTACTAATTTTTAAATCTCTTATTTTATACCAAAATTTTCATACTTTTTCATACAAACTTTAAGATTAGAAACCTATGCAACTGAGGAAATTATACAGCCACTGTGATTGTAAACCACACCAGTTTAGTCATTCGAGAATTTTCAGACAGGGCTTATTAGCCAAATACCATCAGTGTATACCCGCATTTAATGCTAATCACTACCAGTGATGAATGTTTAGTCCTTATGGACAAGCATACCCTTTGTAGATGCACCACCGTCAGTGAGGATGGTTGGGAAGTGAAGAGCCAAGTTTCTCAAGCTATTATGCAATCTGCAGTACATCCAAATAAACGGATGAGGGAATGAATATGAACTATGGATGAGATATGATCATGATAAACAGGGAGAAAAGGAATATGTGTTGCACTCAATGAGATCGAGATAGGAGAACCAAGTTTGCTAAATATAGCACGAATTTTACTTACACCGAGCTGAATAACACCGGCTTATGGCACGAATTACCACTGATGCCACTAGGGCAATAGCACTTATTACAAGATAAGCGATAACATGAATCAATAAACACTAAAGGACATCCATCAAAAGGGAGATTGACAACAGAATACTTCATAATAGACGTGTGACGGACATTACCAGTTTACTAAACGAGACATGGGATGACCGCACTCCGATAGGAGCATGTGGGCCTGACAGACTTATTTATGAGTTAGTCGGGTAAGTAGTAATGTATCAGTACGGTACCCCACCATGCATAGACAAGTAGTGTTAGGAACACGAGAATTAGTCAACTCCATACTAAGGACAGTGATACAGATTACCTCGAAGATGGACGAGAAGAGCCGCAGTTAAACCAACGGGCTAAAGAAATCAAGAACCTACAACAGAGAGCAGTAGACCGTATACAGTGAAGACAAGGAAACCTTTCAAGGACGTGAAACTGAAGGGAAGGAACATGAAAACCCGTTAAGGATGAATATTATGTAGAATCCTTATAAGGATCGAGCAAACTCTTGCAATCCAGAGGAAATCTACACCAGATGATGTGGACATAAACGTATGACTACGCAATGATGATAGACGAAGCTAATATACTAGCAAATATCTTAAGCAAGGAACAATGGACTTGGAATGTACCACTCACATGATAATTCGCTCATCTTATCTGTTTGACTCATTAGATATTAGCTGCTGAGAGTTTACGCCTCTACACTCTGTAGGACTGGGTGTTTTGGTATTGCACTTGAGCAGTTATTAATCTAGTGGAATACAGAAAGATGTAATGGATATCAACACGAGTGTGTATCAAAGAACTACAACAGTGTGTTACTCCGGAACAAAAGAACTTGGAGACACGGATGACAAGCATTATTTCCGTGGACATGAAGGCTGGTACGTCTTAGTATTACAAAGACAAGTGCAAAGAGCACTAAGTACTAACAATAGCCAATGTCATATTACACCTCAAGCTGAATATCAGTAAGAGAAGACACACGCATGTATGCTAGTGATCCAAATGAGAGGATACACAGCAATGAAAAGAGGCAAATTGAGCCTATGTTCATGGGTCTGCACCTCATACGGAGCGAGTGGGCCCATTAGAACGAACTTGGGAGAGAGCACAAATAGTTCAGTGCCTCACCCTGTAAGTATTGTGGAGCCCAGAAGGGCTAGAGTCATACCCGTCTCTCTGATATGAGGATCCCACGAGTTGGAGAACTCTATGAGAGTCAAGTATCCAGCGCTCCTTGTTGAGCGGCTGTTGTATACTTGTGGGGTACGGGGGCGTAACCCTTTTTAAGGGGGTAGAGCCTCTTGGCTGTGCACGTGTGTGCACTAAGTTTGTTGTTTCGTATGCGGGGCATACAGTAGTTTGTGGTATGCGGGGAATACGAGGTTATCTATTTGTTTGTTTCGTATGCATGGCATACAGTGAATTGGTGGTATGCGGGGCATACGAGGTTTTGTTGGTTATGTTTGGTACGCGGGGCATATGTTGTTTGGTTTGTTTGTGTGTGATGTGCACTTGTATGTATGTATCTTATGAGATACCTGTTTGAATGTTATATTTACACCCATGTGTGTAATAACTTTCTTATGCTACTTGTGATATATATATTTATATTTCTTTGTAGAATGATTTCATATGGTATCGCCTAGATACGAATGAATCACTAGATATGGAACGTGGAACGATGGTATGTTATGGACACCTCGGGGAGGTTGTCAGGGTTTGTAGAATTGATAGGAAATAATGGTGCTGATGGATCACCTATATCCATATATGATGATTAATTAACGCCACAAAGTGATGGCTATGTGCTGTATAAGCGCAATACGATGTGTGTAAATGATATATCACATAGATATACATTATGGGAATCATGGGTAGTTATATTTATATACATACCTATTTGATTAAGCGACTTCGGGACGAAGTCTTTTTAAGGGGGTAGATTGAAATACCCCAAACTAATAAAACTTGGATTAAATATCTAATCACATTAATTAAGGCCTAAACATGCCTTAAAAGTCAACTGAGAACAACAGTGGTCAACACAAAGCAAGATATTGCACCCTTTGACTGTTTAGGGTAATACATACCCAAATGAACTTCTTAGGACCTAAAACTTTGTCCTAGGAATATTAACACATAACTAAACATATTAATTGTTGGAAAACACTCCAACACATAGAACAAGCATTTACATGCTTTAAGGTCAAGTAGGGCAAAAATGTGCTCTAAGAAAACATTAAAGGTCTTAGACCTCTATTTGATATAGAATTGGGTTCCTAAGTATTATAATGAAGTAATGAACATTATAAAACCATTCTCAGAGGAAACCAAGCTCTAAACATGTTCTACACACAAATGTGCTTTAAAATTCCTTAAAGCACGTTTTTGAGAAAATTGACTTTCTGAGTGGGTTTTAAGTGGTTTAGGCATTGGATTAGACCTTGATATACCAATGTACTATAATGTACCACATTAGAAGGTCTAAATCCATATT
The DNA here is from genome assembly GCA_023374045.1 of Limonium bicolor. Lineage (NCBI taxonomy): Eukaryota > Viridiplantae > Streptophyta > Magnoliopsida > Caryophyllales > Plumbaginaceae > Limonium > Limonium bicolor. Next base: position 69,668,118 of record CM041778.1, on the reverse strand, counting down.
TCAAAAAAAATCGAAAATATGGCATTCATTTGTGAATAGTAACCTAAATAGTGCATCTTTAAGCAAAATTGACTAAGTATGGTCAATGGTCAATTAATGACCACCCTTACCCCTTGGAAGTCGGCAGGCATGGAGCATGGAAGACAGCTCATTCAAGTTTGATACAAATATCTAGCTAATTTGGTGAATCATCATTTACTATTTCATAAAATAACATAAATTTACTTAAAAGGCAAAGTTAGCTTATTTACTGTTATACCCAAAATTTCAACCCCCCGGAGTAGTATCTAAGGCATACGTGTTACAAAGGGCAAAAGGGGTCAAAAAGCACCAAGGCGGGATTTTTCCAATGACATTATCGGGATTTTATATTTTCATATGACTTGTTCATTATCTCCAAACACTTCCAAATATCCAATATCATAGTCATTATGAAAGGTATTTCATGATTTTCTGATAATATTTATTCTGGAAATTTACCTTTTAATTCATATTATAAGTGAAATACCCCGAACTTAATATAGGGATTAAAATTAATCTAATACGTATTTAAGGGCCTAATGGTATCTAATTAATACTAGTAGGAAAAATAAATCCAAAAGAATAAATAACTCTTAAAAAGCGGAAGACGCTAATAAGCGTTAATTACCATAGGAGGTATGAGACCTCGGGTAGCGTAATATATGGATTCTAAAGGCCTAACAAGGCCTAAATATTATAAGGGAACAAATCCCGAAGGAAACGGATCCTAAAACGGTTTAAAAACATTACCGAACCTTAAAGCACGTTTTTCGAGGTAACCAGGAAAACGTGTCTTTAAGCGGGTAAAATAGACTCGTAACAATTTTGGTCAACTAAATAACTAGTAATAAATATTAGTGGAGCTTTAGAACCAATAAAATCAAGAAAACGAGGAATTAGTAAAAACTGTCAAAAACGGGAAGTTGTGGGGTAGAAACATAAATAACTCAAACCTATGTGTCCAATATTGTAAATAAAAATTTTGTAAACCCACTTGGGCTGTAGGTGTCCGATTTTCATCCCCCACACACACACTCTTAACTCTCTTTTATTTATAAAAGACAAAGGAATTAAAAAAGTGAAAAAAAAACAACTACTTTATCTACTCTACTACACTCATCTCACTCTCTCTCCTACCCTCACAACTCCCTCACTCACGTAGCTCCCCCCCTCCCTCCTCTCTGAATTTCTTTTCTTCCTCCCTCAACCGCAGCCATGGAAGAATGAGCAAAACACAAAAACCTCACCTTCTCTCCTCTTGTAACCCACTCAAATCTCTTCCAAAAATTACAAAAATTACACCATTGTAATCCTCTCACCAAGAGCTACGTTTCTATCTTTCCAAAATTTGAAAAACACATTTTCGTTTTTATGGGTATACCCCATTTGGAGCTTCAAGACCACCATTAGAGCCACCTTGTTCTCCTTGTTCTTTTGAGGTAAAAATCTCTTCGAAACTCCATTGTTTTTCTAGCCTTAAAGGCAAAACGAATTTGAACTAAACCCTTGTTTGGTTCCTCTTGTACCCAGCCGTTTTGGCTTCTTTGAAGGGGTGGAAACCTTGTTCTTAAACTCCTCTAAGTTTCATCTACTCCCTTGCAAGGTAATGAACTCCTAAACCCTAGAATATACATTAAAAGCTTAAGTAATGTTAGGGTTAGTTTTAGTATTGAATGGTGTATTTATGAATGGGTTGTAATGTTAGATTGTTGAGAAACTATAACCCGGTAGAGGGAGAAGGAAGGAACAAGAAGGAGAGACAAGAAGAAGAAAGAAAACTAGAAGGAAAACAAGGTAAGGATATTCACTTGTGTAGCTTGGCATATATATGTATGTACAGATTTTTAGAAGTGGAAATTAGTAGTGAATATGGTATTGTGTAGTAGTGTAATGTGTAGGAGAGTATAAGTAATTCGAACCCTTAAAAGACATTTAAAAACTGTTGCAAACTAGATGGTGAATTAATGTTATGTGCAGGAATTTTTTAGAGTGTTTAGTGTTTTTGGGTATATGAGAGTTTGTGTATTGTTGTTGTGTATAAACAGGTGAATTGGGTAGCAAAAATGTGAGTAAATGTTGTGAGAATGCAATATTTTAGGGGAGGTTATGTCAAATTTACCTAGAACTAGAACACTTAAGAAACTAGAAAACTAGGTAAAAGCATGTCCTTGTAACAGATTTTAATGTGAGCTGTTTAGTTGGTAGGAATATGTGCATTTATGGATGACTTGGTGAATGGGAGAACCAAGGTGTGTATTGGAGTTAATAGAGATGATTAGTAACTATGGAATGGTAGTAGTAGCATGTGAATAAAAGAGTGTAAAATCTGTAGCAAGAAGTGTTAAAACACATTGGAGAAACTAGGAGGAATTAAGTGTATTTGGAGAACTTATGGCGAGTAGTTTGATACCTTGAAACAGATTTGGAGAAGAGCTAGGTAATGGATGGAAGTAGGATGGTAAGATGATGCAATTAGAATGCTAGGAGTGGCATTGGTAGAGGAAGTATTGGATGGAAGTTGGTTTAAAAATCTGTAGCAAGAGAGCAACAAAAACTGTTGCATGTGTTGAAGAAGAAGTGAGAAAAATTATGTAAGTTGATTTAGAAGTGAAATGAATTTGATGGATGAACTAGGTGAATTAGAGGATTTAATTAGTGTTTAAACATGTAAGAAACATGTGGAAATGAGTAGAAAATATTGGGTGAGAATTGAGGTGAATTTGGAGTCCAAAGTAGATAATTAAAAGGGGTTCTGCAGCCGACCTACCCAGGCGACCTACCCGAGACTGGGTCGCGGTGCCGAATTCTGTAACCTGGGTACTCTCTGCAGCCGACCCACCCAGGCGACCTACCCAGAGTGGGTCGGTCGGCCTTTGTAAAAAAAAAATAAAAAATAAAAAATTAATATTTAATTAGATGAATATATATAAATACATATGTACATATATACATATATATATAGACATATATATACATATATATATATATATATATATATACATACATATATATATGCATGAGTAAGGCGTTAGTGCTAAAGTAATGAAGGTAAGAAAGTTAAGCACACTTGAGTAAAACTAAAGTTAATGGATAACGGGGTTAATTGCGGGAGTATTAGTTTTACATACCATAGTATCTTAATATTAATAGAACCACTTGAAATGTTGTCAGTGGTTCGAGAACAACCCGAGGAGTGTGAGGTGACATGGTAAAGTAAATTCCGGTAAAAGGTATGATTTCTTCATGCCCTGTATCCTAATCTGGTTACCCCGATTTGTGTGCTTATTGACCACCTAATAAGATAAATGCACGAATCGGATTATATTGCACTTACTTGTGCTTGTTTACATTGTTCTCGATATTTGCCTTGAACAATAGTTTGTATAATTCATGAAATGTATGAATGATGATGATGTGTAATCGTACCTGTTGTAGTGTATTCGTATATTGTATTGTATTTTGTATGGATGTGTATATGAGCTTTGTATTGTATGTTGTGGCTTGAATGAATGACTTCTGCTAATTCCTAACCACCTAACTCCTAACTTAAGTGAGTAAACCGGAATGAGAGAAGTCCGATATAGCTTCGGCCACGCGTGAGGATGCGGAGTCACAAGAGGTTGGCTGCAATTCCTGACTCTTAAAATGGTCCGCGGCCCAAATCCCTTAAATGGGTAGCATCCCGGATTGGTGAGTCAAGTAAATCCCGGAGGTGGGACGGTGTAGTCCCCAGGGCCGGAGGTCCCGACGACTTAACTTGAGTAAGAGTAAGAGTAAGTAAGTATGGATCCGTAAGTATGTATGAGTATGTATGCGTATGTATAAAGTAACGAGTAAAGAGTAATCTCCACCACCCGATTAACCCGGGTGGACCAATGAAGCTAACAAGAACTGTACTTTGTGTATGTAATAGGTATGTGTATTCAGAAGAAGGTAAGTGAGTATTGAATGGTTATATCGTATTCCTTGTATGTAATGAATTGCATGTGCGTATGTTGTGTAAGTATTATTGTACTGTGTGTAAGAGCATGTATGCATGTATGCTTGTATGAAAATGAACCGCATGTTTCGACCAAGTGGTCGGCGTACCCTCACTAGTACGCGGGGTATGCGGTTATCATGCTCGGCGAAAGCTGACCCCTTCGGGGGACATTTTTTAGTGTGCAGGTACCCGAAGCGATATGTCAAGGAAGAGACTGGAGGCACGCCCTTGTAATTAGGAGTAAGTAGTTTTGTGAGGATCGGGTAGTAAGTAGTCTCGTAGTGAGTACGTATGAACTTTGAAGAGATAGTATATTTGTATAAGGATCTTAGTAAACTCGGTATGTGGATTATATTGTATGGTATTTGAAGTATTGTATCGAATGGAAGAATGTAGCGTGTATTGGTGTATGGAATATATATGGTAGATATGTAATACTCGGGATTCGGTCCATCAGACCGATGCTGTAAGTAGAAGTAGTAGCCTTGTTAGTCACGTGGGTGACTAACAGCATTGTATCACCCACCCACTGTATGTAAGTATGTATCCGCTGCGTGTATCTGATGTGTAAGGAGATTGGATGGTAAGCACAGCATTAATAGTAGGGGTGTTACAAAAAGTGGTATCAGAGCGAAGTATCGCTCTGATGACTGGAAGTACCGAGTTTAGGAATACCGAGTTAGGAATTAGAAGCTTAGGGCTAAGGGCTGATTGTTAGCATTAGAGATATCTGGTTAGGAACTACCGTGAGTACCGGATGCCTACAATACCAGTCCCGCCCGCCCCACAAAACCCCACTGTATAACTTGGGAAAGGACGCCAGAGAGAAGAAAAGTCTTCTCATATTCGGGGAAACCCGATCTGGCAATTGTGAAGCAAATCACACGGTAAACAAGAACCGACACATGGTAGATTCCAAGAGCTGGAAGTCCCGGAGATGGATCCCGGTTGAACCACAGCACCGCACGTAATAGCGGTAGGATGAATACTCCAACCACGAGGAGGCTACAACTTACCACAGCATGGGGCGACGTGCTTAGCATTCGCGACACCTAGCTAGTCAACCACAGCAGAAAGAAGCACTCACCGTGCCAACAGAATGGAAAAGGGAGCAGTTACGGAACCCGAGACACAAGTCTATACGGGATAGTGACACTTGAATAATGCCACCAACGTATGCTAGTCGACAAGTACATAGTCGGAAGCGGTTAACCCACAACTATAATGCCATTAAGGCTGCAGTACCTGGGCAATAAGCTCAGGCAACTACACAGACCCACTGTGAGATACAAACAATAGGACTACAAGCGTAGTACCTAACGAGGAAGGCTCAGTACCACCACAAATGTGTGGGGACGAGCCACAAGGAATGACACTAAAAACCAAATAGAACGGAACCTCCAGGAGTGGAGGAGTACCCAGATCTGCGACAGCCATGTCTAGACCACCAAGAAGCTACCTAAAGGAGCGAGTATATCCAATTATAGATCAATAAGATCGAGGGAAACGCCAACAAGACTAACAAACACAATGGAAACCCTACCAAGATTGGTACAAGATTACCCAAAAAACCACCAGTACCACGCACTTGCCACGGCAAGTGCAGTAAGATAGAGATATTAAAGGAACACTAACACGTCACAAGTACAGTAATGTACGGTGACCGTAACGAAACAACCACAGGAATAAACATCCTAAAACTGAAGGAATGGAACCTTGGAAAGGCCTAACGGCCCGACACTGTAATTAGAACATACCAGTCAGCGAGAAGCTAGACTTGGTCAAGACCTCAAACCTGGCTATGCCATGAGAGATTTCTTTTAACACTGAACCATTGTTTTAAAAACCCAAAAACCCAATTTCCTTTCAAAACCACAACCTTCTTTTATAAACCTTGGATTTTAAAACCGAACCGACATGATTATGGTGAGTATCATAGAATGATACAAGAGGAGTTAGCAACAGAATACTTCACCTAGGCGTGTGACAAACACTACTACGAGTGTACCCGTTACGGGATGTGGGACAACCGCACTCCGAAGGAGCTTGCGGGCCTGACATATAGTTGGGTAAGTGGCAACGTATCAACATGGTACCCCACGTATGTACACATTAGTGTACGACACACGGAAGTAGTCGACTCCGTTCTACGGACCATCAGCAGTTTCAAACCAGAACAACTGGACACCATCGACAATCAAGGAGAAGGAAACTCAGTTAGGAACAAGTATAAGGAACTCAGAGAATCATCTGAAGATAAGGAATGAAGACTGGGAAGTGCAAAAAGCACAGACCAGTAAATATAGACATTGGACATGTCTCAAGGACACCAAACAAATACGCGATAGCTGGAAGATATACCCAGCCTAAACACAGTAAGGCAGTTACCTAACGTGAAAACCACAATGCCTCAGCAAACGGACAGAATTCCCAAAGCAACCCCAAGATTACTACGAAGCACAATCCATCATTGGAGAGGAATATAAACCTAGTCAAGAATACTAGGAGCAAGTGTAAACAGTCTACCCAAGAACGAGACGTTATAACCCAAAAAAAGGGACGACTCAAGTACAATACCATAAGACGGTATAGAGGACAACACACGTTATAAACATTAGCCGGATGTAACGGCACAGCTACCAACACCTAGGAGCGATCCTTGAAGGGTGTCTGCGTTAACAACAGTTGAACAAGCGTAATGATATGAGCAAGGAAGCTAAAACGAACACTCGGTTAGGACACCGAAGGGATTTCACTTAACAGAAATGCCCTAAAATACTGAGAGGCACTATTAACAATAACACAGATTGCCTAAAGGGTCTCCTATGAACGAAGCGTGATGTCACGACTTACCATGGAGCCCAATAATATCTCAACTATGACGGTATACATGGAGTGGAGACATGTATAAGCAGCTTGCAAGGGGCATACCTTGCAGCAAACGGCTCAGAAACCGTAAACCAAATACGTTATATGAACTCAAACGGTTGCAAAACCCACACCATTGGTAACAAGACTTACAAGTGGGATCGCCTCATACGACAAGAAATCAACAACTGGACCATAAATTCAAACCCAACATCCTGAGTGCTTGGAGTAATGGCCAACTCAATGTCACTGTCACTAGGGCATCAGCCTAGTATACAGCTGACGGAGTTCTTAATTACCGCCCATTAGCCATGATCCTTCTTGCAATTGCACACAGAGGCATAAGTATCATGATAATGCCAACATTAGCCTAGTCCACATTTGGACACTACGAGAACCCAAGGGAAGGTACCCTTGTTAACCGAAGACCACCATGCGGTGATGATGTGAACCCTTAGAAAAGGCTTCCATCTACTATAACGATAAAACCCCACGCAAGGGAGATTGCCAAGGGGCGACGGAATAAGGAAATGAGATTTCCAAACCATTACGACTTAAAGGAGTAAGCATACTCCACCATGGTAAACCAGTCATAAGATATCTATGAGTGGAAAACAAGCCTCTCAACAAGAACCTCTTTATCAATGATAGAACGGGACCAGAAAACCCTTGAAGTTTCTTGGGATGTCCCGGAATGTACATACAAGTAGAACTACCAGCTGAGCCTATAACCAATGCTCAGCACTGGAAGACAATAATTGTCAAAACAATCAACGGGAATGCACATTGCACACCATGAATGACCAGCGCTCAAGAGAGCTCGTAACCCGATAAATTACTTCATCCATTATCAACCAAGATACTTGGTAAATTATATCAAAATGATGATAAAATGTGAGGAAGCTAACCTACACATAAAACGTAAGTTGAATAAAACATCTTCACATTTGGGAAATAATCACATCACGGTATGCTACGACACCGTCATACACACGAACAGGGAAACCCTCAGTTTACACACCATAAGGAAATGGTGCCAATGACAATGGCAATAAGTAAAAGGAACTATCACAGTAACAGAAACAGTAAAAACAATGTTGTACAATGAGTAAGAATAAGGTGCCGTGCCAACAAGCGACCGCTATGAGGAATAGCAGATAATGACACGGAGTATAGATTAGAAGACAGGCAGAAATATTCTTTCCTATCACATAAGTGACTTACTGTCAAGCGTTTACGCCTCTGCATCTGCACTCTGTTGACTGGTGTTTTGGTATTGCACTTGTCAGCTAATGATCTAATGGGATGGCTAGGGATATGGAGAATGTAAACCGTATTGAATCTTTCTTTTCACCACAAACATGGCATAAAGCCATTTAAGCAAGCTTAGAAACAGATCGTGCGGCTTAGGGCCAAAGAAGCAGCACAAAGAGTGTAAAGCACACCAACAATCACAAGATGTGAATTCCAGAGGAATAAAGGTGAAAGGAGACTTAAGAAAGTCACTAGGACCGACGCATATCAATGCAAGGTCATACAAGTAAAGAACACTTGTACTGAACCAGAAGAACTGATGTAATCCAGAAGTCATTGACAACAGAGGAAGCACTATAACTAAATAGTGGCTTAGCCTCGCCAACAACAAGTTGGAAGAACTTAGCGAATAATCGTGAGAGTACGGATAGTATGTATAATAGATTACCAGGAAGCTGGTTATAAGCTAAACTCGTTGAGTTCAAAGGCGGTAAAAGAATACCACACTTGGTTGTAAACCTTATTCCCACAAAAAGGGATAAAAGGCGATGAGCAACACATCTATAATAACCAAGAGCGAATTAAGCACTAAGGTTATCAGGGTCGCGCAGCAGAAGCTAGTGGGCCCTAGCTAAGGAATGTAATACACCCAGTAAGTACGCAAGATTGGTTATAATGCCTTGAAGCCTAATAGGCTAGAACCGAATTAATTATGAGTTAAATAAACTCATATAGGAATCCTGGTGCAAACTAAACCATTGGTATGGTTAAGACCTCTTTGACCAGAGCATATTGTATAGTATACCGTAGAAAAGCTAAACGCTTCAGACTGCCCAAATTGATTAAACCAATGTTTAATAATAATAACATATGGTAGATTACGTGGGCGTAATCCCTTTTAAGGGGGGTAGAGCGAAAACCGCTTAATGTAAGTTTTGCGAATAAAACACATAAACCGTAATGTGCATAGCACAAATGAGAATCAAATCGATGATTGATACTATGTTAAATAAACATAAGTACTCATTCATATTGTAATTATGGTAACTAGGCATTAGATATGTATATACCATAGGATGAATGTACCCATCTGTAACACCAGTATAAGAGTATTAGAAAAGAAGAGTAATGAGTAGTGGACGGAGCTCCACAAGTATTGTAACCCTTAAAGAAGTAGCACGAATGGATTAAGAGTAGTAGAGGAATGTAGCCACGAGTAGTGTATTCGTAAGTACGTCATTTGAAGTGAATTGGGAACAACTGAATTTCATAAGTACTGTAGTCCTTAGCTAGAATATTTGAGATGAAGGAGAGTAGTGAATGGAAGTAGTAACAGTCGATGAAATGAGTATTTAGGTATTGAATCTTGAAGCAGATATTTGGAAGTAGAGCGAGGATGATCGATGGACTGAATTCCATCCTTTGGAGATGTGTGAATTTGTAATCATGACTAGGAGAGAGTAAAAAGATAGAAAATGAAAACAACGAAATTGTTGTTTTGTTTGAAACTGATGTGGGAAGTCGAACTTGATCCTGATCAGATCAAGGGAAACCGAACACAAATTGGGGTGGAAAGATAATTCAACACTGATGCTGATCACATCAGGGTCGAACGATTCTTGAAGCTCCCCTTAAGTGGTCACAAGAATCACATAGGATAGAAGTAACGAATATAAATTGGAATTTGGAGTTGTATGTTTTAGGAAAATTTTAATTGGTAGTGGTGAAAGAATTTCCTTTAGTATGGAGAATGAGGACCTGCTAGAAGTGTGTACCGAAGGAAATAGTAGCGTAGCATGTTGTATTATTCCAAGGGCAGCAGGACATAGAGGAGTCCTGTGTCGAGATGACCTGAGTGCCTGCGGGATTGTAATGTGTATTGCATTGCTTTAGGGATAGCTTGCATTGTATTTATGTGAAAACCTAGTAATGTGGAACCAATGGTTGGTGGTAATGTGGATTGGAGTAATTATAGTACATTTGTATGGTATGGTATGTAGAGACCATGAGTAATGGATTTGGGAATTGTGAGGAGGAAGAAGGTATGGCTTTGGTATTAGACACGTAAGAATGAGTAAGCATTGTAAACCTATAACCTCAAACAACTTTGAGGACAAAGTTCTTAAGGGGGGTAGATTGAAATACCCCGAACTTAAATATAGGGATTAAAATTAATCTAATACGTATTTAAGGGCCTAATGGTACCTAATTAATACTAGTAAGGAAAAATAAATCCAAAAGAATAAATAAACTCTTAAAAAGCGGAAGACTAAATAAGCGTTAAATAACCATAGGAGGTATGAGACCTCGGGTAGCGTAATATATGGATTCTAAAGGCCTAACAAGGCCTAAATATTATAAGGAACAAATCCCGAAGGAAACGGATCCTTAAAACGGTTTAAAAACATTACCGAACCTTAAAGCACGTTTTTCGAGGTAACCGGGAAAACATGTCTTTAAGCGGGTCAAATAGACTCGTAACAATTTGGTCAACTAAATAACCAGTAATAAATATTAGTGGAGCTTTAGAACCAATAAAATCAAGAAAACGAGGAATTAGTAAAAACTGTCAAAAACGGGAAGTTGTGGGGTAGAAACATAAATAACTCAAACCTATGTGTCCAATATTGTAAATAAAAATTTGTAAACCCACTTGGGCTGTAGGTGTCCGATTTTCATCCCCCACACACACACTCTTAACTCTCTTTTATTTATAAAAGACAAAGGAATTAAAAAAGTGAAAAAAAAAACTACTTTATCTACTCTACTCACATATCACTCTCTCTCCTACCCTCACAACTCCCTCACTCACGTAGAGCTCCCCCTCCTCCTCTCTGAATTTCTTTTCTTCCTCCCTCAACCGCAGCCATGGAAGAATGAGCAAAACACAAAAACCTCACCTTCTCTCCTCTTGTAACCCACTCAAATCTCTTCCAAAAATTACAAAAATTACACCATTGTAATCCTCTCACCAAGAGCTACGTTTCTATCTTTCCAAAATTTGAAAACACACATTTTCGTTTTTATGGGTATACCCCATTTGGAGCTTCAAGACCACCATTAGAGCCACCTTGTTCTCCTTGTTCTTTTGAGGTAAAAATCTCTTCGAAACTCCATTGTTTTTCTAGCCTTAAAGGCAAAACGAATTTGAACTAAACCCTTGTTTGGTTCCTCTTGTACCCAGCCGGTTTTGGCTTCTTTGAAGGGGTGGAAACCTTGTTCTTAAACTCCTCTAAGTTTCATCTACTCCCTTGCAAGGTAATGAAACTCCTAAACCCTAGAATATACATAAAAGCTTAAGTAATGTTAGGGTTAGTTTTTAGTATTGAATGGTGTATTTATGAATGGGTTGTAATGTTAGATTGTTGAGAAACTATAACGGAGAGGGAGAAGGAAGAGAAGAAGAAGGAAAGAGGAAGAAGAGAGAAGAAAAGAAAACTAGAAGGAAAAACAAGGTAAGGATATTCACTTGTGTAGCTTGGCATATATATGTATGTAACAGATTTTTAGAAGTGGAAATTAGTAGTGAATATGGTATTGTGTAGTAGTGTAATGTGTAGGAGAGTATAAGTAATTCAAACCCTTAAAAGACATTTAAAACTGTTGCAAACTAGATGGTGAATTAATGTTATGTGCAGGAATTTTTTTAGAGTGTTTAGTGTTGTTTTGGGTATATGAGAGTTTGTGTATTGTTGTTGTGTATAAACAGGTGAATTGGGTAGCAAAATGTGAGTAAATGATGTGGTGAGAATGCAAGATTTTAGGGGAGGTTATGTCAAAATTTACCTAGAACTAGAAACACTTAAGAAACTAGAAAACTAGGTAAAAGCATGTCCTTGTAACAGATTTTAATGTGAGCTGTTTAGTTGGTAGGAATATGTGCATTTATGGATGACTTGGTGAATGGGAGAACCAAGGTGTGTATTGGAGTTAATAGAGATGATTAGTAACTATGGAATGGTAGTAGTAGCATGTGAATAAAAGAGTGTAAAATCTGTAGCAAGAAGTGTTAAAACACATTGGAGAAACTAGGAGGAATTAAGTGTATTTGGAGAACTTATGGCGAGTAGTTTGATACCTTGAAACAGATTTGGAGAAGAGCTAGGTAATGGGGGAAGTAGGGGATGGTAAGATGATGCAATTAGAATGCTAGGAGTGGCATTGGTAGAGGAAGTATTGGATGGTAGAAGTTGGTTTAAAAATCTGTAGCAAGAGAGCAACAAAAACTGTTGCATGTGTTGAAGAAGAAGTGAGAAAAATTGTGTAAGTTGATTTAGAAGTGAAAATGAATTTGATGGATGAACTAAGGTGAATTAGAGGATTTAATTAGTGTTTAAACATGTAAGAAACATGTGGAAATGAGTAGGAAAATATTGGGTGAGAATTGATGTAACGCCCCGGTTTACCACCACCATTTACTTAACCTCTTTTTTTTCCTTCTCTTTTGATTCTAGAGATACATGTTATAACTAAAGTAATTGCTATATATTAACTCGTCAGTCTTCTTTTTACAAAGGTCCCCTAATACTATCACCGGGGGTTACCGCCACACTTACTAGCCACTAGTAAGTGTAAGGCTATTACCACCACCACCCCTACGCTAGCTATCTTACATCGCTGTTACTATCAAAAGAGTGACACAACCAACCCGTCACTTTACACCTTAGTACCAAAAGACCCCTTCCAGCCAACTACTATGTTAGCTCCTACTCCTATTTTACACCAAAAGTAAAGGGGTATCAAAAGGCTATTACATCGCTAGCATCTAACTAGGGACCACTTGCATATACTCGTACACTGTGGAAACATCATGAGTGATGGACTGACTGGTGCCATTTTCCAGGTGCCTAAACCTTGTATCTTCTTGTTCCACTCTTCATAAATTATCTCGGTGACCCCAGGCTGTATAGTTCTACGATAGGTGACAAACATGAAAATATAGAAAGTATCGGTGGACTCGTCCTCAGTGCAGAGAAGGTGTCCATCCCAGTTACCCTGAATCCACAGAATACATATACACAGGAAGACACAAACAAATAAAATCAGTAAAAACTGAGTAACACTACCACACCCCGTAAAAGTTAAAAACTTTTTCTCTTTAAACCCTTTGTTTCCAGCAAATATTCACAAATATAACAAATCAGAATAGATCACACACCATTTACCTGTACCAATAATTATCAAGAGATAATCAATATCAATTACAAGATATTTCCAAATGAAGTCCACCACCACCACCACCCACCCTATGTCCTTAAGTGTGCACACCCCCCTATTGAAAACTTCTGTCCAATAGGAGTAGATCATAGTGGCAGCTCCAATTTCATTAGTAGGAGCTTATATATTTGCCGGAACGTCGGCTTGGCCTTAAAGGCTCTCACAAGAGGCATAGCCTTAGGATAACCATGATATCAACATCACACAATACTTTCCACCACCACCACCACAAGAGGTTATCCTTAAACACATTTGCAAACCATGAGTAAGATATCATAACCAAGCTTTACACAAGTAGTAATTCACACATCAAGCTCACCACTTGTAAAATAACCTTAATGACATCAAAATACCATTCAAGCTCCAATAAATCAGAGAATCAAACAATTTCCAAGAAACCACCTTAGAAAGCTTAATTCTTATTTTTAGCCAAAATCACTATTCAACAACTTAAACAACTTCCCAAACGAGTCTCGGCCTAAAAATTTAACCATGATCCAATATCAACAACACAAGTATCTCCTCAAAATTTCAGCTCAAGATCAATACGGAAACCCATTCAAACAATCAGAAGGGCTTAAAGCACATTTTTTCATTTTTAGCTTCTTTACCTTGTCTAACCGACTTAGGTTTCTCCATTCGACTTGATTTTTTAAACATAACCATATATTTACTATTAAAGACTACCCTCAAAATGTTAGCTCAAACCCATGTCGGAAACCCATCCAAACAATTCCTAAAGCTTAAAGCTCATTTTTCTCCATTTTCAAAGTTCTTTAGTGTTTTCCTACTTCCCAACCTTATTTCGACTTGATTTTCTAGGATGTTCACTAACTATTCATCCCTAGTTTACTGTATAAAGTTTAAGAAAATAGGAGATAGGATTCGTAGATAACAAAACAGAATGACTTAAGAAGGAAAATAAGCTTAAAGGGTGAAAGTGATGTGCATAGATGTTACCTGTCCTCTCCTAGCCATTTTGGAGCTTTTCTACCTTGATTATAAGTTGCTTGAGCTCAAAATCTCCAACAATCAAGTCGCCCTCCTTGGATTTTGGCTTCCACTCCTTAAACTTGCCTTTTTCCTTGATTTTAGCTTAATTACTACCTTAGATTTGTGGTTCCAATGGAGGAGTGTTGTTGCCTATGCTCCAATGGTGTTTTATAGCTTAGGAGAAGCAAGGTAGATGAAGAGGAATGGCCACCTTGCTCACCTACCATGGCCGACCTCCACCCACCCCCCCCCCCCCCCTTTTATACTTGATTTTCATTCTTATCTTACTATTTGTAATTATTACTTCTAGAATTGTCCATAGCCATAGATTTGTGTTAGGTGACAAAACCAATCCTAACCACTCATGCTAAACCGCCATTGAATGGATAAGGAGGGGGCAACTTGCCTTGGTCATATTACAAATAGTAAGGAGGTGTGAATAGTAACCGAGATATTTTTTTCTCCTCCTTCCTTGATATTTTCGGCCACCATCTTAGGCCATGTTTGGCTTGAGCTTTCCATGGGTATTTAGACTATATATGTAGGTATGCTAATACTAGTGTGGGTTATCAAGTTTCAGGAATTTCCACGGGTCACTTTTGAGCTCTCCTTAAGCCCCGTTTGGCCAGAACCACTAAATACTGAAAAATGTAACTAGATTGTCTTATATTAAAAGAAGAAAGATATGATTGTTTCTTCCTCAAAACACTCTCAAAAGTATCTAACACACTTCCTAAGGTTGATACCCACTCTCAGTTCCTGAGGAATTCAGTAATTTTCAGGAATTTCAGAAATCCTACGAAACTAAGGTTTACCGGGTGATACTCTGGAACTAAAACTTCTAATGTTCACCAAGCACCTCCAACTAATTATAACCTTCTCTATCTTTAGAAATTAGGGTTTCCTAAGGTTTACAATCAGATAAGACTTTAATCACAGTTTAAGAAATTTGGGGTATTACAATTGAGGTGAATTGGAGTCCAAAGTAGATAATTAAAAGGGTATCTGCAGCCGACCTACCCAGGCGACCTACCCGAGACTGGGTCGGTCGGGCCGAATTCTGTAACCTGGGTACTCTCTGCAGCCGACCCACCCAGGCGACCTACCCAGAGGGGGGTCGGGGCCTTTGTAAAAAAAAAATAATAAAAATATAAAATTAATATTTAATTAGATGAATATATATAAATACATATGTACATATATACATATATATATAGACATATATATACATATATATATATATATATATATACATACATATATATATGCATGGGTAAGGCGTTAGTGCTAAAGTAATTAAGGTAAGAAAAGTTAAGCACACTGAGTTAAAACTAAAGTTAATGGATAACGGGGTTAATTACGGGGGAGTATTAGTTTTACATACCATAGTATTAATAATATTAATAGAAACCACTTGAAATGTTGTCAGTGGTTCGAGAACAACCCGAGGAGTGTGAGGTGACATGGTAAAGTAAATTCCGGTATAAAAAGGTATGATTTCTTCATGGCCTGTGTATCCTAATCTGGGTACCCCGATTTGTGTGCTTATTTGACCACCTAATAGAATAAATGCACGAATCGGATTATATTGCACTTACTTGTGCTTGTTTACATGTTCTCGATATTTGCCTTGAACAATAGTTTGTATAATTCATGAAATGTATGAATGATGATGATGTGTAATCGTACCTTGTAGTGTATTCGTATATTGTATTTATTTTGTATGGATGTGTATATGAGCTTGGTATTGTATTGTTGTGGCTGAATGAATGACTTCGCTAATTCCTAACCACCTAACTCCTAACTTAAGTGAGTAAACCGGAATGAGTAGAAGTTCCGATATAGCTTCGGCCACGCGTGAGGTGGGAGGAGTCAGCGGGTCACAAGCGGTTGGTCTGCAATTCCTGACTCTTAAAATGGTCCGCGGCCCAAATCCTTAAATGGGTGTAGTGTAGACACCAAAATTTCTCACCCCATAAAGCAAATTTCGAAATAATAAGAGGGGTCGTCGCTTTCTTTTCTTCAGGAAACGTATTAGCGTGCGTGCCGAAACGAAAACCGTCATTTTATAACCTTTTTCAAAGCAATTTCATAAAAACACGATTTTCCAAAAAATGAATTTTCAAACAATGATCCGGTTTTAAACCATTCATTTTTTTTTATTACTATTTATTATTATATTCCATAATTTCATGCCATTAGACTAGTCTCTCTTTTTCCTTGTAATTTCTTTGAAACTCGTAGCATTTTTAGAGGAGTTATCCAGTTGAAATTAGGGCTCTTGTATATTTCTCGCATGAACATAATGAAAATCCGACCATAGCGTAACTGGTAAAGTGCACATAGTGGGTGTGGGAATACCGAGTTCGAATTTGAGTAATAGTAGAACATGTTTTTATCTATGAGTATGGGCAGATTTTTTTTTATTTTGGTTGTTGTTTGTGTCGGTCTACTCCAGTCTCGGTAAGCCCAGATGACAAAAAAAAGAGAAAGCATTGCAGCATGGGCTTAAATTCTTGAAGAAGCCGATGACATCCCTCCCAAAAATTCCCAGGCGTGCGTTTCTTCCTGAAACAAGTCGAGCTCCTTCAAAATGGTCCTCCATCTTCTTCCATCGATTTTTCTGATCGCCTCCTTTCTTAAAAGCCAACACTCCATCTTCGTTCCCGAACGATCGACTAGAGCTGATTTTGGATTGTCACTGCTACTCCTCCATCTTTGTCAACCGATCAACATTTCCTCATCAAAGGCAAACCCCTACATTTTCTATTTCCTTCTTCCAAAACTATCTCAAGCTTCCAATTCGCTCCCCACCTCTATCTTCAAATCGACAAACCCAGAAGCAAAAATCATCTTCTGCATATTCCCAAAATCCATCTTCTTCAACCCGAAACCGTCGAATAGGAGCATACATAATCTACCCTCTTTTCAATCTCTCACTCACAGTAATTTCAACCAAACGGGCGATAAGGAACAAGCTGCCCTGTACCACTTTCATTCTCTTCCTCAAGGTGATTCGCAACCCAGCTTTGCCGATGACCACCACTGCAAGCGCTCCATCACCGGACGTCAACCTCGGCTCCGACAACACCTTACCGGACTCCATTCTCTTCAAAACCCAACCGACTACAATCTTCAACCTTCTTCTTCTTCGGTTGATTTCCAGTCTCGAAAAGATCCTCTAACTTCCTCATGCATACTCATCGGATTAAAAAAAAGAAGAAGAAGAACTACATCTCATTTTCGCTAGTCGTCTTCTTCCTTCATCATCCGCCGCCGTCAACTTCTCTACCTGGAGATTCCTCAGACACCCATCTCTATCTTCATCTCTAAGAACCAAAAATACTCCTGGTTTCAATTTTCAGTAGCCGACATTCTAAAACCCATTTTCGTTCCTTGCTAGAACCTTTGAACCATCTCCTTCGATCTCTCCACTAACGGTTTTGCAAGCAACAGACAAACGTGGAGCACTCTCTGCGCTTCTTCATTCTTGCTTCACACACGGAAATCTATTTGTCCCCCTCTCGCTTTCGGTCCCGGTGTTGTGAATGCTTCCGCGTGTGACCGAATAATCTCGTACCTCTGTATTAGGCTCAAGTAAGCTTTTCCTGTCACTGTCATGTACATGTATGTTTCGACGTTACTGAGCTGATTATGAGTCCCAAGGTATTTGGACATCGCGCGAATTTAGCAGAGGCAGGAGTCTCGTTCTCAATTTTATTCTTCTGTGCATATTGCATCATCGTTTATTTCATTTGGGTTGAATCTGGGCGGATTAGACTTGTGCACCCGACTTCTTCTCTATATAGTGCTATCTAGCCTGGTATAACTTCTTCGCCGGCTTTTTCTCTGCTATGGAGGTTTATCTGTGACTCCTCGTTTGAATTTAATTTTGCTTACCAGAATGAATGATTAAGTAACCCTATTTGTGTACTCGTTCATAAGGCAGGTGATTACCCTCTCTGTAGGTCCCGATTCTGCTCACCACAGGGCGAACGACTCATTTTGGTTGTGTATTACCCCTTCGCAATCTGTTCATTCGATTATGCTCGTCATTTAATCTGTGTGATGCTGTGGTGCTTCTTCTTCGCTATTTGCAGGAGACTTCTATGTGCAGAAATGAAAATATTTGGGTTTCCCCTTCTCGGTAGTCTCTAGCTCCCTTTCAAAAACCAGTGTTGCCCAGGGCCGAAGTACTCTCCATTCTGAGCGCTGGAATTCGAATGACATGATACTTCTGGATTTGACGCATCTGTGGGTGACTAAAGCAGAATAATCTTGGCCACGATACAATGAGTTTGTGGGTCAGCCTTTCTTATCTTTGAGTTGGCTAACCTCTGGTTGGTTTGGGAAGCATGTTGTGTGCTAATATGGTCCTCTGCGTATATTCATATTTGGCTGGAACATGTTGTGTCTAGTACTAATCTTGGAATTTGATTCGAAATCCGCATGTCATGGTTAATAAAAGAAAACAGAGCAAATAGAGTTGTAAAGAGATAGAATTAGTAAGCAATTTAGTGGTTTTTTCTTTATTGGTTAATTATGCTAATAATTGCGCACTTTGTTTGTTACTTCGTATTTTGACTTACGTCCTTATTTGATCACAAAAAAAATACCAATGAGGTCGAGAAAAATAATTGACAACTCGATTTCTTCTTTGTCGGTTGGATAATACTCATTAATCTTTTGGTTTTCCATATATGTATATATTGTATAGTTTAGTTTGGCAATTGTTGGACCTAGTCCAATATAGAGGTCCAAAACAACAGGAAGCCCTAGATAGCTCATAGGACACCCTTTGTAGAAAAGCCTTAGGTTTGGGTATCCTCAATGCATACGGGTCCTAGACACGGTCCATTTGAGGAATACCCGTTTTCCTTAAGATTTTCCAAATCATCCCCTAATTTCAGAATGAAGTGTACAATCAACAAAAAAACCAATCACTTGTAAATCCAGTTAATTTTATTCAGATATGACTTAAGCCCACTAGCTCCAATAGTTTCAAATTTTTTTTTTGAAATCCATTTTCAAAGCCCAATCTCCAAATCAGGGCCCAATTCCATCAAGACCACTTCTTAGACCAGCCCACTTCTAAAGCTGGTCGAAAATCCAGACCCGTCCCACTGCTCAGCCCGGCCCAACCCAAGCCTGGCCCGCTACTCTATCCGGCCCACTACTCCTCAAAACAAAGCCCAACCCCCAAAACCGGCCCAAGGCCCAAATCCAAAACCCAGTCAAGCCCAAAGCCTAGTGAAGCCCAAGGCCCATTTCAGCCCAAAATAATCTTCAACCCAAATAAAAAGGCCCAAGCCTCTTTTAGCCCAAAAAATCTTCAGCCCAACTCGAAAGCCCACCAAGGTCCAATTCGACCCAAACCCATTTCAGGCCCAATTTCAATTTGACCCATTCAGCCTGCTCAACCCATTAAACCCAACCGGCCCATAACCCTGACCAAAAAATGTTGACCTTGACCAAAAAACGTTGGCCTTGACCAAAAATGTTGACCTTGACCAAAAAAAAAATGTTGACCTTGACCAAAAACTTTGATCTTGACCGGAAAACGTTGACCTTGACCAGAAGATGTTGATATTGACCAAAAATGTGACTTTGACCAAAAACTTTGACCCAACGTTGACTTTGGTCTAACTTTGACCTGACCGTTTTCCAAGCACGATTCAATTTAATCCAATTCAAACTCAATCCCATTAAAACCCAAATTGTAGATTCCATCCCAAACTCCAAAAATAATAATAATAATTAAAAAAAACATCCTCATTATCCAGCTTTAATTCAAAAATCTTGAAATCTCTTCTTTCAAATTTTCGAACAATCATTTATTCAAACTTCATCAAGTTTTCAAAAGAAACCATTTGTGGAATTTTAAAGGAAAAACTTCTCTCAATCACAGAAAACTCTTCTCAAATGCAGAAAGTTCTTCTCACATATACAGAAAGTTTTCTCCTAAAAACATTTCTCAAAATCACTGTTTCTTCATCGGGAATTCCGAACAACTCCAAATATTTTCTAATTCAGTTTTCAAACTCAAAAATCAACCGTTTTCGGGGAGCAAGAAAGTCTAACCCCTTCAATACTTTCCTCCATGGTTTAAACATCGCTTGTCTCCCTTCCCAAAATAAAATCCGAGGCGGGGCACTGGGGTCATAACCTCCCTTGTCGCAGTCTGATCTCTTTAGGCGGGGCATTAGGGTGACAAACATCCCCTAGTTGCAGCCTAGATTTTTACAAGGCGGGGTGCTAGGGAAGTAACGACCTTCCTAGTTGCAGCCGGGATTTTTAGAATCGTCTAACTCTCTTCCACTCGATTTCAATATTTTCATTTTAACGTTTTAAAACCGGGATTAGAGACGTTATTAGGGTTGACCGAGAACATCTCATTCATGGTGTTTCTCTCTAAATCCTATTTTTCGACATAAATTCATTGCCCATCTTTCGAGCCTCGGCACTTACCATTAATTAAGTGTCGTGTTCGAGGGGGTACATAGGGTAATCCCTCAGGATTATCCGCCCTTTTACAATAAAAAATGATTTCTTTGTTTCAAAAGCTTTAAGAGAGACAATTTGACAATCACTCCTCCAAACAATTCAGTCCATCTTCATCTCACTCCAAATTCGAAATATCCCAAAACCTTAACCCTTTCAGAATCTCAAATCCGAAAAGCCCGAGATCTTTACCCAAATTTCAATTGCCTCACATACTCAAATCATCATTCAAACTCCAACTCGCATTAAACTCAAATCCTTTTATAAATTCCAACTTCATTCAAACTTCTAAAGTCTCACAGGCCCGAGCGTCTCATAGACTCGAACATCTCACGAACTCGAATGTCTCACAGACCCGAGCGTCTCCTAGACTCAATCATTTTGAGGTTTCAAGCGTCTCACAGACCCAAGCGTCTCACAGACTACCCCCTCAAACCCGAAACTTCAACATCTCCAAAAAGCTGAACTACGTAAGGTCTGATCTCAATAGGGAGTTGAGTACGTAGGCAACACACAGGGTGCGACCCCACACCAATCAAAATACCCTTTTTGTCCCATCCACCATCTCACCTTCAAACAACCTCGTTCACTTCCAACCCTCGATTACCCTCACAAAATCCTAAATCCCAAAACACTGAACTACGTAAGGTCTGATCTCAACAGGGAGTTGAGTACGTAGGCAGCCCATCTAGGGCGCGACCCCATTCCAAACAAAAAAACCCTTTTCCCCTTCTAAGGTGGCTCTTATGCCTCTCAAACACTCAAACCTTCTTCGGTTCCTACAACTTCAAACTGTCATACTCCAAGTCTTGTATATTCACTCAACCTCATACTTTTCCCAATCTTTCACTCTATACTTATTCGAATTCATCAATCCTTTTTCTTGGTGCTAGCTTGGCAGGAAAACTCGCCTCATCCACTCGTATCCTTTCCTCTTGTCCTGATCCTATCCTTGGCTTTAAATGAATCTCTTTAATAAGGTTTTGAAAGAAGACAATCCTGACAATTGGAGACCGAGGTTTCCTCGGGCACCAATCCGAAGTCGTGGTCGCTGCCACTTCTGAGGGTGTAACCCAGTGCGAACCCACAATAGAATCTCTGGCGCAACCAGCTAAGTCCTATCCATAAGCAGCAAATTCAGAGTCAATCAACGGTTCTTAGAACCCTTCTCCTCCCTTCCTAGTTCCTTAGGTCAAACTAGGTGGCGACTCTAGTCAATTCCGCCTTATAGAGGCATAAGTCCGCGTGGAGCCCATTGAGAGCGGGTGTAGTGTTCACTTCCACTCCCTTCATGCTTTCTGGGAAAGACGGACGATTAGTAGGTATTTGAGGGATGCCAGAGTAACGGGTTTTCACCCTCCAAGAATGACATTTTTTAGGATCTAGACTTCTCAGTTAGAACCATATTTAATAGACCCCCCCTCATACCGAAAAATCACCCTCCACAGAATGGCGACTCTGCTGGGGACTGACTGAACTCCATCCAAATTGTCAGGATTCCCCAACTTCGAGGTGGAGCAAAATAATGTGAGCTAAATGACAAGGTAAGAAAAGTAATGTTTTATTCCTTTGATTTTTCAATGTTTGTAAACTTGTCTTCTTCTTCCTTGTAGGTGGACGATTTCAAGGCCTGAATGGAGCTTATCAAACGGCCATTAAGAGCTTGGAACAAGCATGGAAGGTCACATGGAAAAGAAGAAATCAAAAAGGTGGCATCTAGATCTACTTTTGCCTTTTTCATTTTGTTTTTGTCTAGCACACATGGTCTTGTTTCCCTTCATAATTTCGACAGCATGCTGGTCATATGAGACCTATATTTCTTTGCCATTAAGTATTATAGCACATGGGAAGATGAGTCACCATGTTTTATGCCTTTTATAAAATTTTAATGTAAGTTTTATACTAGTTTTTGCACATAAAATCGGCCCCTATAGAGCACCTGGTTTGACACTTCCTCCAACTGATTTAGAAGGTCATTTTAACCCTATTTAAGATTCTTAATTCGTGGCATGTCAAAAACTACAAGGTAATTGCGTAAAACGCGTTTTTGTGACACCCGAAGGTGTGTTTTTGTGCTCTAAGGAATGTTTGGGAAATACATTGGTTTTATGAGTTCCAAGTGTTTATAAACACTTACTATGGTAAATAATGATATACTAGGATGTTACATTGAGTTATATGGGGTTACATCAATTTATGACATAATTTACGGGCCATCGGGACACTCCCGGGCCAAAAAGGAGCGCTAAGAAATCCTCCTGTGGTTTTGTTGAATTTTGAGAAACCACTTCGTGGGTTCTCTTTAGAATGGTTAATAATGATGTTAGGAACTCTAGGAATTAATTTATAGGAGTTCGTGCCACCTCGGCACTCCTCCGGGCTTTTCGTGCTTTAAGGGGCGTGCGTGAGCACTCACGAGCGTTTTGCGTTTTTGACTGGATATAGCCTAGGGAAATGTTTATATATTCATATAATGAGTGTATGACCATTTGGTTTAAGTTTTAGAAGGTCATACAAGGTCATGCTTGATCGTATGTTTCTAAGGCGTTTTAGCGTTATGGAGAAACGACTATTTTTACGTAACGTTCTCATGCATGGGTTTGCATGCGTACGTGAAATGATTTATTTTTGAACTATTTTCCATTAAATAATGGTTTTATAATGTTAATTAGATTTGGGGTATTTCAAATTGTTGGACAACACTCCAACACAAAGAACAGGCATTTACATGCTTCAAGGTCAAGTAGGGCAAAAATGTGCTCTGAGAATACCTTAAAGGTCTAATGACCTCTAAATGATATAAAATTGGATACCATGATCAAATATCATGTAAGGAACACAAAAAAACTGTTCTCAAAGAAAACAGAGCTCAGAAACACCCCGCGACTCAAAATGTGCACTAAAATTCCTTAAAACACGTTTTTTGTGTATGAGCTCTAAGATAATGACTTTTTGTCACTGTAAAGACTATATAATGAAATACCCCAAATTAATAAAACATGGATTAAATATTTAATCACATTAATTAAGGCCTAAACATGCCTTAAAAGTCAACTGTGAACAATAGTGGTCAACACAAAACAAGATGTTGCACCCTTTGACTGTTAAGGGTAAATAAATACCCAAATGAACTTCTTAGGACCTAAAAATTTTTCCTAAGTATTAAACATAATATTAAACATTTAAACCGTTGGACAACACTCCAACACAAAGGAAAACATTTACATGCTTCAAGGTCAAAAAGGGCAAAAAGGTGCTCTAAGAATACCTTAAAAATAATGACCTCTAAATGATAAAAAATTGGACACCATGATCAAATATCATGTAAGGGACACAACAAAACCGTTGTCAAAGAAAACCAAGCTCAGAAACACCTTGCGACACAAAATGTGCACTAAAACTCCTTAAAGCACGTTTTTGTGTAATCGCCTTCTGAATTGGTTTTAATTGGGCTAAAGGTTATAAATACCTTTAAATATAATAAAATATCATATTATATGATATTAGAAATTTAATTCCAGAAATTTACGAATTTTTACCAATTTAATATTAAAATATTAATAAAACCCTAAAGCGGGGCCCGTTGGGTCAACATTGACTAAGTTGGTCAATGTTGACCATTGACCACGAAATGGACTACATAAAATCAGATAATTAAGTCTCTTAACAGACCAAGAGACAAGTCCCATGTGACAATTAAATATAGTCCTTTACTTTTGCATAAAATAACAAAAAAGACATACTTTACCTTATAAAACAAAAAGGTGGGCTCCACTTACCTTACCCATGTGAGCCAGCCGATTTGGAGCCTCCATTTGCTCCTATTTTCCCTTGTATTTCGGTGCTCCAAGCAAGCTAGCAAGACAAGAGTGATGAGTCATCCTTCACTTATGAATTAAAGTAACATATTAGTCCATTATTCATTCAAATTGGAATCAAATAATTCACCCACTCCCTCTTATCATGGCCGGCTGTCCTCTTGTGGTCTCCACTAAATTAGCTCCAATTATTCAACCCCAATCAGACATGATGAGTCATCAATTCATTAAAGTCATAAAAATGCAAAAAAATGTGTTTTAAGCAAATTAGGTCATTCTTTCTCATTAGTCCCATTCCAAACGTGGGACTCCTGGCCAAACTCTCTCTTTGGCTCCTCTTCCACCGTAGGTAAGTCTCCAAGCTCCATTGGAGAGAGCTCAAGCTCTAGGTAAGCTCCTAAGGCATGAAAATGCCCATTTCTTCATCTTTTCTTTCCTTTTTCGATTGATCTAAGCTCCAACCACTTCCATCCATGAATCTAGGTTGTTTGGAAGTTAAATGAAGGAAGAATCTCGGACATAACAAGGGAAGAAGGTTGAGAAACTCAAACTTGTTCTTAAGGTACAAAAATGTGCTTTAAGCTCATATCTTTTGATTCCCTTCAAATTCGGCTGTGAAACTTTGTTCCTAGCCTTATTTCTTCTCCTTTTCATGTAGATTCAGTTGGTATACCAAGATCTACAAGGAGTAGCTAGATCCAAGCCAAAAACACCATTTTTGGCATCTTAAACAAGGTAAAACTTAGCTATCTTCCAAGATAATTCACCCACGGTTTATACCTTGTTCTTGAGAGTGTTTTGATACTCTTTCTCTTCTGGAAAAATAGGGCAAAGTAGATCTATGTCAAGCTGAAGATCTAAGGTAAAAATCCATGATTTTCATGACTTAAATTACTTCTTATGGTTAGATCTTGCTTGGAGACTAACTAGGCTTGTTTTCTGTTTGAAAACATGTAAGAGAAGCTTTGGAGAAATTCTCCTTAAGGTGGCGAATCCAAACAAGGATTTACCTAAGCTAAATCAAGGTATAAATCACTTAAACATTAACTTTGCTAAGTTAAAATGTTCTAAGCTATCTCTAATATTATTGCCGTGAGTGAAGAAGAAAAATAAGGTCTTGTTTGACCTTAAAATGTTCAAGGAATGGTTTAATAAATTTTATAACTAATTAAACAAGCATAATTGTCAAATTTAAGACATATGTGGAAGTTTGGTAAATAAATAAAAAGTGTGTGGTGAGGCCGAAAAATTATATGTATTTTGGGACATTTATGTGTAATTTATTTTGCAAGACAGTGTTTGTAATAAGGCCATGTATTTTAGGCCATTTTATTTATGCATTACAAGCTTTTAATTAAGTTTAAGTAGTATAAATGCATTACCGAAAATAAATGGGGTATTAGGTGTAATTAAATTAAATTTGGGGGCTTTAGAATGATAAGGCCGAAAATTAGAGTTAAAAGGGAGTTAAAATAAAGTTTATAAGATTTTATAAAGTTTTGGGGTTAAATAGTAATTTTTGAAAAGTATGGGTATAAACCGTGAATAAAGGAAATTAATAGTCAAGGAATATTAAGGTGGTCAACCTTGACCATATGCTAAGTTTTGACCAAAATAAATAAGTTAGATAACTTATTTAAGGTGTTATGATAAGATAAGTATCTTAAGGTAATATTTTCATAACATATGTGGTAAATATGTTATTACCGAAAATAAAGGGTGTAAAATGGTATTTAAACACCCAGGGGCTATTAGGAATTTTTAGGAATTTATTTGGTGGATTTTGGAATTAAAATGAACTATATATGTATAATATATAGTTATTATGTCATTATGACACTTTGGAGAAAAATAGATGGTGGAATGGTAAATATCGAAAGTATATGGGTTAATAAGGATATTTATAACCCTTTGGTGGAATTTGGTGATTTTTAGAATTATTAAGAGAATTTAATAAGTTATGTGTATAAAATATAGTTTTAATGATATGGTAAACTATATGTTATAAATAGGGCCAAATGGCAATTATAGAATAGCACAAGGGCTGTTCGGAATTTACAAAAAAATAACCATAGGTTTATCTTTTTATAAGTTAGAAATGTTATATTGAATGGAATATATAAACATGGTTGATTTAGGAGTGATTTGTAAATTAAGAAACTATGGTTTAGTATAGAAAATTATTTTTCTTGGTGCCTAAGAGGCAATAATAAATAGTTTTGTATAAGAACTATAGGTTATAAGTTAAGGGAAGTAAAAAATATCATATCAAATGATATTAGAATATGGTATAACATTACATAATGTTATGTGGTCAAACGGAATTTAAATAAAAGTTAAGGGCTATACCGAGTTAATAAGAGTTGGAAAATGAAATTTAGACTAAGGTTTCTATGTTAATGTTATAATGTTATAACAATTTATGGGTTAGATGGAATTAATAAGGAAGGGTCACATAAAATAATGTGACAAACTATAAATGAATGGGATTTATAAACTAAGGTATTTATGGAATAAACCTTAGGAGTTGTAAATGTACAACATAAAATGTTACATAATATTAGGATAACAATCTAATATAAGTTGTACAATACAATACAACTATGGGAATAATCATCTAACATAAGATGATAAAATGTAACATATGATATAAGTTTATTAAACTCATGGAATTACCTACGTGGTAAATATATACATACACAAGGATAATGTTATAAGGTGGATATAGATATTGGTTGGAAACCATATGATTTAATGGTGGTGGTTATTTAAAAAAAATATATATAGTTATGAACTATAAGTTATGAGTTTGGATACAATACAAAAAAATAATAATTACTACAATCATGCATGAATACATGCAACTATAGGATATGTACCTAAGCTAGATGGTGGACAAGATTAAAAAGAAATACAACGAATTAAACTTAACAGTTGAATGTTATGACGTACGCGTTTAAGTAACAAAACCGACTGTTTTAGAGAAACCGTACGAACAACTGTAGAAAACAGGGGTGAACTGTCGGGGTTGCTTATTATTCGGAAATACCGGATGTAGTTAGTCATGGAGACTGACTTATAGTTTATTACCGTTTAGATTGTACTTCTGACAAGACGCTCGACGAGCTAGCGGACTACACGGAGCATAGGATCTTGCTGATTCATACTCCACCGTAATACAATCAGGGTGAACGGTATGTAAAGGGGTTTGATCCGAGTTGTCCTAAGGTGCTCTTGGGCTCGGATTTGGTTGATATAACTTGTAGTTGTTTGAGTCTCTGATTGTCTCGAGGACTTCCTCAGTCAGACTTCTGTGTGATCTGTGATAAGATTGTTTGTCTGAATGTGTTAATTAATATGCATGAATTGTATATTATTGCTGCTTATTATTTACTGTTGTTGAGTTAACAGTATTGGTTCATATATATGAACCTATATATATATAACGAACTAGCGGCTATGGTGCTATTTATATGAAATATAAGGAACGTAAGTAAACGTTGTAGCACTATGATAATAACATATACATATTATCTGAGACTTTTATACGGAGCATTGGCCTTTCTATACGCCGCTCTTGTATCTAGCACTGGATCCCGAGTTTACAGACTCCGGATTGGACTAATGACCTTAGTCTGTTGTGTTAGAAAATTTGGTAATGCGATGTGATGGTATAATTAATTAATTAATGGAATGGAAGTAAAGCCAAGAGGATGTGGCTCTTGGTGCGCGCTGTGATCACAAAAAACGATACCAGGATGTCCGCGTACGGGTCCGTAAGTATCAAGAAAATTTCCCGTGAGCTAGAATGGCTCGTTGGTCGGAGACTCTACCGTTGGAGTGGCTACTGCCGTGGGGACCCGCCATAATATATGGGTAGCTAGAGACATGTCGTTTTAACGAGACATTGTCACTAGGTATAACTGAATAACTAAAACAATTGAGACTTATACAGTGGCGAACAATACCATGGACGAGACCTAATACTGTTTATTATTCTCGTTGTTTCGCTTTGTTGTTCATTGGTTATACTTGTGGTTATTTTATTGTGTGTTGATGGTTGGATGGAGCCTACGAGGCTAAGGTAAATTAAATATGAACACTGTACGCTACGGCGAATGTACATTGTACATTATATTGTTATTGTTCGATACGTTCGATATATAATTGTGGATTGTGTTATTAAATGATTGTGGATTGGATGGATGGTTGAATATCTATGAATATTTGGATGGGTGAATATGTGTATTATACATGTTTATTACAGTATCGTTATATACTGTAAAATGGTAAAGCATGAAACCAGCCTAATAGTAAGATGGTTAAAATGACAAGTGACCATTAGGGTCCAGGCCCGGCATACTCAGCGTCTATCGCTGATACTACACCATTTAGGTGGTTGATCATTGTTGAAGCTGAAGAGCAGGAACAGGGTAATTGGAGTTTTGCTTTTGTTACCACACATGGAGTTCATTTGGGTTAGCGATGAGGATGGTGTATGGTCGTATGGTAAGGTTATGTATCTTTCAGGATTGGGTAGACGCTCACTTGTCGATGTTTATGATTTATGGATTTAGTATGATGTATAGGAGTTTCTCGTTATCACTACGGTTAGTAGTTTGTTTATTTTGGAAGTTGGATGTAGTTTGGCTACGTTGCTTGCATGGGCGAGTAATGGCCGGTGACACCCGAGTGAGTTTTGTAATTGTTATTTATTTTTCCGCTGCGAGACGTTTTTAATTATTGCTACGTGAGGGATTATATCGTGATTATGGAGAGGGGTGTTACAATTAAGTTCTTTATAACATTAATGTGACATGATAGACTATATTATAAAGTCTAAATCAAAGTTTAAAAATAAAAATCAAAATTGGCATTTAGTATGAATAGTACCCAAAAATAACAACTAATTACTTAACTTAACTTAAATCATGGTCAAAGCTCACCTATTGCCTTGACCAAAGGCTGCTGACCCCTACAGCTGTAATACCCATTCAATTATCAATCTTCAATCAATTAACCAGCTGTTATGATGAGTCATCTAATTACCAATTCAAAAAGTAAACTAAAGTAACAAATAATGTCTCAAAAAGCAAACTCACTTATTTTCTTCATTCACCTTCCATCCCAGCCGACACCAGCAGCTCCCTTCCTCTCTTTTCTTCTCCATTGACGGTAAGAACAAGCAATATTCAGAGAAGAACACCAATTGATCTTGGTAAGCTAATTAAGCCTTTAAATGTTCATTTTCTTCACAATTCTTTCCTCTTTCAATGGAGCAAAGCATCAACCACTTCCATCAATGTTCTTAGGTTGTCTTGGAGGTTAAATGGAGGGTGTATCTTGGCATTAACAAGGGAAGAAGGTGGAGAAAGCTAATCTTGTTCTTAAGGTATAAAAATGTGCTTTAAGCACATATCTTTTGATTCCCTTCAAATTCGGCTGTGAAACTTTGTTTCTAAGCTTATAATCTTCATCTTAACATACTTATTCAGTTGGTACAACAAGAGCTTCGAAGTATAACCAGATCCAAGCCAAAAACACCATTTTAGGCATTTTAAACAAGGTAAAGATTAGCCATCTTCTAATCTGAGTTATACCAGTTTAAAGCTTGGTTTTAGTATCTCTTTAACACTCTTTGCCTACTGTAAAAACAGGCCGAGACCAACCTTGTTTACCTTGGTACTTTGAGGTAAATTTTACCTTGAAAATTGACATTAAACACTTCTTATGATTAGATCTTGCTTGGAGACTAACCATATCATTATGTTGCTGTTAGAACTCATCTAAGAAGATGTGGAAATTTTCCTTGAAATTTCCGTGGCCAAACAAGGCTTAAACTTGGCAAAAATAAGGTATAAATCACTTAAACCTACACTTGGTATATTAATATGTGTTTATACATATGTATATATATTGTGCCGTGAGTGAATGGTTAATTAAGGTCTTATTTTGACCTTAGGTGATTAAGGAATGGTTTAATAAATTTTATAACTAATTAATTAGCATAATTGTCAAATTTAAGACATTATGTGGAAAATTGGTTAATTAATGAAAATATATGGTAAAGGCCGAGAGTTTACAGCATTTTTGGGCATTTATGTGTAATTTATTTTATAAGCCAATGTTTGTAATAAGGCCATGTACTTTAGGCCATTTTATTTATGCATTTATAAGCTTTTAATTAAGTTTAGGTGCTAAATATGCATTACCGCATATTATTGGGGGCTATAAAGGATATAGCCGAAATTTAGAAGTTTAAATAACTTTATATGAAATTATAAGATTATGTAAAGTTTTGGGTTAAATGGTAATTTCTAAAAGATAAGGTATAAACCGTATTAAATGGAAATTGATGGTCAAGGAATATTAAGGTGGTCAACCTTGACCATATGGTAGGTTTTGACCAAATTAAATAAGTTAGATAACTTATTTAAGGTTTTATAATAAGCTATGTATTTAATTGTAACAACTTTATAACATATGTGGTATATATGTTATTACCGAAAAAAAGGGTGTATAATGGTATTAAAACACCCATGGGATATTAGGAATTTTAGGAATTTATTGGGTTGATTTTTGGAATTAAAATAAACTATATATGTATAATATATAGTTATTATGTCATTATGACACTTTGGAGAAATATATGTGGTGGTATAGCAAATACCGAAAATATATGGGTTAATAAGGATATTTATAACCCTTTGGTGAAATTTGGTGATTTTAGAATTATATAAGGGTATTTAATAAGATATGTGTATAATATATAGTTTTAATGATATAAAAACTATATGTTATAAATAGGGCCAAATGGCAATTATAAAACAGAATAGGGTCTGTTCGGAATTTACAAAATATAACCATAGGTATACCCTCTATAAGTTAAAAATGTTATATTACATGGTATATATTATAAGTGTGACAATGGAATATAATTGGGGTTAATTTGTAAAATCTGAAAGTATGGTGGAATTAAATAAAACCGAGAATATGGTATATTTGGTATTTTATAACAAATTATAACTATAGGTTATAATGTTTTAATGACATAAATGTCATAATATATGTTATATAACTATAATATAACATTATATAAATTATGTGGTGGATTTTGTAAATATTTAAGAAAACTAATGCTGTTCGGAAATAATGGGAATTTTAGAACAAAATTTATAATATGGTTTTCAATGTTATAAAGGTTATAACATTTATAATATAAGAAATATTCATTAAAAGAGAATGAATATATTATAAAGATTTACCATATAATGAATGGTCCCATGATACATGTATATAAATGATATATGTTATGGTGTGGAAATATAATATGGTTCAATAACCATATATTATCATAATTAAAATGATATAAGATAAAGAGAAAAGAATTACAAACATTAGATACGGAAATTCTAATGTTAGGAGTATACATGGAATAATAAGGATTTATATAATTCAAAGTATTTGTACATATGAATTATACCACATTAAACTTGGAAAAACAAACCTTAGAAAAATAAATACTAAGGTGAAATGTATAGTATATGGTTAAGATTATACATGCAATATAGTAATGAACTATATGATATACAAATGTGTATTAAATTACATGCGATAATAAACGTTTAAAGTTAAGTATATTAATATACTCGACGTAATCACGCATGAAATATGACGTTTTTCCAAATTCCGAGTTAAGCCGAAAACCCGACAAACGTTGACAGTTAATAACGGGGGATTAACCGGGAGGTAATAGCGACGGTACGGGGTACCGTAGAGTTAAGTTGTTATACGGGATTCTAATCAGTAGCGTTATGTATTGTTAGACTGTTAGAGACGACACGAGGAGCATCGGATCTAGCTGAATCATAATCCACCGTAATACTTTCAGGGTGCACGGTATGTTATTTATGTGGCTTGATTGTCTCTGAGGATTTCCTCAGTTCAGACATTGTGTGAAAATCTGTGATAAGATTGAATGTCTGCTTGTGTGAATTAATATGCTTGAGTTGTGTATTAATGCCGCTTTATTATATTACTGTTGCACGATAACAGTACCGTTCGTATATATGAGCATATTATAAAACGAACTAGCGGCAATGATGCTATCTTATATGTGTAATATAAGGAACGTAAGTAAAACGTTGTAGCATTAGGACAATAAGATATATAAAATATCTGAGACTTATATACTGAGCATTGGCCTCTTTAACGCCGCTCTCGTATCTAGCACTGGATCCCGAGTCGACATACTCAGGATTGGACTACGACCTTAGTCTGCTGTGTTAGAAAAAAAAAGTAAAACGATGCGATGGTATAGATAAGTTTATCAAGAGGATGTGGCTCTTGCTGTGAACTATGATCCATTGACGATACTAGGATACCGTGTGGTAACCGTAAGTATCTGGATAATTTCCAACGAACTACAGATTGTTCGTAGGTCGGAGACTCTACCGCTGGAGTGGCTACTGCCGTGGGTGACCCGCCATAAGAGATGGGTAACTTAGAGACACGTCGTTCTAACGAGACGTTGTCATTAGATATGACTGAACAATTACGAACGACTATACTAGCTCGTACATTAGGCGAACATTATTTGGGCTCGTACGCCAAAGACGGGTAATTATACTTGTTTATAACTCTCGTTGTTTCGCCTTGTTGCTCAGTGGTTATGCTTTGTAATTATGTGTGGTATGTGGTGGATTTGTTTGAACGAGCCATTGTGCTCATATTGTGTGTTGTGAACTGGTTGAGTCGAGTCGCTTTACTCATGTGTAGATTATGGTGGATTGTTTGGTCGAGTGAGTCGCCGAACTCAATTATGAACTAACAAGTGTTTGCTGGAATGGAGTCTCTGTACTCATGTAAGCGTTGTAACGCTTTCAGTGGTTTATTACGATGCGATGTGTGAAGCCGGGGGCTTGTTTGTTATTTGAGTTTACTACAATATATATTGTTGCTTTACAGTTTTAACATTAAACTACTTGCATGAAAATGAATTGCATGCTCTCAACCAATTAACTGAGGGTCCGAGGGGGCATGACAGTCATGTAGTAACATACTCAGCAGGGGCTGATTCCATACCACAAACAACCATTTTTGCAGGTATGCAGCTTCCGGTGTCGGCAAAGAGAGGGACGCGCTGGGCAGTTTAATTACAGTTGTTTAAATATGCACTGTTGCATTTTGATACGAACTAGAAACATGTATAGGATTGGGGATACTTAGAATGTTCACTGTGAATGTATTTTGTATTGTTTGTGAAGGTTAGATCTATCTCTTGTTGTCACTGTGGGAAATTGTTTCGTATTTAAGAATATATCAGTAAGCACGTTATTACTCGTATGGGCGAGTGAGAACGGTGACACCAGTAGTTCAATTGTTGAGATTACCGCTGCGATTACAATGTTAAGTAAGATGATTAGGAGCCGATTAGAGTAGGGGTGTTACACCCTCGCCGTCTGTCTCGAACTCTGCTTGCGGAGGCTAGGGTTGTGTTATTCACTTCTATTTTTCCTGATTGCCGCTCCTTTTATATTCTCGAATATATACTCCTCGTGTATGTGCTAGTAGGTCATCAAGTCCAATTGTATTATCAAAAGACTGTGTTGTCGTTGTCTGTGCCTCTGTACATTGTTGGTCTTCGGGCTCATCCATTGTGTGCGCCTTTGTCTTCTTATGTATGAAGCCCAGTATGTGCATGGAATCAGCCTAGCAATATCACCCTCGTTGATATATATATGTCTGTCAAATAACATTCATTGTGGAGCACGGCTCTTATGCTGCAGGAAATATCTACAGGAATGCTGCAAGATATAAAAACACGGTGGTTTGAAAAAAAAAAAGAAGTTTGAAAGTTTAAGAGCATCATAAAACAGAAAATGAGAAACAAACAATTGCCCAGTTCAAACTCTCTTTAGTTCAAACGACATTCCCTAAGGAAGCATGGCTCAAGCTCCCCTTGAATTATACAAAATCGATATAGTTTTGTCCAAAATCAATACAAGCTATCTTAGCCCTAAATTCACAAAGCTCATCTATTCATAGTGAATCAATTGGTTAACCCTAGTTTCTGGTGTTATTCGGAGTGAAGCAATCCGCTATTTGGTAAGTCCTGAGATTGTCACAATCTACCATTTTGTGCTTTGAACTCTGTATTGATAAGCCGCCAAACTTATCATATTTTATGTGCTAGATTTAATTAGTATATATTTATAAATATATATATGTTATTTGTGCATATATTTTGTGTTAAAGTGTTTATTAGTTCAGTCTTAGTTTTTATGCAAGGAATGATTTTCTAGGCAAAAGTTCAGATGATGCCGGACTCAATGCCAGGTTGATCCTGCACGGCATAAACACAGATCAGAAAAGAGGCTTTGCCGGACACAATGCCGGGTAGATTCCATCCGGCATAAGTGAAGAGTCGCCACGGTTGACCAAGCGATAGCAGTTATTGACTGTTGGTGATTAGGTTGGTGCCGGGTATGATGCCAGGTATCTGCTACCCGACATATGCACTGTTTCGCGTGGATTTTTGCGGTTTCGACCGTTGAGCAGTTGACACGTTTTTCACATGTGCCGGCTACTCCTCATCCGGCACGACGCCCGGCAACAGACACAATTGAGCCCTATAAATAGGCCGAGAGTCTACATCATTGGATACATTTCAACATACCAAATCCACGCCATTCACTTCTATATTTCCGCCTCACTCCTTTGTTGGTGTCCAAAGAATTCTGCAGATCCATCCACGCGAAGAGAAGAAGACCTTGTCGGGTTAAGGCTATGAACATCTCCTTCTCCCCTTTGTATTCTCTTCTTATAATTGTGTGGATGGTGATGTAGAATTCTTTGTTAGTTCATTGGTTAGGGATGAATTTCCTTATAAAACTCTTATGATCATATATGGAATTTAGGAGTTTCTTAACGGAGGTTTCTAGTCTTCATACAAGTTGAATGAGTTAGCCACTTATTCTCTTATCTATAAGTCCTGTTTAAGGCTTACCAAAGCAAGAATAGGATAGATTAGGATCTCGGTAATCTTTAATATTGTTGTTCTAAAAAGGGGCAACAAATGCTAAAGTTTTGGATTAATCTCTTATTTCCCAATTATTCTGGTTGTATTCGCGGCATTGGCTATGCACGATGCAGGTGTGGATAGTGAGTTCTTGTTGTCGAACCAGAAGCAAGAAGTGGTATTCACGAAATGAACGATGCCGGATGTAGTGCCGGATGGAAGTTGTCCGGCACATTCAAGGCCTTGACTATGCCGGGTATCCAAGGTCCGGCATGTCACCCGACATATTCATTTTGCGAGAAACAAATCCTCTTTGAGACTT
This sequence comes from Limonium bicolor, assembly GCA_023374045.1. Lineage (NCBI taxonomy): Eukaryota > Viridiplantae > Streptophyta > Magnoliopsida > Caryophyllales > Plumbaginaceae > Limonium > Limonium bicolor. Next base: position 69,632,122 of record CM041778.1, on the reverse strand, counting down.
GCTACCCTTGATTATTGGTCATACGTTACTCTTGCATTGATATCTTCCCAAGTCAAAGTTAGTTTACTTAGTTACTTAGTTTAGAATCAACATTTACTTTCCCCCCGTCTTAGAATAGGCTTTTGCCAGGATTAGGACTAGTTTTCTATAAGTCTCTTGGGTACGATACTCTCGGTCGTAATATATTTACACTATACTTCGACCGGGTTTTTATTTGCTACCCGTAGTAGAGTTGTAGGATTAGTTTATTATTTTATTCTTTTGTATATAGTTTTATCCCTACAAATATCCTGTTAGCAAATTGGCGCCATTGCCGGGGACTTGGAATTAGTCCAAGTCCTAAATTCGGTAAAACGCCCTATTTTTTTCTTTACTCTTTTATTCTTTGATTTATATTTTCACTTTTGTTCTTTGCAGATTTGAATGTGCCGTGCATAATGCCGGATATCTGATGCCCGGCATAATCGGAGGAAGTCCGATGCCGGACAGGTGTTACCCGACATAATGTCCGGCACGTCAAGTTATTTTCAAAATTTGTAAAATGTTAAAATTTTTCATGTTTTATATCTTTGCACTGATTCTTTCACTTTCGTTTATTTTGCTCTTCTAATACTCCTTTTTATTTTGCTTCTTCAAATTCGATTTTCGAAGAAGCCGGGTCAAAGGCCGGGTATTACACTTCCGGCAGTTTGGAGGAAGTCCCTAGCCGGATAAGAAACACGCACAACGCGGCAACAAGTCTCAATTATTATTTTGCATATTTTAAAAATTTTAGAGTGTTTATTAATATTTCTTCCACTCGCTCGTCTATTATATCTCTCCCTTCTATTTTTCGTCTTACTTAATTCTTCTTTTCAAATTTGGACTCGCCGGGCGCAAAGCCGGGTAAAATCAACCCAGCCGTATTGGAGGAAGTCCACTGCCGGATAAAACATGCCCGACACCATGTCCGGCACGTTCAAAATTTTGTTTCTCTTTTAATTTTTGTATTTTTTAATTCATTGCCTTATTATTTATTACTATGAAATATTATAACTTGTTGTTTTTGCTCCTCATAAATATTTAAAAGGTGAATGCTTCTTCGGTCAATGAGTGTTCCTGAAAATTTAGCCAACTTTGACCCAGAGATCGAGAGAACCCTCCTTTGCTCCATTCGTCAACGAAGAAACCTATACAACACACAAATGGCAGCACCGACCGTCCGCAACATAAACCGGCCTTCCAACCAAGGCCAAAAGCCAGCAATCGACCTCACTCTCCTACCACAAAATGAATATGATGAATGACCAAAACTTAAGCCATATCATCAAACCGATGCATCACGGAATTGGGTATGTTCGACGGTACAAACCCGAACGATGCCTTGCTCCACATCACCAAATTTCTACAACATACAAATAGCCTAACCTCCACGAATAATGTCCTCCAATACGCCAGACTTTCTCTCTTTCCCCATAGCCTTACGGGGAACGCCAGCAAGTGGTACCATAGTCTGACCCCTAGTACCATCACCACATGGGAGGACATGGCAACCAAATTCTATGATAAATTCATGTCTCCAAGTCGCACCCTGGAGATGATCGCCGAGATTTATAACTTCAGACAACCTAGCTCGGAGAACATCTGTGAGACTTGGGACAGATTCAAGGGGTTGTTGCGCACATGTCCACACCACGACCTCACCAAGGAACAACTATCTCAGTTGTTCTACAAGGATTGGTCAACCAATGCAAAACAATGATCCTATCCTCCCTTGGTGCAGACATACTGAAGAAGCCTGGAGATCAATTCCTTAGTGGGGTTGAATCTCTTTGCGAGAGATTAGAGATTGGGCCACAGGTGGAACCAGGGGTGGTACCGCTGGTTTATATCAAGTGGGCAAGGGTGACGCCAGATTTGACAAATTAATGCAAAGTCATGAGCAGTTGTTGGAGAGCAACACTCAAACGTCTACAAAGGTTAGCGCTCTACAGAAGGTGGTGGAGCAAATAGCAATGAATCAACTTCCTCAACAGGCGAACGTGGTTAGTGCACGACCACACGCTCCGAGCCCTGATATGCCAGACTTTCAGAATGTTGAGGAAGTCAATTATGTGAGTAACCAAGGGTCAGCAGCCATGGCAACAGGGGAACCAACCCCCTCACAACTTCCAGATTCAAGCCGGCTACCAGGGCGGTCAGAGGCAATACCGACCATCTCACCCTGCATCATCATTAGAGGCTGAAATGGCTGACTTCGTGACATGATGTCAGCCCTAATGAACAAGACCTAGGACACTCACAACGAGATCTCGACCATTCGCAAGGAGCACAAAACGTTGCAGTTGCAGTTACAACAACTTCTGACGCAACCACGATAACAAGGTCAGCTCCCTTCCCAAACACAAACTAATCCAAGGGAGCATGTGAATTCGGTCACTATGGCAAGGATCTCAGATAAAGCCAAGTAGCCTAAAAGGCTAAGTGTAGGGCGGTTCCTCCTCACGCCTTTAATATCAAACAGGGGAGCCTTTCTTTCCCTATAATCTTTCTCTTTTATTCTTATGTTGTTATATTTGTTATTTGATTTATGGTAAGTGGTTTCATTATAGTTATTCTTCTGAGTTCTTAAAAAAATCAAAATTCTTTTCGTCTTTTGAACACTGGGGACAATGTTCTTGCCAAGTGTAGGACAGGGACCCCCCTTAAAAAATAAGTTATAATAATATGCATAAGTTGTGTGTTTAATCAATGTTTTACTAAACTTTTACATGTTTTTGATTGAGATAAGATTAGGAATGACTAAATGCTTGTTCTCTCAAGAGGTAAGCTTTCTAATGACTTGTAGATTCCTGTTTTTAACTTCTTGATTCTTTTATTTAAACATGAGTATATGATCTTTCTCCTACTTCTTTCCTTTATGTACTTCTGGGTATTATTGTTTTCTCTCCTTTCAAATTGTGAAAATCTTTTGGGTGAAAATCTTAAATAGGGTTTTTGTGGAAAAAGGAAGAAGAAGGAAAAAAAGAAAAAAAAAGAAAAGAAAAATCTTCTTCTTCCAAAGGAAAAGCATTATATTCTTTGAGGTTGCAATGAACTGCCTCAGAATAAAAGCAAGAAACGAGAGTTTTTTTTTATTTTCTCCTAAATTCCCCGTTCTTCAATGCAGAAAAAATCATGGTTGATTCAGTAACCCTTGCAAAATAGGGCTGAATATAAAAACCATCGATGAGTGTCTTCACCACATTCAGAAACTCTTGAAAAATAGAGCTGAATGATGGAAACCGGAAAAAGGAGAGATTACAAAAATCCCTTATACAAAATAGCCCAAAGTGTTGATCGGTTTTGAAAATTCTTTGCTTTTATACCCATTCGTATGTTTTCTGATGGAATAAGGTTTAAGTGATACTTGTGGATTAGAGTCAGATAGTTGGGAATATTTATCTAATTGTCATTCTAAAGTTTATCTGTTTTGTGCATAAGTAATTACTCCTTTCTAATCTAATTTTGCTCGAGGACTAGCAAAAGGTAAGTGTAGGGCCTTGATAAGCCACAAACTTATCATATTTTATGTGCTAGATTTAGTATTATATTTATCTAAATAAGGTTATATATATGTTATTTGTGCTATATTTTGTGTTAAAGTGTTTTATTAGTTCAGTCTTATGTTTTTATGCAAGGAATGATTTTCTAGGCAAAAGTTCAGCTGATGCCGGACTCAATGCCAGGTTGATCCTGCACGGCATAAACACAGATCAGAAAAGAGGCTTTGCCGGACACAATGCCGGGTAGATTCCATCCGGCATAAGTGAAGAGTCGCCACGGTTGACCAAGCGATAGCAGTTATTGACTGTTGGTGATTAGGTTGGTGCCGGGTATGATGCCAGGTATCTGCTACCCGACATATGCACTGTTTCGCGTGGATTTTTGCGGTTTTGACCGTTGAGCAGTTGACACGTTTTTCACATGTGCCGGCTACTCCTCATCCGGCACGACGCCCGGCAACAGACACAATTGAGCCCTATAAATAGGCCGAGAGTCTACATCATTGGATACATTTCAACATACCAAATCCACGCCATTCACTTCTATATTTCCGCCTCACTCCTTTGTTGGTGTCCAAAGAATTCTGCAGATCCATCCACGCGAAGAGAAGAAGAAGACCTTGTCGGGTTAAGGCTATGAACATCTCCTTCTCCCCCTTTGTATTCTCTTCTTATAATTGTGTGGATGGTGATGTAGAATTCTTTGTTAGTTCATTGGTTAGGGATGAATTTCCTTATAAAACTCTTATGATCATATATGGAATTTAGGAGTTTCTTAACGGAGGTTTCTAGTCTTCATACAAGTTGAATGAGTTAGCCACTTATTCTCTTATCTATAAGTCCTGTTTAAGGCTTACCAAAGCAAGAATAGGATAGATTAGGATCTCGGTAATCTTTAATATTGTTGTTCTAAAAAGGGGCAACAAATGCTAAAGTTTTGGATTAATCTCTTATTTCCCAATTATTCTGGTTGTATTCGCGGCATTGGCTATGCACGATGCAGGTGTGGATAGTGAGTTCTTGTTGTCGAACCAGAAGCAAGAAGTGGTATTCACGAAATGAACGATGCTGGATGTAGTGCCGGATGGAAGTTGTCCGGCACATTCAAGGCCTTGACTATGCCGGGTATCCAAGGTCCGGCATGTCACCCGACATATTCATTTTGTGAGAAACAAATCCTCTTTGAGACTTGCTACCCTTGATTATTGGTCATACGTTACTCTTGCATTGATATCTTCCCAAGTCAAAGTTAGTTTACTTAGTTACTTAGTTTAGAATCAACATTTACTTTTCCCCCTTGTCTTAGAATAGGCTTTTGCCAGGATTAGGACTAGTTTTCTATAAGTCTCTTGGGTACGATACTCTCGGTCGTAATATATTTACACTATACTTCGACCGGGTTTTTATTTGCTACCCGTAGTAGAGTTGTAGGATTAGTTTATTATTTTATTCTTTTGTATATAGTTTTATCCCTACAAATATCCTGTTAGCAAATTGGCGCCATTGCTGGGGACTTGGAATTAGTCCAAGTCCTAAATTCGGTAAAACGCCCTATTTTTTATTCTTTACTCTTTTATTCTTTGATTTATATTTTCACTTTTGTTCTTTGCAGATTTGAATGTGCCGTGCATAATGCCGGATATCTGATGCCCGGCATAATCGGAGGAAGTCCGATGCCGGACAGGTGTTACCCGACATAATGTCCGGCACGTCAAGTTATTTTCAAAATTTGTAAAATGTTAAAATTTTTCATGTTTTATATCTTTG